>CM062297.1:575708858-576131576 GCA_031216915.1 Pictodentalium vernedei | reverse complement strand
GGGCGGACCCCTTTTCTTGATGAACAGGCCCAACTCCTTGCAGCATGTAGTTAAAAACTGCTCCCGGAGAAATAGATCTCGCAGGGCTCCATATGACTCTTTCACTTCTGCTAGATCAGTCCAGCGGTCAAAGTACCGCCTAGCTCGGGCAAAATACTGAGGTACTGTTTCTCCCTTCTCCTGCTTAATTTCTCGGAACTTGGTCCGGAATCCTTCTTCAGTGAGCTGGTATCTCCGAAGGATGGCATTCTTCAGCTCACTGTAGTCGTTAAGAAGTGCTGGAGGCATACTGGTATAAGCCTCGAGGGCTTTACCTGACAACAAAGGGCTCAAACACATAGCCCATGTGTCTTCTGGCCACATTTGACTGGAGGCAAAACGCTCGAACCTCTCCAAGTACGGGTCCAAGTCATCTGTGTTTTCATTAAAATGAGCGAGGTGGGAGCGTGGGGCATGAATTGCTACCCCTGCACTCCCGACTTTCATTCTCCACATCGGCCCTTGCTCTGAGGAGCTCTAATTCTCTCTCGTGCCTCTGTTGTTTGAGCTCTCGTTCTGCCTCCCTTGCCTCCTTTGCTAATTGGGCTTCCCTCTCTCTCGCTTCATTTGCTAATTGAATTTCTCTCTCCCTCGCCTCTCTTGCGTCTTTCTCACTCTCTCGTTCTAATTGGGCTTCTCTCTCCCTCGCGCCATTACGTAAGGCAATCTCTTTAGCCTCACGTTTCTGCTCATCTTTAACGAACTTCTGAAGTTCGGCTCCCTCAAGGCCCATTTCCTTGCCTAATGATACCAGTTGGGTGAGGGGTGTAACAACATCCATTTTGATTTTTTTCTTTCTATCGTCAACACCCCGTCAGAAAGAATGAAGAAGGAAAAGAAAGAAAGAAAAAACATATGGCAATTAATCCTAATTTACCTCTGTAATTTAACGTAATTAAACGCCCCAAATATTCTGAAACCTACCACAGTTATAGTGGCTATTGAGTATCCTCTTGGGGACTACTGTATTGCGATATTAAACCCTTGAACGGCATCAGCTGACCAAACGCGTCAAAACATAAACAGAACCGCAATTAAAATAAAACAAAATTTCCATATAGCCATTTTTTACCTTTTAGAAATATCCTGGTTAGCGGTCGCCAATCAATGTCAGGGACTCCTGAGGCCCCGTAAGGCCTGGGCTGACGTGGGGTTATTTAGTCACGCTGATGAAGTTGCTGGAAAATTAGACCAACGTGGAGGGTCGGAATCCAAGTGTCGCGAACTCGGCGCAGGGAGCTGAGTTAGACCGACGCCGTGATTCCTTCTCTGCCAAATTGGCCTGAAATAGGTTCGATTTCCGTTAGGTGTGATTCCTAATCACTTCAGGCTGTATAATGGAAAGAATGATTTAAAGTAACAACGATTCTTTTATTTACACATAAAAATAAATCCGTTTCAATATTTCAACAATCAACAATTCGATTCTTTTCACAGAAATTTAGTTGCTAGGGTTAAATAATGCTCAACAATCATATAGTCATTCTATAGCCCTGTACTGGCACTATGGTCTACACACTGGAAATGTTACTACCGTGAGCTCGCCATAAGAGCTTCACAAATCTGAAATGTTATTACTGAGAGCTCGCCATAAGAGCTTCATCCTCTTAGACTCAAATGTCAACGTCTGCGTGTAACTGTACCTCTGGCTGTCGGAGGGTTCCGACCAGCAATGGTCGTCATCTATAAAGCCACCGTACTTCTGATTTGGGTCAGATATTGTCTACTCATACCTTATGTGCCTTTTGAAAGTCCTCCGTGAAAGTCCTATTGAAATATTCACCGTTCCTGGTTGAATTCACGGTTCACAAATGCCCCTTTTGTGCTGGGGCGAAATTGTCACTCACACCGATCTCCAGTCGGTATTACGATGCTTCGACAGCAAAACAAACTACTCAGAACGCAATCAGTCTGACGCTTCAAAGGGTTAATACGCACAATACAATTAACCTACACTTATGACTATTGCAGGCTGATAACAGCTACTCGACAATCTAAACTTTAACGTTCCACCTGGGTTTTTGCCTTCTCAACGAATTTGGCACTCCGCCGCCTATCAACCATAAGCTAAATCAATCGTGGAATGCCCTCTCTGGCGATTCCAGCCGTTTCAGGATCCTGTGATCGAAGGTACCCCTATGCCAGGAAACAGAGTCCGCCTGTCCTGGACTTCACCAACGTGTGTGTGACCCCAAGTATGTGTCTAATCCTCTGCTCTTCAAGGTATATATACTTTTTACCCTAAACTGTCAGGTGGACCGACGCTCATCTGTCCACCTGTCAAAACGGTAGGAGATGACATATATCGAGAAAGAATCAATACAAGTCATCTCGCGCGTGACTTAACGGTGATTTCACTTGTCGAGAAAACCGATTCGTTCTTGCCATTATTGCTACCTAATGATCAGGTGACGATACGATAGACATTTCTATCGTTTTAGAATCTCGTTTCTCAAATGGCCGTGACGATATCTTGCCACCAACCGATTACGTCTCGTAGGACTCGCGACTACTGTATAAATTAAATGAGATTAGACCTTATCTAACATACCGTTTCTCCCCTGGGTCCCTGCGCTAAAGCTGGATATACACCACGTGTGTTTTTTCCATGCCCAGCTTTACAGAGAAGTGAAATTCACGTGGGTTTTTCGCCTTGAAGCGGAATATATTTTGAACTTACAATATCTTTAAATATGAGGCCCCTTGCCCCTATATTTAGGCTGGCTTTGCCCTGACAATCCACCAAAAATATCACAAATATGTCACAAGCAAATTTCACAATAGACACCCACCTCCACTCTCCCATTAAAATCCAAAATAAACTTATAAACTTAGTAGGAACAGCTGTCTTTAGGGGGGTTTCATAATGTTCTTTAACTGGTACCACCAATTTAAACCTATGTGGGCTGCTGTGGGCCTCAATCTACAAATGACAAGCTGTTCATTATCAGGCTTGGCCAGAGCAGGTGTACATATACGGGAACAAATTTTCATTTGAATTGTTCTGTCAGTATTCTCAGGTGTTTGCTACTTTCCTCTTCTATCCATACAAATTCTATTAATAAATAAATAACTTGGGTTGAATTTAGTGCATCAGAGAGAATTTTCCCAAAATATTGTCTGCACATTTTCTACATTTCGAACAAGACACCCACCCCCTACTAACGTGTGACATTTTCCCAGATTAAGCCCAATGTTCTCACATTTGAAGTCTCCTGATGTCGTATTTATATTAAGAGTGTGATGTACAACATCATCTTTAAGGTTTGAAACACAAATGATGGTATATATTAGCTGATATATTGATATATTTTTAAAAAATTCAAAAAATTGCACAAGTTGGAAATGCATATTTTTGGCGCACTCAAGAGACCCACCCACCCCCACGTCACGTCTTGCAAATTTTTGGTGCCCCCCCCCCCCCCCCGACGATGTGTCAAATATTTGGTGCTTAGCAAACTTTGAGTAGTATAGAAATATATAAAGAGCCTTCTCCACCAGTGATGTAGTACTGCTGTTTAAACCTGGCCATACCAAAAATAAGCTATTTATTTGTGAAGCAGTCAAAAGGCAATATTGTGGTTTATGCATCAGCTCACCATTGGAGAAGGGCGTCCATTTGTGTGATTCGATATTCTGCACTTATTGTGGTAAAATGATAAAGGAAAGTGTGCTCAAATAACAGAGATCAGTGAAAATGTGTTTCAACTATTTATTCCACAATAACGTTTGAAAGAATACGTCAGGAAGCGTGTGCGTTTTCACGATGGCAAAGTTTTTTTTACAAATTTCAGACATGTGCATGGGAAGTCGGATATAAATTTTGATCCAAAATTTCGCTCCTATGCATATCGACCCATTCTAATAAATTGAGTCAAACATGATCTTATATGCGTGGGCAAATTATATTTTGCTTGAGGTTGTCAAGTAGCCTGGTGCAAAACACAGAAACAGTACATGGATAGCGGACCCAGATAACAGCTCATGTTTAGTGAAACTGCGCAAAAAACATTAAAAAATTAGCAAGGCAGCTCCCATATGTAATCAGAAGCTGTATGATTAGTGTTTTTTCCAGCAATTAAACCAGTGGCAATGATCTCGCAATGAAAGAGACACCACACTAGCGTATTATTGACATAATCAAACAAATACCAATCATTGTATGAACCTGATGTTTTCAGAAGCCGATTATTGTGGATGTGTTAATTTGAAATTGTCGTTCCAGCAGAATAAATTGACAATGTCAATAGCATAACACCTCACCCATTTGACATAGAAAATTAGGGTTTTTTTAAACTACCATTCTCTCTCTCTCTCTCTCTCTCTCTGTCTCTGTCTCTGTCTCTCTGTCTCTGTCTGTCTGTCTGTCTGTCTGTCTGTCTCCCACTCTATCTTCTCACACACACACACACACACACACACACACACACACTCTCTCTCTCTCTCTCTCTCTCTCTCTCTCTCTCTCTCTCTCTCTCTCTCTCTCTCTCGCTTTCTCTTTCTCTCTCTCTCTCTCTCTCTCTCTCTCTCTCTCTCTTTTTCTCTCTCTCTCTCTCTCTCTCTCTCTCTCTCTCTCTCTCTCTCTCTCTCTCTCTGCACTGAAACTCGTAAGTTATTAAGGCAGGAAGACGAAGGGGCACTGGGTTGGGGCATCCATGCGTCGCATGGGTGGGAAGGGGGCTGCGAGTCACAAGATGGTTTGGGAATTTTAAAAAAAAAAATTGGGAGTGAGGAAGGTTAACCCCCTCATGAAATTTCTACTTCACCGGCTGTGGAGTGCATTTCACACCCAACATATACTTACATTTAAAAGTAAAAGTTAAAGGTACCGCTGGCATTTTTTTAAATACCGCTAGCGCTTCTACTACTCCCTTAAACTTGAAAATAATTGCTCCCTTCCGCGGTGGTTTAGTGGTAATCTACTTCTCCTGTAATTATATGAACTCCAACAGGTGAATTTCAGTAACACGCATCGGCACGAACCAGTGACATGAATGTTCTTCGCGTTAGCTCAACGATTGTCTGGGCCGAACGTAATATGGGTGATTTGTCCTCCAATTAAAAGCACATGATGAGCAGCGACCTTGTTACGAATCTAAAAGGCTGTGTTTTGACTTTGAATAAAGTTTAAAACTGTCGTATGTAACAATGTTATAGCGAATAAATGGAACAATTAAAACTCATTCTACCGTGTTTAATGTTGTTTTATCTTGTTATTCAATTCCAGTGAATGAAAGCGAACAGGATATTTAAATACCAAAAACTGAGCTCCTTACAGTAAGGGTGTCTGAAAACTTTGGTTATGAAATTTAGGCCTTTATTCGTAGATTCTTCAATCGATAGTCGGTAGGGTGGGGATGGGGATGTCATAGACCGGGACTCACACCTTTATTCAGTGGTAAATAACACTTCACATAACACATTGTGAAAAAGGCGGGGAACTTGCACGTTTTGATGATGATCATATAGCAGGCCAGGGACGGCGGGGCAGGAGGGGCACGCCCCCACCCCACACTTTTTTCACCAATTATAGGTACACAAACGGCATTTTCTGACATAATGTACATAACCCCTTTTGACACAACACATTTCTTTCTCATCAATTCTCATTCGATTCATATATACTGTATTTCTTTTCTCGTTTTTCTTTTACCCTGTGATTTTGCAAAATATAAATTTGCATTCAAAGGCAAAGAACTAGTTCAATTCAATTCAATCCAAAGTATACGAATTGGGGGGGGGGGGGGTGGGGGCGCCATATAGGTTGTAGTGTGTACCAAAAGGTAAGATATATAAAGGCGAATGCTACGCTTAAATCAAAAACGAAAAAAATGAATCCACCACCACAACCCTAATCTGTGGTGACACCCGAAGACAGCCGATGTAATACGAAGACACCTGATGCCACATGATTCACTATGGATCGGTCAATATCCAATATCGCAAAATAATAACAATAAGGTTGAGGTTGAGGTCGCTGAGGTTAGTGTCTTAAATAGGGTGTGAATAAGGGTGAGGGGTAGCGTATATAAATTTATATATTTTGCACGAATAAGCCGCCCCGCAACTATTGACCCCCTCCCCCCCCCCCCCGCCCCGAAGAAAAATTATTTTCCAGCCTACACCCTAATGGTACCTATAAAGGTGTGACCCCCGCTTTTTGGTCAGACTCCCCACTTTTTTGAAGCTTCCGCCGCCTCTGTAGCAGGCCTATTTTACAGAGTTCAAAACAATATGTACTAACACACGAGCACATCTCGATACGATAATCATACAGTTTCTTATATGCAAGGTACCCTAGCTTGCATTAGGTCAAGCCATTGTATAGACTGATACAGGCTTGCATAAATGGAGTGATCTGATTGAGTCTAGATTTGGTCAAAGGCAGATATCAAGACAGAATCGGGGGAGGGAGGGGGGGGGGTAGCCACTAAGCTTGTAGTAGTGCCACAAGTCATAGCAATTGTACGAGGTAGTAATGGTAAAAGACTGCAAGGGTGATAGAAGACTGTAGTATTGGGTAAATACAACAGTATTGGATCACACGACAGAAGTAGGAGATGTGGTTTTCGACCCCTAGCAGGTAGACCACAGCTGGTGGACCCCGGAAGTGACATCATACCGCAATGTATTATGGGTATCACGTGGTTGTCATGGTAGCCCAGGTGAGCAGCCATGTTGTTACGTCATTGTTATGGTGACGGGTGATGTGAGTGCGCACGCGCAGCTCGTGTTGTTAGGGTGATATTTGTTTCCGTCGTCCATTTTGTTCGCAGGAGGCCGCCATCATTGTTTCTATGGTGGCACATGGTTGCTATGTTACCCAAATGCATCTTATAGGTTAGGGGTATGTTCGGATGGTATGTTCGCTTGTTCAAGATTAATTTGCCGATTCGGAGAATTACCCAAATGAGCCCGAGAATGCCCGTAAATCACCGAAAAGTTCCCTTTGTAACCGAAACGCACCGGCCTGGGGCCCTTGAAAGGTCGTGTTCCATTCAACTGGAGTATTTTTTGGAACGACTTCCTTAAATAATTACCTAAATAAACCCGACAATCCCTCCAAAGCACCGAAATCCACCGCAAACTACCGAAACCGACTTGGTAAAGCCTCATTTTGGACAGGGATGTTTTATGAAGGCTCGAATTTTGTTATTCCGGGTCAAAATCCTCGTTTCTCCGACCTGCTTCCATAGAGTACTATTCCGTTCTTCTGGAGTATGACTCGCTTTCGTCCGTCTGTTTTGTTACTACTTCTGATAAAGGAACCAATCAGATTACTTCTCCAGGATTAAACAACCAATCAAATTGCTCTATTAACCTTAGCTCCCGTCCATCATCTTCTTCGTTTCAACGATTGTGATCTACGTACACAATGTGCAAATAGCACACGCAGCACATGCAAAATGTGCCAATATGTAGTTGTGTGCAAGTGCACAATGGGCGCACAAGACATGCAGCACATGCGCACATACGGGTATTTGTGGACTAGTGGGGACCAGTGTTTGGGGACTAGCGGGGACCAGGCTTTGGGGACTAGTGGGGACCAGGCTTTGGGGACCAAGGCATGGGTACCAAGGTTTGAGGACCAGTGTCAGAAATATTGTCTAACCACCGTCTTAACCCAGTACCAAAGTTTCTGCTACCAACAGTGTTACCGTTGTAACCAAGGTCTTGACTTATTCCGCCACTCTGCTAAACCCATCACTACTACTATGAAATGTGAGTGTACACAATGTGCAAATAGCACATGTAGCACACCAGCACATGCAAAATGTACCAATATGAGCCTGTATTCAAGTGCACAGTATGCTCTCAAAACATGCAGCACATACGCACATACGAGTATTCGAGGACCAGCAAAGGCCAGTGTTTGGGGACTAGTGAGGACCAGGCTTTGGGGACTAGTGAGGACCAAGCTTTGGGGACCAAGGCATGGGTACCAAGGTTTGAGGACCAGTGTCAGAAATAATGTCTAACCATCGTCACTTAACTCAGTACTAAAGTTTCTCCTACCAATAGTGTTACCGTTTGCAACCATGGTCTTGGCTTATTCCACCACTCTGCTGAATCCATCACTACTACTATGAGATGTGCTTGTACACAATGTGCAAATAGCATATGTAGCGGCGCATCAGCACATGCAAAATGTTCCAATATGTGCCTGTGTGCAAGTGCGCAATGTGCTCACAAAATATGCAGCACATGCGCACATACGGGTATTTGAGGACCAGTGAGGACCAGTGTTTAGGGACTAGTGAGGACTAGGCTTTAGGGACTAGTGAGGACCATTGTGAGGACTAGTGACTACTATGAGATGTGATTGTACGCAATGTGCAAATAACACATGTAGCACATGCAAAATGTACTAATATGTGCCTGTGTGCAAGTACACAATGTGCGCACAAAACATGCAGCACATGCGCACATACTGGTATTTGAGAACCAGTGTTTGAGGACTAGTGAGGACCAGGCTTTGGAGAATAGTGAGGACCAGTGTGAGGACTAG
Source organism: Pictodentalium vernedei (assembly GCA_031216915.1). NCBI lineage: Eukaryota > Metazoa > Mollusca > Scaphopoda > Dentaliida > Dentaliidae > Pictodentalium > Pictodentalium vernedei. The sequence goes on along the minus strand of CM062297.1, from coordinate 576,123,028 downwards.
TGACTACTATGAGATGTGATTGTACACACTGTGCAAATAACACACGTAGCACATGCAAAATTTGCCAATATGTGCCTGTGTGCAAGTGCACAATGTGCGCACAAAACATGCAGCACGTGCGCACATATGGGTATTTGAGGACCAGTGTTTGAGGACTAGTGAGGACCAGTGGCTGAGGACTATTTCTGACCCCGGCCCTCAAACCTTTGTCCCCAAGCCTTGGTTCCCACGCCTTGGTCCCCACAAGTCGCCAAAGCCTGGTCCTCACTTGTCCTCAAACACTCGTCATCAAATACCCGTATGTGCGCATGTGCTGCATGTTTTGTGCGCACATTGTGCACTCCTCACTAGTTCCCAAACACTGGCCCACACTAGTCCCCAAAGCCTGGTCCTCACAAGTCCCCAAACACTGGTCCCACTGGTCCTCAAATACCCGTATGTGCGCATGTGCTGCATGTCTTGTGTGCACATCGTGCACTTGCACACAGGCACATTTTGCATGTGCTACATGTGCTATTTGCACATTGTGTACGATCACATCTCATAGTAGACACTAATCCTCACACTGGTCCCCACTAGTCCCCAAAGTCATGTCCTCACTTGTCCCCAAAGAAAGGCCTTTGCTGATCCTCAAATACTTGTATGTGCTGCATGTTTTGAGAGCACATTGTGCACTTGCACACAGGCACATATTGGTACACTTTGCATGTGCTGATGTGGTACATGTGCTATTTGCACATTGTGTACAATCACATCTCATAGTAGTAGTGGTGGATTTAGCAGAGTGGCGGAATAAGTCAAGACCTTGGTTGCAAACGGTAACGCCGTTGGTAGCAGAAACTTTAGTACTGAGTTAAGACGGTGGTCAGACAAAATTTCTGACACTGGTCCTCAAACCTTGGTCCCACACTAGTTCCCAAAGCCTGGTCCCCACTAGTCCCAAAGCCTGGTCCTCACTAGTCCCCAAACACTGGCCCCCATTGGTCCACAAATACACGTATATGCGCATGTGCTGTATGTCTTGTGCGCACATTGTGCACTTGCACACAACCAGATATTGGTACATTTCGCATGTGCTGATGTGCTGCATGTGCTATTCGCACATTGTGTACGTAGATCATAATCGTTGGAACGAAGAAGATGATGGACGTGATCCGATTGGTTATTTTATCAGAAGTAGTAACAAAACAGACGGAAGAAAGCAAATCATACTCCAGAAGAACGGAAAAGCACTCTATGGAAACAGGTCGGAGAAACGAGGATTTTGACCCGGAATAACAAAATCCGAGCCTACATAAAATATCCCTGTCCAAAATGAAGCTTTACTAAGTCGGTTTTGGTAGTTTGCGGTGGATTTTGGTGCCTTGGAGGGATTGTCAGGTTTATTTGGGTAATTATTAAGGAAGTCGTTTCAAAAACAATACTCCAGTTGAATCGAACACGACCTTTAAAAGGTCTTTAACCCTACGTGCTAGTCTAAACGGGTGCGTTTCGGTTAAAAAGGGTACTTTCCGGTCATTTACGGGCATTCTCGGGCTCATTTGGGGTAATTCTTCGAATTGGGAAATTACTCTTGTGCAACCGAACATACCCTTCGAACATACCCCTATCCTATAAGACGCTTTTGGGTAACATAGCAACCACGTGTCATCATAGAATCAAAGATGGCAGCCTCCTGCATACAAAATGGTCGACGGAAACAAGTATCACCCCCACAAACATGCGCACCCACATCACCCACCACCATGACAATGACGTCAAACCATGGCTGCTCACCGGGGCTACCATGACAACCACGTGATACCCATAATACATTGCGGTATGACGTCACTTCCAGGATCCACCAGCCGGGGTCCACCTGATAGGGGTCGAAAATAACATCTCCTACTACTCACGACAGATGGTGGTGACCATGGACAACTGGTCACCTTGGAGCTTGGAAAGGTGTGGGTGGTCTAGAAAGACGGATCAAACAGGTACTAGAAACCATAACTATCATCAGATACCCTGCAAAATGTATCCTATAAAGGGTATTGTCAAGAGGTATCTTCAAAAAGTATCTTCAAAAGTTATCCTCAAATAGTACAATACTATGTGTCCTCAAATACCGAGATGAGTCGTAGAGCAGTAAGTAGAGTCACTCGTTCGAGCAATTGCTCTATATTTCATTGGCTCGGTGAGATTTGAGTCGCTCGAGCGATCTGATGTAACTATCACGTCTTTCCTATTTTTCAGTAGGCGCGGCAGAAAACTATAGTGTCCGGTAAATAAAGTCGATCATAGGACAGATCACGGTGACTTTTGGTAAGTCAACAGTAATGATCTTAGAGATGTAAAGGTCCAGAATCCAAGCTTTACCCATAACCCCAACCATACCCCTGGGCCTAGCATTAGTAAACTACTTGTACCAACTGTGGGCCAGCACTAGAACACCTAAGATAGATATTTGTTCTAAGGGCTAACAATAGGCATATGGGGTACAAAGAGTTTCTCCTATACTACTCTACCAGACAACCAAGCATAACACTGCGTGGCTTAGCATTACGTAGTATCCGTACTTATTTAGGACAGTATAACGAGTAGGTGGATCAATAGTACTATGGGCTACCACTGAACCCGCGGGAATACAGACCTTACATCATAATCACATACTACTACTTTATACAACCATGCATTACCCGACTCCCACCCCCCTCCCCACAATACTGCTTGACCTTGCATTAGGTACTACCCCTACCAGTTATAGGATAATATAAAGCTTTAGATAGATAGCGGTATTAAGGACTAACAGTAGACCAACAGTGATATAGACCGTGCATCCTATACCACCACACTAGACAACCACCCTACATTACCCCACCTCACGTCACAATACCGCATGGCCTTGCAAAACGTACTACATATACACTCTGTGGACCAGGAGACCACCCTAGATAAATAATGGAACGAAAGGCTAAAATTGGACCAGTAGCGATGCAAACCGCACAACCTGTACTTCCACACTAGACAACCATGCATTACCCCCACCACAATACTGCCTAGGCTCGCATTATGTACTACCAGCTACAGAAATATACGAAGCATTAGGTCGATAAGTTGTACCAAGGATTAACAGGGGTATATAGCATCCAGACTACACTACAGTTCTAAACAACCAAGGACAACCTCGCCATACCTCACTGGACGACCATGCATTACCTTCACCCACCCCACGATACCACCTGGACTAGCATAACGTACTGCCTATACGGGTCAAAGCATTTGATCAATTAGTAGTACCAAGGGCTAAAAGGGGGTCTGCATGGGGAATATACGGCTACTGCCATATCAGGCCAGTTCGAGAAACCTGACACCCCTGACTCGAAGTAAAAAGCGGCCAAAGTTTCTATGAAGTCGCGAGCGCATCGTGGCGTCGCGACGTCAATAGCAACATCAACCGTTTCACGGGGAAAACTTTCAAGAAAACTTGCCTTCCCCCATCGATATTCCATCACATAGTCATACTATATACCCACAGACCTGCGTGTATATGCATCACTATGCATACCTTAGCATACTATATATGCAGGGGACGTACACCAATTGCAGGATAAAGACGGATAGGGCACAGGAAAGAGTTGCTCCGCCAAAAGCTGCGGTTCCTATGGTGATTTAACTCTAGCTGTTTCGACAAAGCTCCGGGTGGCCGAGCATGACTCACACGTGCTATACTGCTGGTTGTGTAAAGTGGACCTTCATCCTTGCGGGTAACAAAACTCATAAGTGGCTAAGATAGCGGCTATACAAAAAAAATCGGTCTTTGACGATGGTTTCTGATGCCTGTGGATTTTCAGATTTACATTTATTTATTGGTCTATAAGGTGCTTTCAGTCTCTGTGACTATGCCATGGTCACCACGCAGGTGCAATGTCAAGTTTATCAAACAATTCTTACCTTTCATTCTCACTTTAGAGCACACACTCCTCAGACTTTAATTAACGAGTCATATTTCAACAGTAAAACGGAACTTGTTTACAAACGTAAACAAGAACTGCTCAAATTCTCGGTGTTTAATTTCTAATTTATTTTGTATCATTAAAAGAGAATCCAGTGAAACGATTCGTAACATATAATTGTTTTTTGGTCATGCTCCATTATTCCGATCCGACCAGTCACCCAGCGCGTATGTATCGGAGCCACTGATTGGTTAGTGGAATGTGTTGATTGAAAGGATTTCAGCATGATGCTGAATTAATTTAACATGATGCTGAATTATTTTAGCATGTTGTTGAATTAATTTTACACCATGCTTAATTATTTGAGCATGATGTGAATTAATTAAGCAAAATGCTAAATTATTTTGCATGATTTCACGAATGCTACATAAATAATACACAACGATGCCGGATTAATTAAGCATGATCCTGAATTACGAGAGATTCATGCATTTTAATTCGGCATGATGCTTAACTATTTGAGCATGATGCTTTCTTATTTTTCACTATTTTATGAATACTGCAGAAATAATATAGCATGATGCAGAATTAATTTCGCATGATGCAGAATTACGGGAGGATCGGGCATATTAAGTTAGCATGGTGCTTAATTATTTAAGCATCATGCTATTTTATTTTGCGCGATTTAACGAATGCTGCATAAATAATATAGCATGATGCTGAATTAATTTAGCATGATGCTGAATTACGGGAGGATCATGCACTTTAATGATGCCAAATTATTTAAGTATCATGCTATATTATTTTACGCAATTTAACGAATGCTGCATAAACAATATAGCATGATCCTGAATTATTTTTGCATGATGCTGAATTGCGGGAGGATCATGCACTTTAATTGAGCATGATGACCAATTATTTAAGCATGATGCTGTACTATTTGGTATGATTTCACGAATGCTACATAAATAACATAGCATGATGCTGAAATCAAGTCCGCGTACTGGAGGGTCATACATTTTATTTTAGCATGGTACTCTAATAAATAAACATGATGCTATATTGTTTGGTATGATTTCATGAATACTGCCTAAATAATTAAGCATAATGCCTAAATAATTAAGAACGATGCTTAAATAATTAACCATCATGCTATATTATTTAGGCATCATGCTACATTCTTTGAGCATCGTGCTATATTATCTAACAGTGTGCCTAATTCATGGATTTATGAGCCTGTCCGTACGTCATACCTGTGTTACAAGAATCACTCCATCAACTAGCATTGATATTGTTTGTGTATTTACGGTATATAAAACATTACAATTGTAATATATTTCTAATCACAGTGACACATGAATATGTACCGCAGGGAAATAACATAGCCAGAATGACTGTCTACCTGTTATCTCCCGTTTCAAAAATATTTCATCGCTGCAACCGACTGTAAATGTTCATTTAGAGATTTTAGTGTTTTTCTTTCACGTGAAGTAACAATGGTGGGGGAAGGTGGGGTTGGTGGTGAGAAGGTTGATGTGTTTGGTGGATATCGGTACTTTCGTGCGTCTGCAGACTTGGCAGTAAGCCAAACTCATTTGTGGACGAGATAACCAGACAAGATAACGAAAGTAATCTAAGTTGCTCACAAGGCCTAAATTTCTTATCTATGCGTACCATATCACGGGTATCGCAATACACATTATTACTTTACATTTGGGATCATTTCTTGTATCCCCTGTCATTTCACATTAGTAGAATAAGGATAAGGTCAAGTATAGCTGGTTAATTATATATCTAAGCTGCCCACATTTGGCGAACTTTATCCCGTACATTGTTTGTCAAGTCAATTCATAGAATAGAGTAGTGAACAAAGCAGGTGGCTACTGATGCGATGGTCTAGTCAACCCACTGATAGACATTAGGTCAACAAGACAATCACCTCAGTAGGTTCCAATCTGACAATATGGGCTATATGGATTGTTACATTGGACATTAACTGGAAATGAAGATGAAAGCTTTGATATTAATTTTGCTTCAAAACTTGATCCAATTATTAATGTTACATAGTTCAGATTCCAGCTCGTTCCATATTTTGGGGAAGTTTAAGATGGGTAACTTATGCAGTTTATTTGGCGCGAAGATCGGTTGATAAATGCGACTTGGAGCAAATCAGCACTTTTGGGCCCCTAGGGTGCCCAATTTTGGGAGGGTGAGGAGCCTAATTTGGGTGGCGATCTTTATGAATCTATTTGTGCCACCCTCAATGCAGTTTATTTGGCGAAAATCGGTTGATAAATACGATTTTGAGCAACTCAGCACTTTTGGGCTCCTAGGATGCCCAATTTTGGGAGGGTGAGGAGCCTAATTTTGGTGGCAATCTTCATGAATCTCTTTGTGCCACCCCACAATGCAGTTTATTTGGCGAAAATCGGTTGATAAATACGATTTTGAGCAACTCAGCACTTTTGGGCTCCTAGGGTGCCCAATTTTGGGATGGTGAGGTACCTAATTTGGGTGGCAATCTTCATGAATCTATTTGTGCCACCCCACAATGCAGTTTATTTGGCGAAAATCGGTTGATAAATGCGATTTTGAGCAACTCAGCACTTTTGGGCTCCTTGGGTGCCCAATTTTGGGACGGTGAGGTACCTAATTTGGGTGGCAATCTTCATGAATCTATTTGTGCCACCCCACAATGCAGTTTATTTGGCGAAAATCGGTTGATAAATACGATTTTGAGCAACTCAGCACATTTGGGCTCCTAGGGCGCCCAATTTTGGGAGGGTGAGCAGCCTAATTTGGGTGGCAATCTTCATGAATCTATTTGTGCCACCCCACATGCAGTTTATTTGGCGAAAATCGGTTGATAAATACGATTTTGAGCAACTCAGCACTTTTGCGCTCCTAGGGTGCCCAATTTTGGGATGGTGAGGTACCTAATTTGGGTGGCAATCTTCATGAATCTATTTTTGCCAACCCACAATGCAGTTTATTTGGCGAAAATCAGTTGATAAATGCGATTTTGAGCAACTCAGCACTTTTGGGCTCCTAGGGTGCCCAATTTTGGGAGGTGAGGAGCCTAATTTTGGTGGCAATCTTCATGAATCTATTTGTGCCACCCCACAATGCAGTTTATTTGGCGAAAATCGGTTGATAAATACGATTTTGAGCAACTCAGCACATTTGGGCTCCTAGGGTGCCCAATCTTGGGAGGGTGAGGTGCCTAATTTGGGTGGCAATCTTCATGAATCTATTTTTGCCACCCCACAATGCAGTTTATTTGACGAAAATCGGTCGATAAATGCGATTTTGAGCAACTCAGCACTTTTGGGCTCCTTGGGTGCCCAATTTAGGGAGAGTGAGGTACCTAATTTGGGTGGCAATCTTCATGAATCTATTTGTGTCACCCTACAATGCAGTTTATTTGGCGAAAATCGGTTGATAAATGCGATTTTGAGCAACTCAGCACTTTTGGGCTCCTAGGGTGCCCAATTTTGGGAGGGTGAGGAGCCTAATTTTGGTGGCAATCTTCATGAATCTATTTGTGCCACCCCACAATGCAGTTTATTTGGCGAAAATCGGTTGATAAATACGATTTTGAGCAACTCAGAACTTTTGGGCTCCTAGGGTGCCCAATTTTGGGAGGGTGAGGAGCCTTATTTTGGTGGCAATCTTCATGAATCTATTTGTGCCATCCCACAATGCAGTTTATTTGGCGAAAATCGGTTGATAAATACGATTTTGAGCAACTCAGCACTTTTGGGCTCCTAGGGTGCCCAATTTTGGGATGGTGAGGTACCTAATTTGGGTGGCAATCTTCATGAATCTATTTGTGCCACCCCACAATGCAGTTTATTTGGCGAAAATCGGTTGATAAATGCGATTTTGAGCAACTCAGCACTTTTGGGCTCCTAGGGTGCCCAATTTTGGGAGGGTGAGGTACCTAATTTGGGTGGCAATCTTTATGAATCTATTTGCGCCACCCCACAATGCAGTTTATTTGGCGAAAATCAGTTGATAAATGCGATTTTGAGCAACTCAGCAATTTTGGGCTGCTAGGGGGCCCAATTTTGGGAGGGTGAGGAGCCTAATTTTGGTGGCAATTTTCACGAGTCTATTTGTGCCACCCCACAATGCAGTTTATTTGGCGAAAATCGGTTGATAAATACGATTTTGAGCAACTCAGCACTTTTGGGCTCCTAGGGTGCCCAATTTTGGGAGGGTGAGGTACCTAATTCGGGTGGCAATCTTCATGAATCTATTTGTGCCACCCCACAATGCAGTTTATTTGGCGAAAATCGGTTGATAAATGCGACTTTGAGCAACTCAGCACATTTGGGCTCCTTGGGTGCCCAATTTTGGGAGAGTGAGGTACCTAATTTGGGTGGCAATCTTCATGAATCTATTTGTGCCACCCCACAATGCAGTTTATTTGGCGAAAATCGGTTGATAAATGCGATTTTGAGCAACTCAGCACTTTTGGGCTCCTAGGGTGCCCAATTTTGGGAGGGTGAGCAGCCTAATTTTGGTAGCAATCTTCATTAATCTATTTGTGCCACCCCACAATGCAGTTTATTTGGCGAAAATCGGTTGATAAATATGATTTTGAGCAACTCAGCACTTTTGGGCTCCTAGGGCGCCCAATTTTGGAAGGGTGAGGTACCTAATTTGGGTGGCAATCTTTATGAATCTATTTGTGCCACCCCACAATGCAGTTTATTTGGCGAAAATCGGTTGATAAATGCGATTTTGAGCAACTCAGCACTTTTGGGCTCCTAGGGTGCCCAATTTTGGGAGGGTGAGGTACCTAATTTGGGTGGCAATCTTTATGAATCTATTTGTGCCACCCCACAATGCAGTTTATTTGGCGAAAATCGGTTGATAAATGCGATTTTGAGCAACTCAGCACTTTTGGGCTCCTTGGGTACCCAATTTCGGGAGAGTGAGGTACCTAATTTGGGTGGCAATCTTCATGAATCTATTTGTGCCACCCCACAATGCAGTTTATTTGGCGAAAATCGGTTGATAAATGCGATTTTGAGCAACTCAGCACTTTTGGGCTCCTAGGGTGCCCAAATTTGGGAGGGTGAGGAGCCTAATTTTGGTGGCAATTTTCATGAATCTATTTGTGCCACCCCATAATGCAGTTTATTTTGCGAAAATCGGTTGATAAATACGATTTTGAGCAACTCAGCACATTTGGGCTCCTAGGGCGCTCAATTTTGGGAGGGTGAGCAGCCTAATTTGGGTGGCAATCTTCATGAATCTATTTGTGACACCCCACAATGTAGTTTATTTGGCGAAAATCGGTTGATAAATACGATTTTGAGCAACTCAGCACTTTTGGGCTCCTAGAGTGCCCAATTTTGGGATGGTGAGGTACCTAATTTGGGTGGCAATCTTCATGAATCTATTTGTGCCACCCCACAATGCAGTTTATTTGGCGAAAATCGGTTGAAAAATGCGATTTTGAGCAACTCAGCACTTTTGGGCTCCTTGGGTGCCCAATTTTGGGAGGGTCAGGTACCTAATTTGTGTGACTATCTTCATGAATCTATTTGTGCCACTCTGCAATGCAGTTTATTTGGCGAAAATCGGTTGATAAATGCGATTTTGAGCAACTCAGCACATTTGGGCTCCTAGGGTGCCCAATTTTGGAAGGGTCAGGAGCCTAATTTTGGTGGCAATCTTCATGAATCTATTTGTGCCACCCCACAATGCAGTTTATTTGGCGAAAATCGGTTGATAAATACGATTTTGAGCAACTCAGCACTTTTGGGCTCCTAGGGTGCCCAATTTTGGGATGGTGAGGTACCTAATTTGGGTGGCAATCTTCATGAATCTATTTGTGCCACCCCACAAAGCTGTTTATTTGCCGAAAATCGGTTGATAAATGCGATTTTGAGCAACTCAGCACTTTTGGGCTCCTAGGGTGCCCAATTTTGGGAGGGTGAGGTACCTAATTTGGGTGGCAATCTTTATGAATCTATTTGTGCCACCCCACAATGCAGTTTATTTGGCGAAAATCGGTTGATAAATGCGATTTTGAGCAACTCAGCACTTTTGGGCTCCTTGGGTGCCCAATTTTGGGAGAGTGAGGTACCTAATTTGGGTGGCAATCTTCATGAATCTATTTGTGCCACCCCACAATGCAGTTTATTTGGCGAAAATCGGTTGATAAATGCGATTTTGAGCAACTCAGCACTTTTGGGCTCCTAGGGTGCCCAGATTTGGGAGGGTGAGGAGCCTAATTTTGGTGGCAATCTTCATGAATCTATTTGTGCCACCCCACAATGCAGTTTATTTGGCGAAAATCGGTTGATAAATACGATTTTGAGCAACTCAGCACATTTGGGCTCCTAGGGCGCCCAATTTTGTGAGGGTGAGGTACCTAATTTGGGTGGCAATCTTCATGAATCTATTTGTGCCACCCCACAATGTAGTTTATTTGGCGAAAATCGGTTGATAAATACGATTTTCAGCAACTCAGCACGTTTGGGCTCCTGGGGTGCCCAATTTTGGGATGGTGAGGTACCTAATTTAGGTGGCAATCTTCATGAATCTATTTGTGCCACCCCACAATGCAGTTTGTTTGGCGAAAATCGGTTGATAAATGCGATTTTGAGCAACTCGGCACTTTTGGGCTCCTTGGGTGCCCAATTTTGGGAGGGTCAGGTACCTAATTTGTGTGACTATCTTCATGAATCTATTTGTGCCACCCCGCAATGCAGTTTATTTGGCGAAAATCGGTTGATAAATGCGATTTTGAGCAACTCAGCACATTTGGGCTCCTAGGGTGCCCAATTTTGGGAGGGTGAGCAGCCTAATTTGGGTGGCAATCTTCATGAATCTATTTGTGCCACCCCACAATGCAGTTTATTTGGCGAAAATCGGTTGATAAATACGATTTTGAGCAACTCAGCACTTTTGGGCTCCTAGGGTGCCCAATCTTGGGATGGTGAGGTACCTAATTTGGGTGGCAATCTTCATGAATCTATTTGTGCCACCCCACAATGCTGTTTATTTGCCGAAAATCGGTTGATAAATGCGATTTTGAGCAACTCAGCACTTTTGGGCTCCTAGGGTGCCCAATTTTGGGAGGGTGAGGTACCTAATTTGGGTGGCAATCTTTATGAATGTATTTGTGCCACCCCACAATGCAGTTTATTTGGCGAAAATCGGTTGATAAATGCGATTTTGAGCAACTCAGCACTTTTGGGCTCCTAGGGTGCCCAATTTTGGGTGGGTGAGGAGCCTAATTTTGGTGGCAATCTTCATGGGTCTATTTGTGCCACCCCACAATGCAGTTTATTTGGCGAAAATCGGTTGATAAATACGATTTTGAGCAACTCAGCACTTTTGGGCTCCTAGGGTGCCCAATTTTGGGAGGGTGAGGTACCTGATTTGGGTGGCAATCTTCATGAGTCTATTTGTGCCACCCCACAATGCAGTTTATTTGGCGAAAATCGGTTGATAAATACGATTTTGAGCAACTCAGCACTTTTGGGCTCCTAGGGTGCCCAATTTTGAGAGGGTGAGGAGCCTAATTTTGGCGGCAATCTTCCTGAATCTATTTGTGCCACCCCACAATGCAGTTAATTTAGCGGAAATCGGTTGATAAATACGATTTTGAGCAACTCAGCACTTTTGGGATCCTAGGGTGCCCAATTTTGGGATGGTGAGGTACCTAATTTGGGTGGCAATCTTCATGAATCTGTTTGTGCCACCCCACAATGTAGTTTATTTGTCGAAAATCGGTTGATAAATGCGATTTTGAGCAACTCAGCACTTTTGGGCTCCTAGGGTGCCCAATTTTGGGAGGGTGAGGTACCTAATTTGGGTGGCAATCTTCATGAATCTATTTGTGCCACCCCACAATGCAGTTTATTGGGAGAAAATCGGTTGATAAATGCGATTTTGAGCAACTCAGCATTTTTGGGCTCCTAGGGTGCCCAATTTTGGGAGGGTGAGGTACCTAATTTTGGTTACAATCTTCGTGAATCTATTTGTGCCACCCCACAATGCAGTTTATTTGGCGAGAATCGGTTGATAAATACGATTTTGAGCCACTCAGCACTTTTGGGCTCCATGGGTGCCCAATTTTGGGAGGGTGAGGTACCTAATTTGGGTGGCAATCTTCATGAATCTATTTGTGCCTCCCCACAATGCAGTTTATTTGGCGAAAATCGGTTGATAAATGCGATTTTGAGCAACTCAGCACTTTTGGGCTCCTAGGGTGCCCAATTTTGGGAGGGTGAGGTACCTAATTTGGGTGGCAATCTTCATGAATCTATTTGTGCCACCCCACAATGCAGTTTATTTGGCGAAAATCGGTTGATAAATGTGATTTTGAGCAATTCAGCACTTTTGGGCTCCTAGGGTGCCCAATTTTGGGAGGGTGAGGTACCTAATTTGGGTGGCAATCTTTATGAATCTGTTTGTGCCACCCCACAATGCAGTTTATTTGGTGAAGATCGGTTGATAAATGCGATTTTGAGCAACTCAGCACTTTTGGGCTCCTAGGGTGCCCAATTTTGGGAGGGTGAGGAGCCTAATTTTGGTGGCAATCTTCATGAATCTATTTGTGCCACCCCACAATGCAATTTATTTGGCGAAAATCGGTTAGTGTCGAATGTCGAATAAGGAACCGGGAATAAGTAACAGTTGTCACGTTCCCGTAATTGCCTTGATATTATCCGGGGACATTTCTATTCCCTGATCAGAAACAATGAAATCTAACCATTCAACTTTTGTTTGTTTGAACAAACATTTTGAGTTGCTCAATGTAAGATTATGTGCAGAGAGCCTTTGCCGACAACCAAAATATCATCAAGAAGGTTGAATGTCCCGGAACATCCATTAAGAACAATGTCCATCATTTTTTTGGAATCCTCCAGGAAGGTCAGCGAGACCATACAGACCCCGTTTGCATCGATATAACCCCACTGTTGTAGCAAAATGTGTAAGTTTCATTGTTGAAGGATAAAGTGGCAGCTGGTGATAAGCTGAGTTCATGTCAAGCTTAGTTATCACTTTTGCATTTTGTATAGATGCAAATAATGTTTCTTTGTTTGGCAGCGGATACTTTCCGCGTACAATATTACGATTCACAGCGCGGAAATCGATACATAGGCGAATCTTTCCATTTTTCCCATGGGAAATGACGATTGGGCTGACCCACTCTGTGTGCTCCACCTTTTCGATTATGTCGTTCTCCAGTAAATCGTTAATTTCAGCTTTCAAGCTCTCAACATGTCCAAACGGGATTGGAATTTGCTTTCTGCGCGCACGGTGTGTAATTTTCAACGAGCACATATTTATGTTGAAAGTTGGTAGCAGAACCTGAACCAATGAACGCTTTAGGAAATTCTTCTTTTAAGGTGTCGAAGGTGTTGATCCGATTCACCGAAACAGATTCAGTCGGGCCGGTTGATTCGGCTGACGCATTTGTACCGGAAGCTGTGACGGTTATCTGTAGTTGAGCGATCATATACAAACCAACAAGCGAAGTTCCTACATTAACTATGTAAAATTTGGCATGAATGGATCTGTTCTTGTATTGAACAGATAACAGTACTGTACCTAGCACATGAATCTCACTTTTATCGTATGTTCGAAGTTTTGTATCAGATTTCTGTAAATGAACAGTTGAGAAATGTGTCTCGTATAAATGATGGTTAATTATAGAAACCGGAGACCCTGTATCAACTTTAAATTCAATAGGCCTACCATGAACCATAAGCGGGACAGTTAAGCGTCTCATTCCCGGATATGTCACAATGTTTCTATCATTGGAAATGGACAAAATGGTTATGTTGTCGTCAACCAGGTTTACACGCATTTTTAACTTGCATACAGACGCAGAATGTCCTTGTTTTGAGCAATTCCTACATACTTTATCTTGTGCTGGACACTTGGGAAAGTTAGCTTTATGAGATTTGCTCCCACAGCGGTAACAGCATACACTATGTGAACTATGTGAACTAGACGGTGCACGAAATGTCCCTGTATCTTTATAGTTGGAGTTTGTAGCAGCGAATTTATTTTGCGTGTAGGCTTTTGACGCAAGTTAATTTTGTTAACATCAGGATTTGGAGATGACGATGCTGTAGCATGGGAAAGGTCATTTTTATTAGCAAAGCACTTGGACTCTGAGTACCGTTCATAAAGTCTGTAAATCAGTATATCACAAGTAGAGATTTACCACAATGGCACAAGTTCAAATTTGTGGGGTTTCAATCGTTCTCCCCACTTCACATCCATGTTTTTGACGGCGAAGCCATGACGACCCATGTCTGTCCGCAGACGAGGTGGACTTTTTTTTTACACTGAGGACACTCATAAGCATATGCTTCTCCTTGACTGTCCTCTAAACAAACACAACAATGTCTGGTATCACCACTGTTACGCTGTTCGAATTGTACTGTGTTTAAACGAATTTTATGGTCTTCGAGAGCCTTGTATAGCAGTTTGTACTGGGGTTGAGCTCGCTCCCACTTCAATCTTTCATAAACATTCCAATGATCAGAGCTCAACTCCACGCACTTTGGGTGATTGGCAACAAACATGGTTACTTCGTGTAGTCCGATGCTCCGGAATGGCCGTATACGGGCATCTCCATCCATGTAGTAGCGGCCAGTCCACGACTAGTTATTGAAGTACCTTATCACCCGTTCTGAAAAGTCGGTCATCATCACTTGACACTTCTTCCCGACCATCCACAGACTCTAGGCGTCTTCGGCAATGCGGTCGTTGGATTGGGCCACATGCAAGTGGGGGAAGACAAAATCGTCTTCTGTGATCAGATATCGAATGTAAGATGTCATAGCATCAAACGCTAGGGGTCATTATGTCTTCCTCGAAGTACATCTCATCCCAAAACCGGAGCAAACGTTGTCCCATGTGACCCAGCCTCGGTAATGAGGTCGTTTCGTGTGGGCCCTAAGTAGTGAGGGGTGCCACTATAGCGAAAAACATTTAACACTGAATTCCCCATGCTCCAGGACTGCCACTATAGCGAACAAATTAAAATAGGATTCTCCATAGGGTTTATTCGCCACAGTGGCATTTTTTGGCCTATAGTGGCCCCATTGGAGGCAAAAAAAAGATTTTAAAATCTTTTAAAAATGTGATTTCCAGCAATTCTGAAAAATGCACTCAATGAACCCTAGATGACCTCCGTGACCTTGACCCATATTTTGAACCTCCACCGAGTGTCGACTCATTTGGTGTTGGTCCCAGGTCTGTAGGTCCTTAAGTGCATTTTTTCATAATTGCTGGAAATCACATTTTTTTTGACCCCCCTAAAGCATTCCTGACGTACACACATGCATTTTGACGTAAAAAAGTGGGCATGGCCAAAATTTTTAAAAGTGAGTCACGGTCATACCTCAAGCATGGTGTGATAAATGGACCTGGAACTAACACTAAATGAGTCGAAACTCGATAGAGGTTCAAAATATGGGTCAAGGTCATGGAGGTCTCCTAGGGATCATTGAGTGCATTTTTTTGGAATTGCTGGAAATCACCTTTTTTACCCCCAAAAGCATTCCCGAAGTCCATACATGAATTTTTACGTAAAAACGTGGTCATGGCCAAAATTTTTGAAAGTGGGTCATGCTCATATCTCAAGCATGGTATGACAAATGGACCTGGAACTAACACCAAATGAGTCGAAACTAGATAGAGGTTCAAAATATGGGTCAAGGTCATGGAGGTCACCTAGGGGTCAATGAGTGCATTTTTTTTTGAATGGCTGGAAATCACATTTTTTTACTCTCCAAAGCATTCCTGAAGTCCATACATGAATTTTTACATAAAAAAGTGGGCATGGCACAAATTTTTGAAGGTGAGTTATTCTCATATCTCAAGCATGGTATGACGAATGAACCTGAAACTAACACCAAATGAGTCAACACTCAATAGAAGTTCAAAATATAGGTCAAGGTCGCGGAGGTCACCTAGTGGTCATTGAGGGCATTTTTCAGAATTAATGGAAATCACATTTTCTGACCCTTCTAATGCGTTCCCGAAGTTCATACATGCATTTTTACTTGAAAAAAGTGGATGTGGGCAAAATTCTTGAGAGTGGGTCACAATCATATCTCAAGGACGGTATGACACATAGACATGGGGACCAACACTAAATGAGTCAACACTCCGTAGAGGTTCACAATATGGACAAGGTCACTGAGGTCGCAAGGGATAACTAAGTGCATTTTTTAGTATTGCTGGAGATCACATTTTTGGACATCTAATGCATTCTCTTGACAAACCTTTTGAATGCTGTGCACATATATGCCTTTTCTGGTTTCTTAGAAGAATTGTTCTGATTCCTTTATGAATATCTGTAAATACTGTTTACGAAAATCCCGTCCTGATTTGTTTAAAAATATGTTACTCCCGAAAATAACCCTCCATAAATTCTCTTTCTATATAGTTTTTTCCCGATAGATATTTTAACCCTTTTCTTACAAGCTTGAATTTACTGGATGCAGTCAATTCTATTTCTCTAGTATTAACATTATTTTCTGTTTCAATGATTTTTGTCTGATGGATTCTTTACTATTCTACTGAAATTTGGCACATATGAAGAGCTTCATTAGAAGTTTCTCACCTGGATCACGGCATTTCTGACGTTTTTCGTTTTCTGCCAAAACCATGCAAAATGTTCTAACAATGTTACGTTTTGCCACAATTCTCAAACAAGCCCCTTGACGATTTGGCTGGAGCTTTCATAATATTTGTAGCATGACTTACTACATCTGACTACATAAGCTCCCTTTTGACCTCAAAATTCCGAGCAAAGTGCAATTTTGGAAAAACTGGTCAATTTTCACATGCGATTTCTCAGCTCTGCGGCCACATTTTTTCAAAACGTTTCCTATGAGAAGTTTGGGCATTCATCCAAGAATAATTTGGCTGTTATATATTCTATTCAAAGTTTTAACCTTCAACCCGTTTTCGAGCCTTGAATACGAGTACCCATAACTTGTTCATAAAACTGGCTCATTTTTAGTTCATTTTTCTTCCATTTACAAATGTTATATCGAAAAATGATTTACATGTTCGTATTCACAATTACCTATCGAGCATATTTTCTGTTGGACGTTTGGTTGTAAAGTTTAACCATATGCCCATTCTGCTTGCATAAAGATAGATGCTGTCCAAAAAACTCACGCGTTTTCAGAATTTGGTACGATTAAGAAACAATTTACTCCATTCCCAATTGATTGAGTGCTGAATGTTTTCAATGGCTGCATGCAGCAGTCATAGTATGAAAACTTTTGCTTTATATGTGAGTATTAAAAGTTTAACCCTTAGCAGATTTGAGACTCCCATATGGGTACTGTCTGAATAAGTGTGATTTTCGCAATATCTGAAAATTCTGTTGACATTCAGATTCACAGTTCAAGTCCAAGAAGATTTTCTATTATAAGGTAGCTATAATGTAGAGAAATGTGGTCAGGTTGGCGAACTGATCATTTTGTTTCGGCAGAAAAAATTCTGGAAGGAAAGGTGACACTGGGCGAAAGGAAAAATCTGGGGAAGTAGTCAAAAGATTCTGTTTTCATTGGCTTGCGGCCAGGTTTTGCTTTTTTGTGGTACTCGTATCGGGATTTGCAAAGGGTGTTCTATCAACTGGAAACCGATAGGGGTGGTTATTTTCTCTTGCCGGAATTGAAGTGGTGAACTTCTCAGATTTTCTAAACTTTTTGAAAATCTTCTTCAATAGAGTTTGGGTTTCGTTTCCCTCCGGTGGTTCCGTCTGTGTTTCACCATCTTTCGTAAACAGGGTGAACTCGTTGATTTTGCCAAGCTCCATATCCAGAGCCCTTCATGCTGTCAAAAGGTGATGTTTGTTATGTCAGCCATTTTTCATAACATCAACTAATGAAAAATAGGGAACCGAATTTTTATACACATTCAATCACGGCATACGTTGTCTGCACTGAACAGGGGGAGATCAAGAATGACCACACAGTTATACCGAGAAATAAGTTACGACAGCTAGCAAGAAATAATGGAGGGAGAGCTATCTCGTCAGTGGTGATTGAGGAAATTGAAATAAAATTCCATTTTTTCTTCGAAGATTAATCATACACAGCTACTATTATGACACTCAGAGAGGTAGCGGACCGCAACAGCTCATCATAAAAAGACGATGTGAAGGGGGGAGCAAAGAGAAATGGGTCAAGTTGGCGAACTAAACATTTTGTTTTCGGCAGAAAAAAAATTCTGGAAGGACACTGACACTGACACTGTCTCGTAAGAAAAAATCTGGGGAAGTAGTCAAAAGATTCTGGTTAGCAACAATGTTAACTGTTTGAACCTATATTGTATTCCCCTAAAAGACACCGTATTTGCAGATTGTTTCACCTTTATTATTAGAAAGAGTTTCTTTATATAATGCACATCACCATATTATATATACTTTTATTTTTAAAAAGAACCAAGTTTTAATTTTTTGTCGAAACAAAAAACATTTTTTGGTTTCGTTATAAAAAAAAAAACATTTTTTTTTGTGTTTTTTTTTTTTTTAGTTTAAAAATAAAAAATGTTTGTTTGTTTTTTTTTTGTTTACAAAAACAAAAAATGTTGTTTTTTTTTTGTTTTTTAAAAAACAAAAAAAAACCAACATTTTTTGTTTTTTTAAACAAAAAAAAAATTTTTTTTATTTTTAAACTAAAAAAAAAAAAACACAAAAAATGGGGGTTTTTACGGAAGCCCATTAGGGACATGTGAAGAAAAAAATTACATGTGTGAAAAAAAAAAAATTAAGTCGTGCGCACGAGATAATTATCTCGTGCGCACGAGATACCTAAGTCGTGCGCACGAGATAATTAAGTCGTGCGCACGAGATAATTATCTCGTGCGCACGAGATACCTAAGTCGTGCGCACGAGATAATATGTTTAGGTTACTGCAAGCATTTCGCATGTAGTGGAATAGCAGGGTTGGGAAGGGGGACAAAACCGTCAAGATATCCACCTTTCGACTGTGTTTTAGACGTTGTAAATGCCTTCACCCGAAACTCGTATTTTTCTCCGACTCTGACATATCAATTTTATTATGAACTAAGACGAAGTGTGTGTTAGGGTAGAGGAGGAGAAGGGGCGGGGGGGGGGGGTAAGGAGGGGTGCTCGTGAGAAGTAGCCGAGGATTCCCAGTATGACTTGTCTGTTCTGCTACATCTAAAGACGAAATACTAGCGTCTTTCTGGCTGCATATTTAAAATTTCATCATACTGGGCCGAACCAGAGTTGCCCCAGGGGTGTGATTGCCCAGTGATTGCTCAGCGCATTTTTTCGCCCTTCATTGTAAGGTGCTTTGGTTGGTTACCCAAAAATATTCAGCATATTCCAAGATAGGGTACACGTCTAAAGCGGTGTCCCCCTCTCCCCCTCCAACCCCCAACAAACACATTCGGAATGCTTTTACGTACCCCTTTCTCCCGAAAATCCTGGAATTTACCTCCCACTGGATGGAGAGGGGGGGGGGGGGGGGGGGCGTCTCTGGTATTTCTCTTTCCTGTGAGTCTTCTTCAGTCAACTCAAGCTGCATTAATTCCAGCTTGGAGATCTGGCAAGTTACGAATTTGCCAAGTTCCCAGTTAAGGAACCTACTCCATTTATTGAGCGGGCACGACAATTTGAAACCTGTTTCCAGTGATTACGTCGCACCCCTCCAAACAGTTACGGGGACACTAGATTATTTGTTTTGCTCCACGGGGCTGACCCATTGCCGCCTACTAACATACTAATGTAGTTTGTTTTTGAATAGGATAGAAGCGCCCCCCCCCCCCCCCCCCCCCCCCACACACACACACACAAACACGCACACAAACACTCCAAGTCCCAGCAACTCCATCACCCAGTTATCGTCTTGTGGTGAAAAGGAGTTAAAGAGTTCTCACAGGTTTCAAAGTGTCCCGCTTCGGTAGAAAACGCTCTTGGTCCAAGGATCACCAGCCCAGACAAGACAACATAGTTAAATTTCCAGGTCTCCTGCTTCGGTGGGGACCGCGCTTGCTCATAGGACACCCAGCCCGATAGACGACCATTTCTAAATATGCCTCACAGCAGAGGCTCGATTCACAATATATATATGTATCGTATAACAGTAGTAGGGCGCATAGCTGTAAATCCTGGGGGATGGGTGGTGGGAGTGTAACAGCAATCAGATTACTCCAGAACCACTCTCAGACTATTGTTTCAAACCCTTCCCGGAGGACAGTCTACCGGTCCCACATTCGAGAAAGTACCCCTCTCCTCGCCAAAATGAATAGGGCCCAAACGTCATCGGGCAGATGACAATAGTCCAAGGGCAAATGACCATATAGTCGTCGGAAAATTTAGCGGTACATACCCCCACCCCCCCCCCCCTCCTCCAATATTTCGGGGTAGATAGTACTAGATACGGTCCTGGTGGGTTGCCCTTCTATGAAGAAGTATCATAAAAGTTACGACAGGCCATCCCGCCACGGGAGGTCCTTCCCAGTGTTTTCTGCTGAGCCAGGCAGTAGAAAGCTCTTCAAACTTAGGATTAGTACCGTCATAGATTGGCACCCTACATGGATGTATGAAGCTTACGTATTAGTGGCAACCAATGTACTTTAGTAGATAGGGCGATACGATACGCACGGCAACCATTGGGGCACGACACCCCCGGGACGACCATGTTTCGCCCGTGTGTGAACAAATTTGGGAACAGGGAGTCACAAAAAGTGACGTTCTCGACTTCAAGGACCACATAAGAGGCAATACATGCAGGAAATTAGTCGTCTCCTCTCACCAGTAAAGACTATAACCCACTCCCTCAAGCTTGGTAAGTCGTGCGCACGAGATAGCTATCTCGTGCGCACGAGATAGCTAAGTCGTGCGCACGAGATAGCTAAGTCTTGCGCACGAGATACCTAAGTCGTGCGCACGACATACTAAGTCGTGCGCACGAGATACTAAGTCGTGCGCACGAGATACTAAGCCGTGCGCACGAGATACCTAAGTCGTGCGCACGAGATACCTAAGTCGTGCGCACGAGATAGCTATCTCGTGCGCACGAGACAATATGTTTAGGTTACTGCAAGCATTTCGCATGTAGTGGAATAGCAGGGTTGGAAAGGGGTCCAAAACCGTCAAGATATCCACCTTTCGACTGTGTTTTAGACGTTGTAAATGCCCTCACCCGAAACCCGTATTTTTCTCCGACACTGACATATCAATCTTACTACGCACTAAGAGGAAGTGTGTGTTAGGGTAGAGGAGGAGAAGGGGTGGGCGGTGAGGGTGTGGGTCTGTGGGGGCTCGTGAGAAGTAGCCGAGGATTCTCAGTAAAATTTGTCTGTTCTGCTCTATCTAAAGACGAAATACTAGCGTCTTTCTGGCTGCATATTTAAAATTTCATCATATTGGGCCGAATCAGAGTTGCCCCAGGGGTGTGATTGCCCAGCGCATTGTTTCGCCCTTCCTTGTAAGGTAGGGTAGGGTACACGTCTAAGGCGGTGTCCCCCCTCCCCTCCACCTCCCCCCCAACAAGAACATTCGGAATGCTTTTACGTCCCCCATTATACCGAAAATCCTGGAATTTACCTCCCACTGGACGGAGAGGGAGGGGTGTCTCAGGTATTTCTCTATTCCTGTGAGTCTTCTTCAGTCAACTCAAGCTGCATTAATTCCAGCTTGTAGATCTGGCAAGTTAGGAATTTGCCAAGTTCCCAGTTAAGGAACCTATTCCATTTATTGAGAGGGCGCGATAATTTGAAACCTGTTTCCTGTGATTACGTCTCCCCCCCCCCCCCCAAAAAAAAAAAAACAGTTACGGGGACACTAGATTATTTGTTTTGCTCCCCGGGGCTGACCCATTGGCGCCTTGTAATGTAGTTTGTTTTTGAATAAGATAGAAGCTCCCCCCCCCCCACACACACACACACTCTTAAGTCCCACACCATCACCCAGTTATCGTCCTGTGGTGAAAAGGAGTTAAGAGCTCTCGCAGGTTTCAAAGTGTCCCGCTTCGGTAGAAAACTCTCTTAATCCAAGGATGACCAGCCCAGACAAGACAACATGCTTAAATTTCCAGGTCTCCTGTTTCGGTGGGGACCGCGCTTGCTCATAGGACACCCAGCCCGATAGGCGACCACTTCTAAATATGCCACACAGCAGAGGCTCGATTCACAATATATATATGTATCGTATAACAGTAGTAGGGAGCATAGCTGTAAATCCTGGGGGATGGGTGGTGGGAGTGTAACAGCAATCAGATTACTCCAGAATCACTCTCAGACTATTGTTTCAAAACTTCCCGGAGGAAAGTCTATCGGTCCCACATTCGAGAAAGTACACCCCTCTCCTCGCCGCAATGAATAGGGCCCAAACGTCATCGGGCAGATGACAATAGTCCAAGGGCAAATGACTATACAGTCGTCGGGAAAGTGACATTCTCGACTTCAAGGACCACAGAAGAGGCAATACATGCAGGAAATTAGTCGCCTCCTGTCACTACTAAAGACTATAACCCAATCCCCGAAGCTCAGTAAGTCGTGCGCACGAGATAGCTAAGTCGTGCGCACGACATAGCTATCTCGTGCGCACGACTTAAGTATCTCGTGCGCACGACTTAGCTATCTCGTGCGCACGACTTAGCTCTCTCGTGCGCACGACTTAGCTATCTCGTGCGCACGACTTAGGTATCTCGTGCGCACGACTTAGCTATCTCGTGCGCACGACTTAGCTATCTCGTGCGCACGACTTAGCTATCTCGTGCGCACGACTTACTAAGCTTGGGGGATTGGGTTATAGTCTTTACTAATGATAGGAGACGACTAATTTCCTGCATGTATTGCCTCTTCTGTGGTCCTTAAAGTCGAGAATGTCACTTCTTTGTGACTCCCTGTTCCCAAATTTGTTCACACACGGGCGAAACATGGTCGTCCCGAGGCTGTCGTGCCCCAGTGGTTGCCGTGCGTATCGTATCGCCCTATCTACTAAAGTACATTGGTTGCCACTAATACGTAAGCATCATACATCCATGGTAGGGCGCCATTCTATGACGATACTCATCCTAAGTTTGAAGAGCTTTCTACTGCCTGGCCCAGCAGAAAACGCTGGGAAGGACCTCCCATGGCGGGATGGCCTGTCGTAACTTCTATGATACTTCTTCATAGAAGGGCAACCCACCAGGACCGTATCTAGTACTATCTACCCCGGAATATTGGAGGGGGGGATGTATGTACCGCTAAATTTCCCGACGACTGTATAGTCATTTGCCCTTGGACTATTGTCATCTGCCCGATGACGTTTGGGCCCTATTCATTGCGGCGAGGAGAGGGGTGTACTTTCTCGAATGTGGGACCGATAGACTTTCCTCCGGGAAGTTTTGAAACAATAGTCTGAGAGTGATTCTGGAGTAATCTGATTGCTGTTACACTCCCACCACCTACCCCCAGGATTTACAGCCATGCTCCCCACTACTGTTATACGATACATATATATATTGTGAATCGAGCCTCTGCTGTGAGGCATATTTAGAAGTGGTCGCCTATCGGGCGGGCTGGGTGTCCTATGAGCAAGCGCGGTCCCCACCGAGCAGGAGACCTGGAAATTTAACCATGTTGTCTTGTCTGGGCTGGTGATCCTTGGACTAAGAGAGTTTTCTACGGAAGCGGGACACTTTGAAACTTGTGAGAGCTCTTAACTCCTTTTCACCACAAGACGATAACTGGGTGATGGAGTTGGTGGGACTTGGAGTGGGTGTGTGTGTGTGTGTGGTGGTGGTGGGGGCGCTTCTATCCTATTCAAAAACAAATTACATTAGTAGGTTAGTAGGCGGCAATGGGTCAGCCCCGTGGAGCAAAACAAATAATCTAGTGTCCCCGTAACTGTTTGGAGGGGGGGGGGGGGAGAGATGTAATCACTGGAAACAGGTTTCAAATTGTCGCGCCCGCTCAATAAATAGGGTAGGTTCCTTAACTGGGAACTTGGCAAATTTCTAACTTGCCAGATATCCAAGCTGGAATTAATGCAGCTTGAGTTGACTGAAGAAGT
The DNA here is from genome assembly GCA_031216915.1 of Pictodentalium vernedei. Lineage (NCBI taxonomy): Eukaryota > Metazoa > Mollusca > Scaphopoda > Dentaliida > Dentaliidae > Pictodentalium > Pictodentalium vernedei. Next base: position 576,099,052 of record CM062297.1, on the reverse strand, counting down.
CTCGCAGGAATAGAGAAATACCAGAGACACCCCTCCCTCTCCGTCCAGTGGGAGGTCCATTCCAGGATTTTCCGGAGAAAGGGGGACGTAAAAGCTTTCCGAATGTGTTTGTTCGGGGGGGGGGTGGGTGGAGGGGGAGAGGGGGACACCACCTTAGAAGTGTACCCTATCTCGGAATATGCAGTACATTTTTGGGTAACCACGCAAAGTACCTTACAAGGAAGGGCGAAACAATGCGCTGAGCAATCACTGGGGAACCACACCCCAGGGGCAACTCTGGTTCGGCCCAGTATGATGAAATTTTAAATATGCAAGCAGAAAGACGCTAGTATTTCTTCTTTAGATGAAGCAGACCATACGAACCATATTGGGAATCCTCGTCTACTTCTCACGAGCACCCCACCCCCACGACTAAGCTATCTCGTGCGCACGACATAGCTATCTCGTGCGCACGACTTAGGTATCTCGTGCGCACGACTTAGCTATCTCGTGCGCACGACTTAGCTATCTCGTGCGCACGACTTAGGTATCTCGCGCGCACGACTTAGGTATCTCGTGCGCACGACTTAGTATCTCGTGCGCACGACTTAGCTATCTCGTGCGCACGACTTAGCTATCTCGTGCGCACGACTTAACTATCTCGTGCGCACGACTTAGCTATCTCGTGCGCACGACTTATGTATCTCGTGCGCACGACTTAGTATCTCGTGCGCACGACTTAGCTATCTCGTGCGCACGACTTACTAAGCTTGGGGGAGTGGCTTATAGTCTTTACTGGTGAGAGGAGACGACTAATTTCCTGCATGTATTGCCTCTTCTGTGATCCTTGAAGTCGAGAACGTCACTTCTTTGTGACTCCATGTTCCCAAATTTGTTCACACACGGGCGAAACATGGTCGTCCCGGTGGTGTCGTGCCCCAATGGTTGCCGGGCGTATCGTATCGCCCTATCTACTAAAGTACATTGGTTGCCACTAATACGTAAGCATCATACATCCATGGTAGGGTGCCAATCTATGAAGGTACTCATCCTAAGTTTGAAGAGGTTTCTACTGCCTGGCTCAGCAGAAAACTCTGGGAAGGACCTCCCATGGCGGGAAGGCCTGTCGTAACTTCTATGATACTTCTTCATAGAAGGGCAACCCACCAGGACCGTATCTAGTACTATCTACCCCGGAATATTGGAGGGGGGGATGTATGTACCGCTAAATTTCCCGACGACTATATAGTCATTTGCCCTTGGACTATTGTCATCTGCCCGATGACGTTTGGGCCCTATTCATTGCGGCGAGGAGAGGGGTGTACTTTCTCGAATGTGGGACCGATAGACTTTCCTCCGGGAAGTTTTGAAACAATAGTCTGAGAGTGATTCTGGAGTAATCTGATTGCTGTTACACTCCCACCACCCACCCCCAGGATTTACAGCCATGCTCCCTACTACTGTTATACGATACATATATATATTGTGAATCGAGCCTCTGCTGTGAGGCATATTTAGAAGTGGTCGCCTACCGGGCGGGCTGGGTGTCCTATGAGCAAGCGCGGTCCCCACCGAGCAGGAGACCTGGAAATTTAACCATGTTGTCTTGTCTGGGCTGGTGATCCTTGGACTAAGAGAGTTTTCTACGGAAGCGGGACACTTTGAAACTTGTGAGAGCTCTTAACTCCTTTTCACCACAAGACGATAATTGGGTGATGGAGTTGGTGGGACTTGGAGTGGGTGTGTGTGTGTGTGTGTGGTGGTGGGGGCGCTTCTATCCTATTCAAAAACAAATTACATTAGTAGGTTAGTAGGCGGCAATGGGTCAGCCCCGGGGAGCAAAACAAATAATCTAGTGTCCCCGTAACTGTTTGGAGAGGGGAGGGGGGATGTAATCACTGGAAACAGGTTTCAAATTGTCGCGCCCGCTCAATAAATAGGGTAGGTTCCTTAACTGGGAACTTGGCAAATTTCTAACTTGCCAGATATCCAAGCTGGAATTAATGCAGCTTGAGTTGACTGAAGAAGTCTCGCAGGAATAGAGAAATACCAGAGACACCCCTCCCTCTCCGTTCAGTGGGAGGTCCATTCCAGGATTTTCCGGAGAAAGGGGGACGTAAAAGCTTTCCGAATGTGTTTGTTGGGGGGGTTGGAGGGGGAGAGGGGGACACCACCTTAGAAGTGTACCCTATCTCGGAATACGCAGTACATTTTTGGGTAACCACGCAAAGTACCTTACAAGGAAGGGCGAAACAATGCGCTGAGCAATCACTGGGGAACCACACCCCAGGGGCAACTCTGGTTCGGCCCAGTATGATGAAATTTTAAATATGCAAGCAGAAAGACGCTAGTATTTCTTCTTTAGATGAAGCAGAACATACAAACCATATTGGGAATCCTCGTCTACTTCTCACGAGCACCCCACCCCCACGACTAAGCTATCTCGTGCGCACGACATAGCTATCTCGTGCGCACGACTTAGGTATCTCATGCGCACGACTTAGCTATCTCGTGCGCACGACTTAGCTATCTCGTGCGCACGACTTAGGTATCTCGCGCGCACGACTTAGGTATCTCGTGCGCACGACTTAGTATCTCGTGCGCACGACTTAGCTATCTCGTGCGCACGACTTAGCTATCTCGTGCGCACGACTTAGCTATCTCGTGCGCACGACTTAGCTATCTCGTGCGCACGACTTAGCTATCTCGTGCGCACGACTTATGTATCTCGTGCGCACGACTTAGTATCTCGTGCGCACGACTTAGTATCTCGTGCGCACGACTTACTAAGCTTGGGGGAGTGGGTTATAGTCTTTACTGGTGAGAGGAGACGACTAATTTCCTGCATGTATTGCCTCTTCTGTGATCCTTGAAGTCGAGAACGTCACTTCTTTGTGACTCCATGTTCCCAAATTTGTTCACACACGGGCGAAACATGGTCGTCCCGGGGGTGTCGTGCCCCAATGGTTGCCGGGCGTATCGTATCGCCCTATCTACTAAAGTACATTGGTTGCCACTAATACGTAAGCATCATACATCCATGGTAGGGTGTCAATCTATGAAGGTACTCATCCTAAGTTTGAAGAGGTTTCTACTGCCTGGCTCAGCAGAAAACTCTGGGAAGGAGCTCCCATGGCGGGATGGCCTGTCGTAACTTGTATGATGCTTCTTCATAGAAGGGCAACCCACCAGGACCGTATCTAGTACTACCTACCCCGGAATATTGGAGGGGGGAGGGGGATATATGTACCGCTAAATTTCCCGACGACTATATAGTCATTTGCCCTTGGACTATTGTCATCTGCCCGATGACGTTTGGGCCCTATTCATTGGGGCGAGGAGAGAAGTGTACTTTCTCGAATGTGGGACCGGTAGACTTTCCTCCGGGAAGTTTTGAAACAATAGTCTGAGAGTGATTCTGGAGTAATCTGATTGCTGTTACACTCCCACCACCCATCCCCCAGGATTTACAGCCATGCGCCCTACTATTGTTATACGATATATATATATATTGTGAATCGAGCCTCTGCTGTGAGACATACTTAGAAGTGGTCGTCTATCGGGCCGGGTGTCCTTTGAGCAAGCGCGGTCCCCACCGAAACAGGAGACCTAGAAAGTTAACCATGTTGTCTTGTCTGGGCTGGTGATTCTTGGACCAAGAGAGTTTTCTACCGAAGCGGGGACACTTTGAAACCTGTGAGAGCTCTTAACTCCTTTTCACCACAAGACGATAACTGGGTGATGGAGTTGGTGGGACTTGGAGTGTGTGGGGGGGTGGGGGAGGGGGGAGCTTCTATCCTATTCAAAAACAAACTACATTACAAGGCGCCAATGGATCAGGAGGAGCAAAACAAATAATCTAGTGTCCCCGTTACTGTTTTTTTTGGAGGGGGGGGGGGGGGTGGTGGGTGGGTGAGACGTAATCACAGGAAACAGGTTTCAAATTATCGCGCCCGCTCAATAAATGGAGTAGGTTCCTTAACTGGGAACTTGGCAAATTCCTGACTTGCCAGATCTCCAAGCTGGAATTAATGCAGCTTGAGCTGACTGAAGAAGACTCACAGGAACAGAGAAATACCTGAGACACCCCTCCCTCTCCGTCCAGTGGGAGGTAAATTCCAGGATTTTCGGTAGAATGGGGGACGTAAAAGAATTCCGAATGTGTTTTTGGTTGGAGGGGACACCGCCTTAGACGTGTTCCCTATCTTGGAATATGCTGTATATTTTGGGTAACCAACCAAAGTACCTTTCAAGGAAGGGCGAAACAATGCGCTGGGCGATCACTGGGCAGTCACACCCCTGGGGCAACTCTGATGCGGCCCAGTATGATGAAATTTTAAATATGCAGCCAGAAAGACGCTAGTATTTCGTCTTTAGATGTAGCAGAACAGACAAATCATACTGGGAATCCTCGGCTACCTCTCACGAGAACACTCCCCCCCCCCTCCACACACACACACACACACATCCTCACCGCCCATCCCTTCTCCTCCTCTACCCTAACACACTCTTCCTCTTAGTTCATAGTAAAATTGATATGTCAGTGTCGGAGAAAAATACGGGTTTCGGGTGAGGGCATTTACAACGTCTAAAACACAGTCGAAAGGTGGATAGCTTGACGGTTTTGGACCCCTTCCCAACCCTGCTATTCCACTACATGCGAAATGCTTGCAGTAACCTAAACATATTATCTCGTGCTCACGAGATAGCTATCTCGTGCGCACGACTTAGGTATCTCGTGCGCACGACTTAGCTATCTCGTGCGCACGACTTAGTATCTCGTGCGCACGAATTAGCTATCTCGTGCGCACGACTTATTAAGCTTGGGGGAGTGGGTTATAGTCTTTACTGGTGAGAGGAGACGACTAATTTCCTGCAATTATTGCCTCTTCTGTGGTCCTTGAAGTCGAGAACGTCACTTCCTGTTCCCAAATTTGTTCACACACGGGCGACACGTGGTCGTCCCGGGGGTGTCGTGCCCCAATGGTTGTTGCCGTGCGTATCGTATCGCCCTATCTACTAAAGTACAATGGTTGCCACTAATACGTAAGCATCATACATCCACGGTAGGGTGCCAGTCTATGACGGTACTCATCCTAAGTTTGAAGAGCTTTCTACTGCCTGGCTCAGCAGAAAAGTACTATCTACCCCGGAATATTGGAGGGTGTGAGGGTGGGGGGGGGGGGGGGTATGTACCGCTAAATTTCCCGACGACTATATAGCCATTTGCCCTTGGACTTTTGTCATCTGCCCGATGACGTTTGGGCCCTATTCATTGGGGCGAGGAGAGGGGTGTACTTTCTCGAATGTGGGACCGGTAGACTTTCCTCCGGGAAGTTTTGAAACAATAGTCTGAGAGTGATTCTGGAGTAATCTGATTGCTGTTACACTCCCACCACCCATCCCTCGGGATTTACAGCCATGCGCCTAGGGGGGTTTGATCATCCCCTACTAGGCGGGTCCTCGGGTGGCGGATAGAGGACGGCCTGCTCAATTGGGCAGGTTTGCTAATTTCTAATTGGCAGGTTTGCTCAATTGAGTTGGTTCGCTGCGAAATACACGAATACGCAGCCCCGGACCAAAATGATCAACCCTGCTAATACCATCTGGCAGGCACCTTGTTCTCCCGTGAGGTGCATTCCGAAGGCCCCGGAAGAAGGAATCCTGGCAGTTGAGGACTCGTGGCCCCGGTTAGGGCAGTCTCCGGGATGGAGCCCTGGTCTCCATTTCGGAGATAATCTTGTTCAACACACTGCTTTGGCCCCAATTTCGGGAGTAGAAGGATGGTCGGATGGTCCGTTCTGGCCAATCGGGAGCCCCCACCCCAAAAAGTACTGGGTGTCACGTCGGGGGGCATTTGGTGGTCATTCAATCAGTCATTTCTTTTAATCACACATCATAATTGCCATTGTGTACTGTTTTTAAACATATTTTACCAAATACTTAGTTTTGCTGCACTACTGTTTGACTCAGTTCTACGTGGCAGCTTTAATTACAAGGTTTTATAAAGTGATTGGTTGGATGATCGCCATCTGAAGACATGGCACTTCCACACACGGGCCAATCAGCCAGTGGCATACTTCGGTATCAACACTGGCTGAGTATACTGCTCCATACCAGGTATGTGGGAATACCGGCAACCCGGTGGGTTCACTGTGAAGCAGTAACCCTACCCCTTGTTGGACTCCGCGGTGGGTGGGAGCCGGAGCAATGAACATAAAAAAAAATAAAACATGGCTAAAATACCACAAAAAAAACAAAAAAGGGAACTTGAATTGAATACTTCTGATTCTGACTCGGATTATGGAACCTCGCAAAGTTTAAATCATTGGCCAAAATTCATTATAATTTATGCTGCTGAAGAGGGTAAAAGGCAACGGATATAAACCCGTTTGCCTTGGAAAAAGCCATTAAGGGAATAGCTGGGGATGTGAAGGATGTAAAAAAGTTAAGATCTGGTGGAATTTTAATTGAATGTCGAAGAGAAATGCAGGCACTCAATTTATTAAAAATGGATAAACTGGTTAATCTGGAAGTTAATGCCTTTGCTCACAAAACACTCAACACAAGCAAAGGCGTTGTACGAACAAGAGAGCTGTCTGGCATTCCTGAGACGGAAATCCAGAATGAATTACAACTGCAGGGAGTGAATATTGTCAAAAGAATTGAAATCAAAAGAGATGGCAAATCGATACCAACTAATACTTATATTTTAACTTTCAATACAGCTCAGCCACCAAAGTCTATTAAAGTTGGTTACATGAACATCAAAGTGGATTTGTACATCCCAAATCCACTTCGATGTTTCAAATGTCAAAAATATGGTCACGGCCAAAATAATTGTAGAGGGCAAAAAAACATATGTTTTAAATGTGGTGATGAACATCAAGACCCCTGCACGAATGCCATCAAATGTTGTAATTGTCAGGGCAATCATGTAGCTTCATCTAAGGATTGCCCTGTTTGGAAAAAGGAAAAGGAAATTCAAAAAGTCAAGGTTGAAAGGCAAATTAGTTTTAAAGAGGCCAGAGACATAGTGTCATCATTGCCTGGTATGAACACAATATCACAAACATATGCAACAAAATTGTCACAAAAAGCACCCACCCAGTCAGTGGAATGCCAGACCCAATACACTTGGCTCAGTGGAACAATTCCTTCTTTAGTGAAGGCCTTTATTATAGAACCGACTGAACCAAAATCAACCCAAACACATCCAACAGCTCAAATAACAACAGAGGAAATACCCAAGAACAGACAACAACCAGAACAAAAAAATCATAAAGAACAAAACTCTAAATCAGAACACCAAAACGAATCAAACAAACCAAAACCAGATCAAAAACACAAAGCACAACAACAAAATCTAAGTCAGAATCAAAGACGGCAGCACGAGAGAGAGCAGAAAAAAATTAACAAAGAAAAACAGAAACTAGAATCAGATCGCTTACCTAAGAGACTTCAAAATGTTGTGACAAACAACATGTTTGATGGAATTGAGAAAATGTCAGTCGATGAGTGTATCGACGACACGTTCTCTACTAAACTACACCTGAATTCTTCACAGGGTAGGTCGCCCCACAGAACATCACCAAAGAAAAACACGGGGGCAATATCTCCCATTCGTCCACCTTCAAAATCACCTACTAAACATGGGTAATAAACCCAAACAAAACATTATACAGTGGAATTGTCGAGGTTTTAGAGCTAATTTTAATGAACTAGGTCTTCTAAGCCAAAAATACAATCCTGTAGCTTTTTGCCTGCAGGAAACTCTTTTAAAGAAACCTGAAGTTCAAGACCATTCAGCTTTTAAGCATTATACTTCGCATAATGCATGGGCTGACAATAATGATCTTCATGTTCGTGGAACGACTGTCTTAGTTAGGAACGACATCATTCACAGTTCTGTACCATTACAGACAAATTTACAGGCTGTGGCGGTACGCCTTACTTTAGACAAAACAGTTACACTTTGTTCAATTTACGTTTCACCAAGTAAAGTCCTACAACTGAATGATCTTGAGCTACTGGTCCAACAGCTCCCAACTCCATACATTTTGTTGGGTGATTTTAATGCACATAGCCCTCTTTGGGGTGATTCCTGCAGTCAAGAAGATGTAAAAGGCAAAACTGTAGAAGAGTTCGTTACTAAATATGATCTGTGTTTGTTTAATGATGGTTCAGACACTTATCTGCACCCCGCATCTGGTTCGTATACATCGATTGATCTTTCAATTGCATGCCCTTCTATCTTCCTCGACTTTTCGTGGAAGGTAGAAGATGACTTGTGCGGGAGTGATCACTTTCCAATTGTGTTGGAGAGTGTAGTTCCGGCGGATGATGAGAGAGTGCCCCAGTGGAACTTTAAAAAAGCTGACTGGGACACTTTTTCATCGCTTTGTTCTGAACGACTCACACGGGAGAAATTTCAGGATAGTGCTGACCAAATCGAACATTTTACAAACGAGCTGCTTGACATTGCAAACACAGTCATCCCTAAAACCTCGACAAATCCAAAACGTTTCAACAAACCATGGTTTGATGATGGATGCAAAAAGGTTATAAAGGATCGTAAGAAAGCTGAAAGGGAATTTAACAAGTCACCAACTACATATAATTTAAACAAACTTCGTATAAATCGGGCAAAAACAAGACGACATATAAAACAAAAAAAGAAAAGTTCTTGGGAATCTTACATTTCGAAGATTAACCAAAACACCCCTATCACTAAAATTTGGAAAATGATTAAAAAGATTAAAGGAAAAGAAACAAAATCAACTGTACAACACCTGAAGGAAAACAACACCTTAATTACCTCTAAAACAGAAATTTCAAATACTTTGGCCTCCACATTTTCGAAACATTCGTCATCTGAAAATTGTAATCCAGAATTTATCAAAATTAAAAAACAGCAAGAAAAGCAAAAGATCAAATTTACCTCCAACAATTTAGAGGATTACAATGAACCTTTCTCTATGGAGGAGTTATGTAACTCCTTGCATAGAGCAAAGGATACTGCCACTGGTCCCGATGAAATTCACTACCAAATTTTAAAGCATCTGCCTCAATCTTCACTAGAACTTTTATTATCAATTTTTAATGGCATTTGGGTGACTGGCCAGTTTCCACCATCCTGGCGTAAAGCAACAATAATTCCAATTCCTAAGCCTGATAAAGATCACAGCAACCCAAGCAATTACAGGCCTATTGCCTTAACCAGTTGTCTGTGCAAAACCATGGAGAGGATGATCAATGATCGACTTGTCTGGTTTCTGGAATCGAACAATCCACTTGCGGATGTTCAGTGTGGTTTCAGAAACCAGAGGAGTACTGTGGATCATTTGGTCAGACTTGAAACGTTTATAAGAAATGCCTTTGCTAGAAAAGAACATGTGGTCGCCATCTTCTTTGATCTAGAGAAGGCATATGATACAACGTGGACGTATGGGATTTTAAAAGATCTTTTTAACATGGGGTTGAGAGGGCGTATGCCTCTTTTTATTGAAAACTTTTTAAGGGACCGCCAGTTTCAGGTTCGTGTTGGGTCAACGTTATCTGATCCTCACGAGCAGGAATTGGGGGTTCCTCAGGGTAGTATTTTATCCGTTACCCTGTTTTCGATTAAAATTAACAGTATCATCGATGCAATTGAAAATATGGTAGATTCTTCATTGTATGTCGATGATTTTTTAATCTGTTATAGCAGCAAGAAAATGAATGCTATAGAGCGCAAACTTCAGCTGTGCCTAAACAAAATTCAAAAATGGGCCACAGAAAACGGTTTCAAATTTTCAAAGATGAAAACAAATTGTGTTCATTTTTGTAAGCTTCGGAAACATCACCTCGATCCGGAGTTAAAACTTGATGGGAGTCCTATTAAAGTTGTTAAGGAAGTGAAATTCTTAGGTTTGTTGTTTGACAGCAAACTGAATTTCACTTCCCACATAAAACAACTAAAAGTTAAATGTAAGAGAGCTCTGAACCTACTGAAGGTCGTTGGTAGCACTGATTGGGGTGCTGACCAAAAAACTTTGCTCCATCTGTATAGGTCACTTGTTCGATCAAAATTAGATTACGGTTCTATAGTTTACGGTTCTGCAAGGAAGTCATACCTAAAACAACTTGATGCTATTCACAATAGTGGTATTAGAATTAGTCTAGGGGCTTTTCGAACATCCCCAATAGACTCGATGCTTGTTGAAGCAGAGGAGCCCTCTCTCGAGAAGCGCAGAATTAAATTGTCTCTCCAATATGTGTCTAAACTTTTGGCCAATCCTTCAAATCCTGCTTTTAATTGTATTTCAGAACCTCAAAATGTTGACTTTTTTAACCGACATCCGAAACATATTCCTCCATTGGGAATTAGAGTTAAACCCCACATGGAGTCTGCAAAAATTGATTCTGAATCTATAAAAGAAAACCGTAAATCACACATTCCTCCTTGGCATCTTAAAAAACCTACAGTTATTTTGGACCTTGCTTCTACCAAAAAATCTGATACCAATTCCTTGCAGTTCAAACAAAAATATGCCGAAATAAAGTCCAAGTATAGTGCATATACAAGGATCTATACAGATGGATCTAAAGATGGTGACAAAGTATCATCAGCTGCTGTTACTAGTGATGGCATCACCTCAATTAGAATACCGAATCAGAGTTCTATTTTCACAGCTGAAGTTAAAGCTATACAACTTGCGCTTGAACACATAGAAAATGTGCAGGAAAAGAAGTCGATTATTTTTTCTGACTCTCTTTCCACTTTACTTGCTTTACTCAACCCCAAGTTGAAGAACCCTCTCATTTTGGAACTTCGTGAGAAGTTGACAACTCTCATGTCTGACCAATATGATATCGTGTTTTGCTGGTTACCCGGACATGTAGGTATCGCTGGTAACACCAGGGCAGACAGTGCAGCAAAACAGGCTTTATCCAAGCCTCTCACTGATTTTAACATCCCTTCCAGTGATTTGAAACCACATATCAATAAGTACATCAAATCTGTGTGGCAGGCGGATTGGGATGGAGCGACAAATAACAAGCTCCATCGATTCCGACCAGATATCTGTGATCACTACCCGTCTAGTAACCTTTCTAGAAAGGATCTTGCAGTATTGACGCGATGTCATATTGGTCATACAAGACTTACACATTCCTTTTTGTTGGAGGGTACTGTGCGACCAGAATGTGTTCCCTGCCAGCAGGTGTTGTCAGTGGAGCACATTCTTTTACATTGTACAGATTTTAATCATGTCAGAGGGCAGTTTTTCTCTGTAGGATCTCTGAGAGATCTTTTTTATCGTACTAGCCCGAATATGATTCTCTCATTTTTGAAATCAATCAACCTTTTTAATAAATTTTAAAACTGTTTTTATTATCTTAACTAGAGTCTTTAAGACTTAAATTCATCAGGTTGATTTGTGAATTATTCATCTTTCTTGTTTCTCACGCATCACTGTTCATATTACATTGAGTATCATTTTTATTATAATTGTTTTTTACTCATCTTTGAATATCGTTTCTGCCATGGTTTTCTTTTAATGTTTTCTCGCCACGATATGGCCTTAGCTGCTGATGTGGCGTTAAGCACCAATAAATAAATAAATTACAGCCATGCGCCCTACTACTGTTATACGATGCATATATATATTGTGAATCGAGCCTCTGCTGTGAGGCATATTTAGAAGTGGTCGTCTATCGGGCCTGGTGTCTTGTGAGCAAGCGCGGTCCCCACTGAAGCAGGAGACCTAGAAAGTTAACCATGTTATCTTGTCTGGGCTGGTGATCCTTGGACCAATAGCGTTTTCTACCGAAGCGGGACACTTTGAAACCTGTGAGAGCTCTTAACTCCTTTTCACCACAAGACGATAACTGGGTGATGGAGTTGCTGGGACTTGGAGTGTTTGTGTGTGTGTGTGGGGGGGGGGGGGGAGGAGGGGCGCTTCTATCCTATTCAAAAACAAACTACATTAATATGTTAGTAGGCGGCAATGGGTCAGCCCCGTGGGGCAAAACAAATAATCTAGTGTCCCCGTAACTGTTTGGAGGGGTGAGACGTAATCACTGGAAACAGGTTTCAAATTGTCGCGCCCACTCAATAAATGGAGTAGGTTCCTTAACTGGGAACTTGGCAAATTCCTAACTTGCCAGATCTCCAAGCTGGAATTAATGCAGCTTAAGTTGACTGAAGAAGACTCACTGGAAAGAGAAATACCAGGGACGCCCCTCCCTCTCCGTCCAGTGGGAGGTAAATTCCAGGATTTTCGGGAGAAAGGGGTACGTAAAAGCATTCCGAATGTGTTTGTTGGGGGTTGGAGGAGGAGAGGGGGACACCGCTTTAGACGTGTACCCTATCTTGGAATATGCTGAATATTTTTGGGTAACCAACCAAAGCACCTTACAATGAAGGACGAAACAATGCGCTGGGCAATCACTGGGCAATCACACCCCTGGGGTAACTCTGGTTCGGCCCAGTATGATGAAATTTTAAATATGCAGCCAGAAAGACGCTAGTATTTCGTCTTTAGATATAGCAGAACAGACAAGTCATACTGGGAATCCTCAGCTACTTCTCACGAGCCCCCCTCCTTAACTCCCCCCCCCCCCCGCCCGCCCCTTCTCCTCCTCTACCCTAACACACACTTCCTCTTAGTTCATAATAAAATTGATATGTCAGAGTCGGAGGAAAATACGAGTTTCGGGTGATGGCATTTACAACGTCTAAAACACAGTCGAAAGGTGGATATCTTGACGGTTTTGTCCCCCTTCCCAGCCCTGCTATTCCAATACATGCGAAATGCTTGCAGTAACCTAAACATATTATCTCGTGCGCACGACTTAGGTATCTCGTGCGCACGACTTAGGTATCTCGTGCGCACGAGATAATTATCTCGTGCGCACGACTTATTATCTCGTGCGCACGACTTATTATCTCGTGCGCACGACTTAGGTATCTCGTGCGCACGAGATAATTATCTCGTGCGCATGACTTAATTTTTTTTTTTTCACACATGTAATTTTTTTCTTCACATGTCCCTAATGGGCTTCCGTACTAATGGGCTTCTGTAGGTTTTCTATAACAAAACAAAAAAATGTCTTTTGTTTCGACATAAAATTTATTTAAAATAAGTGAATAGCTAAGGAGATGGTTAAACTGACAGGCAATAATTGATGTTATTCATTGAAGGGGGCTAATTTAGTCCTTACAAGAGTGTTACGCGAGGTTTTGTTTTTCTTATAGGCGAGGACAGATCGAAGATTCAAAGGTTCATTTAAACATTGGTTAAATTGAATTCATCTTTAACATTCTTGCTATTTCGATATTTTCAAATTCGAAATTTTTGACAGGAAATCCTGTGTATTTTTTACATAGCTCAGATGCCTAATTGGTATTGGTTTCAGGTAATAATCAATTAATTCCGAGATCGCATAAGATTCCGAATTACAGTTTGATACATTTACCCTCCCGGATAGAGTTATGTCATCTCACCATAAAAACGGTCCTTGTGCATCTTTGTAAAATTGTCTTGTTCGAGCACTAAGCACCTAAAACCATACAGTTGTAAAGAGTTTGGAAATCATGTGGAATTCCATAGGATAACGATGTTGAGTCATGCCGCAGCGATAGAAGCAATCAGGGATGAGCTTGGGTGGATGAGGATCAAGGACAGGATAGACTTAATGAAAATATCTTATTTATTTGGTAAATTTTCCACCTCACCTGATGGTGTAAAGTAATGTTCCTGAGAATTTCAACACAAATATCAAGACGGGGTGGAATACCCACCTGAGAGAAATAATGTGGAACTATTCATTGGAGTTCTCAAACCTTGGCATCTAGGGATATCTGGGTAAAATAATCGTGAAAAAGATGTCATGGGTGATAAGCTCAATTGGTGGGATGGGTCAAATCAGGGGGGGGGGGGGGGGTTATGATCCATACTTGTCGTCTTTCGTCCAGCATTGCTAGCTAATTAAGCACCAAATACCCAACTACACCCCTTCCTTGTTTACCCACTAACCTACATGCCATCCAACCCTAACCACATTGTCCCCTTTCCACCCATTCAACCCAATCGCTCACCGACCAACCGGTCTTCCTACAGCCTTACTTGTCCTGGTGACAGTGATACTCAGTCTGGGGTGATTGTGTGTCTGGCTGACCAACTCTTTCCCACATCTGGCAAACGCTCCACTTGTCAGTTTTGGCTGTCTACTGCCTACACCGAGCGTTATATCGATATAAGAATAATGCCTGAAATAAAAAAAAAAACATCACAACAATCGGGAGTGTGGTGAGTCGGTGATAGACTGCTGGAGGTCTATGCTAGATGTCTGAGTCAGAACCCCGCCCGGCGTGACCCGCGTAATGCCCATGGGTAAGGCAGTTTACCCCGCTTGCCTACATATGGGCGCGATGACGTCGTGTACTAAGGTGTATTGCACGTCGATGGTACACATGTCTTCAACCGCTGTAACCCTGCTTAAGCGGAGTTTGAACAGAGTTAGAATATTGAGGAACTGTCAATTGCTCGTCGATACTCGGTGGTTCTCTCCGGGTAGTCCGGATTCCTGCACCCATAAAAACTGTCACGGTGACGAATAGCCAATGTGTATAAGTATGTGACCTTAAACACCAATAAATAAATAAAAAACAAATAAATAAATAATAGGTAAATAAATAAATACAGCAGAACAACAGGTGTTCTCCACCCCACACTTATTTTATTCTATCTGAACATATATACTCTCCCAAAAAAGAAAGTGTGCATGCTACAAAATAACACTAAAAAAAGATATATATCATTTTCATTCATGGAAATTTTATTCAATCACAGATGAATCAATTTGTGATCAACACGAGAAATTTCATTACGCTATGACGAATACTCTTGGTGCCATGGTGAGTCAAAGACACTAAGGGTCAAACACAAAAGTCACACATTCAATATCTGGTATGACCTCCATCTGCATCGACTACTGCTGTGCATCTACGCTCATGGAAGCGAAACAAGATAACATGGAAGTGGGTTAGGGTACGGTTAGGTTATGGTTAGGTAGGGTTAAGGTTAGGTTAGGTAGGGTTAGGTTAGGGTTAGGGTAGGGTTAGGTTAGGCTAACCCTAACCCTACTCTACACCACTGCAGTCGAGCACGACGATGACGTAACGTCAAAATCGGACGAAATGCAGGTCTTCGAGGACGTAAGCCATATTCTCTCAGGCGGTTGATTACTGTTTGAGGATGTATCCGTCTCAGGTTCGGGATGTTCCTGGCTGTCGTCGTTGCTGTTTGTTGCCGGTTCCGGAGATGGACGACACGGATATACTGATATTGTGCAGGGGTGGTAACTCGGGGTCTCCCAGAGCGGGATCGGCCTCGAACGTCATCATGTTGTGCATGTCGATGGACTAGCCTGTCTACAGTGTTACGGTGGCAGTTCAAATGGTGGGCAACCTCTCTGTGTGTTCTGCCAGCTCTAATCATATCCAGGGCAAGGAGACGTTGATTCATTGTCAGTCTTGACATGCTAATGTGGAGTCGTTTTAACAGCAGCGCAAGTTTGAATGTGAACGATAGGAAGGCCTTACTTTAATGTTTAAATACCCAAGGATTCACACTGCTGCATGAATTTTCAGACTTTCCACGTGCAAAACATGCCTTTTCACAAACGTGCAGCACGTCATTTAACGTCAATGCAATTTTAACACGGAAAGCTGTTTTTGTGTTCAATATAACTTATTCATGAACAGGTTAACACTCTTTACACCTACGAAATTATTTTTTTGGATTTTGATCAGTTTCTGCAATGCACACTTTCTTTTTTGGTCGAGTATATAATATATATTATATCATCATAAAGGCTGTGAAGTGTATTTGAAAAAGATGATATCTCAAGCGACACTCCCCGTGTTCAGAAACTTAAAAAAAGTTATGGAGTATTATCTGTCAAAAGAAAAATCATATTCTGTATAGACATTCCAGCTGTTATCGTTAAGATTGAGTGATTGTTTTTCCAAGACATCTGTGATGGGAAAAATAAAATCTCATTTGGCGGGAAAACAGTTCACTTGATACTGAGACGGCGCGGAGAGAAGACCATTCTTTGAAGAGATGAAGTGGATAAGAAGATATTGGCGAATGTGGATTTCAACAGTGATTACAAGACAAATCAGGAAATAAGCGGCTGGATACAGAAAAAACACCCAAGAGAAGTTAACAGTGATTAATATATACAGTGATGACAGACTACCTTTACAAATTTATTTATTTACTTAGTGATGTTTAAGGTCACATATTTATATATGGCTAATCATGACCGTGACAGTTTTACGGGTGGAGGAAGCCGGAGTACCCGGAGAGAACCACCGAGCAACGACGAGCAACTGCCAGCTCCACAACATCGTAACTCCCGCACTGCAGCACAAGCAGGGTTAGAGTGGTTGAAGACATGCGTACCATCGACGTGCAGTACGCCTTAGTACACGGCGTCATCGTGCCCCCACGCGGGCAATGGAGACTACCTTTACAAAGAGAATTTTACAAAACGGCTCTTTTCAGGGCCACTCTATTAAAAAGAGCAAGCCTTTTCTTTGCACAATTTACAACACATTTTAGTGGTATTTCGAGACTGTCGGAATGTTAAGTCTTTTTCCGGGAAGATTTTGACATTTTTAATGAAAGATCTTTTTTTTTTAAAATAAAAAAAGTCTTGCCATCAAGACGTGACAACTCAACAAGTTTTGCACATATGCACTCAAAAACTTTTGTATTAAGAGTTGATTCATTTCAAAGAGGTGTAAATCCTCATATTCCCCTCATGTTTTGTCAAAATAAAAATACTTTGTGGATACAGAAGTTAATTGTAGCTGGAGGGGCGTAGCTAGCTACAACAACTTTGGTTTGGGGTTCCGAGCTAAGTTTTTTCATAGTGAAAAAATCTTGGACGTTTCCCCAGTACACACAAGGTATGGAAATGTTTCTCTCTATGCTTGTTAGTCTGTGTGAAACACACTGACTATTGTTTTTGCACGGTTTCTTCTTCTTCTTCTTCTTCTTCTTCTTCTTCTTCTTCTTCTTCTTCTTCTTCTTCTTCTTCTTCCTCTTCTTCTTCTGTCCTCTGTCTTCTCATCACTTTTTTATCCGCAAGATAACTCAAAAATGAATTGCCCTAACTCGTTGATTTTTGGCATGCTGATAGACAGCCACAAGTTCTCGGCCACCTATGTTTTTCAGATTCCTGGGGTATCAGGGGTGTCTGTAGGGGTGTTTTGAAAGTGGGTCACGCCCATATCTCAGGTGTGGTATGACATATGGACCTGATACCAACACAAAATGAGTCGACACTCGATGGAGATTCAAAATATGGGTCAAAGTCACAGGGGTCACCCAGGGGTCATTGAGTGCATTTTTCATAATTGCTGGAAATCACATTTTTTGACCCCCCCTAAAGCATTTCTGTCATACACACATGCATTTTTTATATTAAAAAAGTGGGCGTGGCTCAAATTTTTGAAAGTGGGTTACGCCCATATCTCAGGCGTGGTATCTCGTATGAACCTGGGATCAACACCAAATGAGTCGACACTTAGTGGAGATTCAAAATATGGGTCAAAGTCACGGAGGTCACCTAGGGGTCATTGAGTGCATTTTTCACAATTGCTGGAAATCACATTTTTTGACCCCCCCTAAAGCATTTCTGACATACACACATGCATTTTTTATATTAAAAAAGTGGGCGTGGCTCAAATTTTTGAAAGCATTCCTGACGTGCACACATGTATTTTTACGTTAAAAAAGTGGGCGTGGCCAAATTTTTTGAAATTGTCACGCCGATATCTCATGTGTGGTATGACGTATGGATCTGGGACCAACTCCAAATGAGTCGACACTCGATGGAGATTCAAAATATGGGTCAAGGTCACGGAAGTCATTTAGGGGTCATTGAGTGCATTTTTCATAATTGCTAGAAATCACATTTTTTGACCCCCCCTAAAGCATTTCTGACATACACACATGCATTTTTTATATTAAAAAAGTGGGCGTGGCTCAAATTTTTGAAAGTGGGTTACGCCCATATCTCAGGCGTGGTATCTCGTATGAACCTGGGATCAACACCAAATGAGTCGACACTTAGTGGAGATTCAAAATATGGGTCAAAGTCACGGAGGTCACCTAGGGGTCATTGAGTGCATTTTTCACAATTGCTGGAAATCACATTTTTTGACCCACTAAAGTATTCCTGACGTACAAACATGCATTTTTAACATTAAAAAAGTGGGCGTGGCTAAAAATTTTGGGTCATGCTCATATCTCAAGCGTGGTATGAAGAATGGACCTGGGACCAACACCAAATGAGTCAACATTCGATGGAGATTCAAAATATGGATCAAGGTCACCGAGGTCACCTAGGAGTCATTAAGTGCATTTTTTCAATAACTGCTGGAAATCACATTTTTTGACCCCTGAAGCATTCCTGACGTCCATACATGCATTTTGACGTAAAAAAGTGGGCGTGGCCAAAATCTTTGAAAGTGGGTCATGCTCATAACTCAAGCATGGTACGATGCATGGACCTGGGACTAACACCAAATGAGTCGACACGTGACAGAGGTTCAAAATATGGGTCAAGGTCACTGAGGTCACCCAGGGGTCAATGAGTGCATTTTTCATAATTGCTGGAAATCATATTTTTTGACCTCCAAATGCTTCCCCAAAATTCAGACATGCATTTTTTCATGAAAAAAAGTGGGTGTGGCCAAAATTTTTGAAAGTGGGTCACGCTCATATCTCAAGCATGGTGTGATGCATGGACCTGGAGCCAACACTAAATAAGTCGACACTTGATGGAGGTTCAAAAATATGGGTCAAGGTCACGGAGGTCACCTGGGGTCATTGAGTGCATTTTTTCAGAATTGCTGGAAATCACATTTTTTGACTCCCTAAAGCATTCCTGAAGTCCATACATCCATTTTTACATAAAAAGTTGGTGTGGCCAAAATTTGTGAAAGTGGGTCATGCTCATATTTCAAGCACGGTATGATGTATGGACCTTGGACCAATATTAAATGAGTCGACACTCGATGGGAGTTCAAAATCTTGGCCAAGGTCGAACAGGAGTCACGAGGGCTATTACCAGAATTGCTAGAAATCATATTTTTGAACCTCCTCGTGCATTCCCTTGATCGGTCCTTTTGAATGCTGTGAAGATATATACCTTATCTGATTTCTTGGAAAAAATTATATGATTTTTGAATGAATATCTATAAATAAATATCTATGTCATTGAAAACCTATTTCTTATTTCTTTAAAACTAGTTTATCCCCAAAATAAGCCTCTAAAGTATTCCCGTTACATTCATAGAGGGGCGCGGTGGCTAAGCAGTTAGAGGTGCAGGCTGCAAGCCGAGAGGTTCTCAGTTCGAATCCTATCTGTGGCAATTGCCTTGTGTCTTTGGGCAAAAACACTTCACCCCCATTGGCCACATAAGGGCATGGTGATGTTGTGTGCTAAGACATACTGCATGTCGATGATGCACTTGCACTAACCCTGTTTGTGTGGAGTTAGCATGTTGGGGAGACAGACAATTACTTGTTGCTGCTTGGTGGTTCTCTGGGTTCTCAGGCTTCCTCCATCCGTAAAAACTGTCCGACATGAGGCAAAAAGTGTCGTTAAACCCCAATAAATTAATAACATTCATAGAATGTCTTCTACGCACTGTTTGTCAACATGATAACCCAAATACAATCAATCCTATCTCAATGTTTTTGGTATACTGATAGTCTGCCTGTGATTGGTACTCGGTCATCTATGATTTGGAGGCATGTGGGACCTTCGGGCTCTTCAGGTTAAAAATATGTTTACAACATTTACTGGGAAGTTAGTCTGTGTGAAACACACAGACTATTGTTTTTGTACGGTTTCTTTTTCTTTCTTTTTTTCTTCTTTTTTTCTTCTTCTGTTTCTTCTTCTTCCCTCTTCTTCTTATTAGTCTGTGTGAACACACAGACTATTGTTTTTGTACGGTTTCTTTTTCTTTTTTTCTTTTTTCTTCTTCTTCTTCTTCTTCTTCTTCTTCTTCTTCTTCTTCTTCTTCTTCTTCTTCTTCTTCTTCTTCTTCTTCTTCTTCTTCTGTCTTCTATGCACTTCCTTGTCCTCACGATAACTCGAAAATGAATAGTCCTATCTCGCTGATTTTTGGCATACTGGTAGACATTCACAACTTCTCGGCCACCGATGTTTTTCGGGTCGCTAGGGCCATTGAGTATGGTCCAGTAGGCCACAGGGTTTTCACAGCCTCCAATTTCCTGATACAGTAAATTCTCCCCAAGCAATACGATGTTATGTTCACACTGGAGACTATGTAAACACCAGTGGAGAAAGCTGTCAAAATGAAATCTGACCTTGTCATCATAATGGGATGTTAGTTCCTGAAACTAAGTTGAGAGAAACCCTTTGCCTTGCAAGGAAATAAATTGTATATTATTCAGTTCACTGCTTTTAACCCTCTCCAGATCTCTATGTGGATTGCACATATTTTATTTCAGGCAGAATAAAGTTAACCCTTTCCATAAAACTGCACTGAATAATTGTTGAAACCTATCTTATTCAGTTCAATGTTTTTAACCCTCTCAAGACTTCAATGTGGATTGCACATATTTTATTTCAGGCAGAATAAAGTTAACCCTTTCCATAAAACTGCACTGAATAATTGTTTAAACCTATCACAAAACTGTCAGGGTGCCGGTAGCAATGCAATACTGGAATGGTCGACTGTACTGTTAACTGTGTAAGTGCTATGACTGTTTAAAACTCATTTGTTAGAGGAGTTCTAAGTTGTATATAAGGTACCCGGTCGTCCCTTATTACCCGGAGCTTTGGGGGTGCAGCTAGTGTTAAATTCCCATAGGAATCGGAGCCGTTTGGGGGTGCAACTGTGGGGTGCAAAATGTCGGCACCATAATCTGAATCTGGTAAATAGTGTAGGTACTGTATATATAGTATGCTATGACATGTATAGTGATATATGTACGCATGGGGCTATAGGAATATATTATGGGTAAGTGGTGGAAAGATGATGGGAAAATTGGGTTTTCTTGAAAGTTTTTCCCGCGAAACGATTGACGTTGCTATTGACGTCGTGACGTCATGATACGCGCGCGACGTCATAGAGATGTTGACCACTGTTATTGTCCAGTAATACAACGTTTTTCGGGTCAGGGTATGTCGGGCTTCTCGTTTGGGGAGAGGGGGTGATATGGTAGTAGTGGTGTATATCCATGTTGGTATACTATTAGCCCTTGGGTCTTTATATTATGCTATGTCTGATGTATAGCTAAGTCAAGCAGTATTGTGGGCATGGGGGTCATGTATGGTCGGCCAGTGCGGTATTGAAAGATAGTCCTTGGTGGTTTAAGTTGGACAGTATAGGATGAATGGCCTGTTGGCCTATTACCCCTTTAGTACTATTAACCTACCGAATCCTTTGTATTATCTTATGGCTGGTATTGGTAGTTTAGTGTTAGGCCAGGCAGTATTATACTAGGTTGCTTAGAACGGGTGGCATAGGATGCATTGTATATACCACTGTAGGTTCAGTCCTCGATATTATTAACCAGCCGATTGCTTTGTATTATTCAATGACTGGTATAGGGAGTACGTTATGGCAGGTCAAGTGGTATTGTGGGGTGGAGGTGGGGGTAATGAATGGCAGTATAGAACAGCAGTATAGTACGGACGATATATACCTCTGTGGGCCCATGCAGGGCCCATTTTAGCCCTTAGTACTATTAATCCACCTGATGCTTTATGTTATCCTAAGACTGGTATAGGTAGTATGCAATGCTAGGCATAGGGGTATTGTGGGTAGAGGTACTGCCTGGTAGTTTAGAACTGTACTATAGTATGGCGGTATATACACCTATAGGCCCCTGTTAGTGATTGGTACTATTAACCAACCGATTGCTTTGTTTTATTATATGTTTGGTTTATGTAGTACGTTATGGTAGACCTAGTGATTTTGTGGGGGTGGAGCCAAAAATGTTCATTTCTGATTCGTGTATCAAACCCTTTGAATGCTGGTGACATATATGCCATTTCTGGTTTCTTATAAAAATGTTCTGAATCTTGTATGAATATCTGTAAATACTGCTAACGAAAACCCATTTCTGGTTCGTTCAAAAATATTTTACTCCTGAAAAATAAGCCTCCATGAATTCTCTTTCCTTATAGTTTATTCCTGATACTTTAACCCTTTTCACACAGATTTGAATTTACTGGTGGCGGTAAATTCTGTTTCTCTAGTTTTTATTATTATTATAATTTTCTTAAAAATTATCAACTTCATTCACTTAATTTAAATTTAATCATGATATAAATGCAGAATACATCACGGGAAGATTAGGTAGGACAGGAAATCTACAACCCTTCTTGGCGTTTTTCTTGTACTTCACGCTCGCATTCGGCGCTCGTGAAATACAAAAGAAAAATCAAGCTCGGGTCTCTAATTCTTGTCCACCGTCTTCCATCTTTTTAGTCTGTGTGAAACACACAGACTATTGTTTTTGCACGGTCTCCTTTTCTTTCTTTTTTTTCTTCTTTTTTTCTTTGTTTTCTTTTCTTCTTCTTCCTCTTCTTCTTCTTCTTCTTCTTCTTCTTCTTAGTCTGTGTGAAACACACAGACTATTGTTTTTGCACGGTTTCTTTTTCTTTTTCTTCTTCTTCTTCTTCTTCTTCTTCTTCTTCTTCTTCTTCTTCTTCTTCTTCTTCTTCTTCTCCTGGTCTTCTGTCTTCTCATCACTTTTTTGTCCGCAAAATAACTCGAAAACGAATTGCCCTATCTCGTTAATTTTTGGCATGCTGATAGACAGCCACAAGTGCTCAGCCACCTATGTTTTTCAGATTCCGGGGTTATCAGGAGTGTTTGTAGGGGTGTTTTGAAAGTGGGTCACGCCCATATCTCAGGCGTGGATTGACCAACAGACCTGGGACCAACACCAAATGAGTCGACACTCGATGGAGGTTCAGAATTTGGGTCAAGGTCACGGAGGTCACCTAGGGGTCATTGAGTGCATTTTTCAGAATTGCTGGAAATCACATTCCACACCCCCCCCCCACGAAGCATTCATGAGATTCCTACATGCATTTTTACATTGAAAAAGTGGGCGTGGCCAAAAAATTTGAAAGTGGGTCACGCTCATATCTCAAGCATGGTATGAATTGCTGGAAATCACATTTTTTGACCCGCTAAAGTATTCCTGATGTACACACATGCATTTTGACGTAAAAAAAGTGGGTATGACCAAAATTTTTGAAAGTGGATCATGCCCATATCTCAGGCGTGGTATAACGTATGGACCTGGGACCAACACGAAATGAGTCGACACTTGATGGAGATTCAAAATATGGATCAAGGTCACAGAGGTCAATTAGGGGTCATTGAGGTCATTTTTCAGAATTGCTGGACATCACATTTTTTGACCCCCTAAAGTATTCCTGACGTACACACATGCATGTTGATGTAAAAAAATGGGCGTGGCCAAATTTTTTGAAAGTGGGTCACGTCCATATCTCAAGCATGGTATGTCCTACGGACCTGTGACTAACACCAAATGAGTCGACACTCGATGGAGGTTCAAAATATGGGTCAAGGTCACGGTGGTCAACTAGGGGTCATTGAGTGCATTTTTCAGAATTGCTGGAAATCACATTTTTTGACCCCCAAAACTATTTCTGACATACACACAAGCATTTTGACATAAAAAAAAGTGGACGTGGCCAAAAATGTTGAAAGTGGGTCACGCCCATATCTCAAGCGTGGTATGACCTACGGACCTGGGACAACACCAAATGAGTCGACACTCGATGGAGGTTCAAAATATGTGTCAAGGTCACGGAGGTCAACTAGGGGTCATTGAGTGCATTTTTCAGAATTGCTGGAAATCATATTTTTTCCCCCTTAAAGTATTCCTGACGTACACACATGCCATTTGACGTAAAAAAGTGGGCATGGCCAAAATTTTTTGAAAGTGGGTCACACCCGTATCTCAAGAGTGGTATGACCTAAGGACCTGGGACCGTATGTAAAAAAAGTGGACGTGGCCAAAAATGTTGAATGTGGGTCACGCCCATATCTCAGGCGTGGTATGACCTACAGACCTGGGACGAACATCAAATGAGTCGACACTCGGTGGAGGTTCAAAATATGGGTCATGGTCACGAAGGTCATCTAGGGGTCATTGAGTGCATTTTTTAGAATTGCTGGAAATCACATTTTGTGACCCCCTAAAGTATTCCTGACGTACACACATGCATTTTGACGTAAAAAAAGTGGGCATGACCAAAATTTTTGAAAGTGGATCATGCCTCAGACGTGGTATGACGTATGGACCTGGGACCAACACGAAATGAGTTAACACTTCATGGAGATTCAAAATATGGGTCAAGGTCACGGAGGTCACCTAGGGGTCATTGAGTGCATTTTTCAGAATTGCTGGAAATCACAATTTTTGACCCCCTAAAGTATTCCTGACATATACACATGCATTTTGACGTAAAAAAGTGAGTGTGGTCAAAATTTTTGAAAGTGGGTCACAACCATATCTCAGGCGTGGTATGACGTATGGACCTGGGTCCAACACCAAATGAGTCGACACTTGATGGAGATTCAAAATATGGGTCAAGATCATGGAGGTCACCTAGGGGTCATTGAGTGCATTTTTCAGAATTGCTGGAAATCACATTTTTGATCCCCTAAAGTACTCCTGACGTACACACATGCATTCTGACGTAAAAAAAGTGGGCGTGGCCAAAAATGTTGAAAGTGTGTCACGCCCATATCTCAAGCATGGTATGACCTACGGACCTGGGACCAACACCAAATGAGTTGACACTCGATGGAGGTTCAAAATATGGGTCAAGGTCACGGAGGTCAACTAGGGGTCATTGAGTGCATTTTTCAGAATTGCTGAAAATCACATTTTTTTTACCCCCTACAGTATTTCTGACGTACACACATGCACTTTGACGTAAAAAAAAGTGGGCATGGCCAAAATTTTTGAAAGTGGGTCACGCCCATATCTCAAGAGTGGTAATTCCTACGGACCTGGGACCAACACCACATGAGTCGACACTCGATAGTGGTTCAAAATATGGGTCAAGGTCATGGAGGTCATTGAGTGCATTTTTCATAATTGCTGGAAATCACATTCCCCCTCCCCACAAAGCTTTCCTGAGATTCCTACATGCATTTTTACGTTAAAAAAGTGGGCGTGCCAAAACATTTGAAAGTGGGTCACGCTCATATCTCAAGCATGGTTTGATGAATGGACCTGGGACTAACACCAAATGAGTCGACACTTGATGGAGATTCAAAATATGGGTCAGGGTCAAGGAGGTCCCCTAGGGGGTCATTAAGTGCATTTTTCATAATTGCTGGAAATCACATTTTTTTACCCCCCAAAGCATTCCTGAGGTCCATACATGCATTTTTATGTTAAAAAAGTGGGCGTAAACATTTTTGAAAGTGGGTCATGCTCATATCTCAATCGTGGTATGATGAATGGACCTGGAACTAACATCAAATGAGTCGACACCCGATGGAAAATCAAAATATGCGTCAAGGACACGGATGTCACCTAGGGGTCCACCTGAAAGAGGTCACCAAAGTCATCAAGTGCGTATTATTCAGAAATACTGGGAAATGAATTTTATTACACCTTAATGCATTTCTAAAGTTTATGAACGTATTTCTTCATTCAAATTAGTGGGATGAGCCAAAAATGTCCATTTCTGATTCGAGTATCGAACCCTTTGAATGCTGGTCACTTATATGCTTTTTCTGGCTTCTTATTCCAGTATGAATATCTATAAATACTGTTAACGAAAACCCATTTCTTATTTGTTAGTCTGTGTGAAACACACAGACTATTGCTTTTGCACGCTTTCTTTTTCTTTTTTTTTTTTCTTTTTTTTTTTTTTTCTTCTTCTTCTCCTTGTCTTCTCATCACTTTTTTGTCCGCAACATAACTCGAAAACGAATTGCCCTATATCGTTGATTTTTGGCATGCTGATAGACAGCCACAATTTCTCAGCCACCTATGTTTTTCAGATTCCTGGGGTATCAGGGGTGTCTGTAGAGGTGTTTTGAAAGTGGGTCACGCCCATATCTCAGGCGTGGTATGACCTACAGACCTGGGACCAACACCAAATGAGTCGACACTCGAAGGAGGTTCAAAATATGGGTCAAGGTCACGGAGATCATCTGGGGGTCATTGAGTGCATTTTTCAGAATTGCTGGAAATCACATTTTTTGACCCCCCCAAAGTATTCCTGACATACACACATGCATTTTGACGTAAAAAAAGTGGGCGTGGTCAAATTTTTTGAAAGTGGGTCACGCCCATATCTCAGGCGTGGTATGATGTATGGACCTGGGACCAACACCAAATGAGTCGACACTTGATGGAAATTAAAAATATGGGTCAAGGTCACAGAGGTCACTTAGGGGTCATTGAGTGCATTTTTCAGAATTGCTGGAAATCACATTTTTTGACCCCCTAAAGTATTCCTGACATATACACATGCATTTTAACATGAAAAAAGTGGGTGTGGCCAAATTTTTTGAAAGTGGGTCACGCCCATATCTCAAGCGTGGTATGACCTACAGACCTGGGACCAACATCAAATGAGTCAACACTCGATGGAGGCTCAAAATATGGGTCAAGGTCACGGAGGTCAACTAGGGGTCATTGAGTGCATTTTTCAGAATTGCTGGAAATCACATTTTTTGACCCCTAAAGTATTCCTGATGTACACACATGCATTTTTACGTAAAAAAGTGGGCGTGGCCAAAATTTTTGAAAGTGGGTCACGCCCATATCTCAAGCTTGGTGTGACCTTCGGTCCTGGGACCAACACCACATGAGTCGACACTCGATGGAGGTTCAAAATATGGGTCAAGGTCACGGAGGTCACCTATGGGTCATTGAGTGCATTTTTCATAATTTCAGAATTGCTGGAAATCACATTTTTTGACCCCCTAAACTATTTCTGATGTACACACATGCATTTTGACGTAAAAAAAAGTGGGCGTGGCCAAAATTTTTGAAAGTGGGTCACGCCCATATCTCAGGCGTGGTATGACGTATGGACCTGGGACCAACACCAAATGAGTCGACACTTGATGGAAATTCAAAATATGGGTCAAGGTCACAGAGGTCACCTAGGGGTCATTGAGTGCATTTTTCAGAATTGCTGGAAATCACATTTTTTTACCCCTAAAGTATTCCTGATGTACACACAAGCATTTTTACGTAAAAAAAGTGGGCGTGGCCAAATGTTTTGAAAGTGGGTCACGCCCATATCTCAAGCATGGTATGACCTACGGACCTGGGACCAACACCAAATGAGTCGACACTTGATGGAGGTTCAAAATATGGGTCAAGGTCACGGAGGTCACCTAGGGGTCATGTAGGGATCATTGAGTGCATTTTTCATAATTGCTGGAAATCACATTTTTTGCCCCCAAAGCATTCCTGAGATTCATACATGCATTTTTACGTTAAAAAAGTTGGCGTGGCCAAAAAATTTGAAAGTGGGTCACGCTCATATCTCAAGCATGGTATGATGAATGGACCTGGGACTAACACCAAATGAGTCGACACTTGATGGAGATTCAAAATATGGGTCAGGATCAAGGTCACCTAGGGGTCATTAAGTGCATTTTTCATAATTGCTGGAAATCACATTTTTTGACCTCCCCCCCCCCCCCCCCCCCAAAGCATTCCTGAGGTCCATGCATGCATTTTAATGTTAAAAAAGTGGGCGTAGCGAACATTTTTGAAAGTGGGTCATGGTCATATCTCAATCGTGCTATGATGAATGGACCTGGAACTAACACCAAATGAATCGACACTTGATGGAAATTCAAAATATGGGTCAAGGTCACGGAGGTCATCTTGGGGTCCGCCTGAAAGAGGTCACCAAAGTCATCAAGTGCGTATTATTCAGAAATACTGCAAAATGAATTTTATTACACCTTAATGCATTTCTAAAGTTTATGAACGTATTTCATCACTCAAATTAGTGGGCAGAGCCAAAAATGTCCATTTCTGATTCGAGTATCGAACTCTTTGAATGCTGGTCACATATATTCCTTTTCTGGTTTCTTATAAATAATTGTTCTGATTCCAGTATGAATATCTGTAAATACTGTTAACGAAAACCCATTTCTGATTTGTTTAAAAATATTTTACTCCTGAAAATAAGCCTCCATAAATTCTCTTTCTGTATAGTTTATTCCTGATGCTTTAACCCTTTTCACAGAGACTTGAATTTACTGGGTGCAGTAAATTCTGTTTCTCTAGTTACGAGTGAGAGATGTGACAAGCACAGAGTGAAACACAGTAATTTGGTGTGCAGACTTCTGAGTCTTGAGTTGTTTCAAAGTCATAAAACACACAAGGGTACTTTCGGCATTTTGTCTTTCTTGGGTGGTTTGTAATTTTGGTATGAAACAATAATGACCGCGACAAATCAGCGGCTGGCCAAAGAGTTATTATTATTATACCCTACATTGCAATATTCACAATAGTAGTGACATCCTAAAAAAAACCTGTGATTTTTTGTGATGGTGTCGAAATGACGATCGTGGTGATAGATATGAATAACTTTACTCTCTTTTGTAGTTTGTGGTGGTTCAAATAGGGACGTTTCTTTGGCAAATTGTGGGTGGATTTTAATTATGGGGGAAGTATCCCTTGAATATTACAATATTCTTCATATCCACAAGGTTTATTATAATCAAGGCCTGCTTTGTCCATTAATGCCTTTGCCTCAATTTCTTGTGACGGTCTGTTGGATCTTTTTATTTGGTTCCATTTTTTCTGCCAAAGTTCTGAATTATCTTTATCAACGTGGTATTTTCCCACTACAACGGCACGCGCAAATCACATAGAATCATTGACATTTTTTAATTTCAACAATACTCTGTTTACTTTTAACCATTTTACCAACAGATGCAAATGAAATGGGTGCATTTCGCTCCGACCCTTTGTGGTAGTGAAGTGTGTGTTATTTCTAACGATAATTTACCATCATGGCTAGTAAAATTCTCATTTGATTGAATAACTTTTTCAATTTCATCTAACACTGTTTTACCATAGCCTTTTGTAAAAGGAATAAAAATACCTACCTCAAGACCTGGATGGTGGATGGATATCCTCATAGGGTCGTTGTCTTGAATACCACATTCCTTTTTCC
Source organism: Pictodentalium vernedei (assembly GCA_031216915.1). NCBI lineage: Eukaryota > Metazoa > Mollusca > Scaphopoda > Dentaliida > Dentaliidae > Pictodentalium > Pictodentalium vernedei. The sequence continues at coordinate 576,069,814 of CM062297.1, read as the reverse complement.
CTCTTCCACCATTGAATCAAACATTTTACTTAGAAACTCAAATGGATTGTTGGCATCGAATTGATTCAAAGTCACTTCACACATATGGGATTCTGAGTGAAATTTTCTGGATTGCCGCAATAACTTAGGGTGAATAGAATACAATCTCCGTATGGAGTTTGTATTCTTAGCAGTCAACCTCTGTTTTTTGCTGGTTACAAAATCGCTATCATCCGAATCACTGTAGTCTACTTATGACCGCTTCATCTTTTTTTATTCGTCAGAGGAGATCAAAATCACATCTTTCAGTCTTGTTAACTCCAAGCATGTCTGTCCCAAACTGTGAGCCCCCGCCTATTTATACTCTCGCTGAAAATCATTTTCGTATTCAGAAACAACATTCAGAAAATGATTTTAAACCAAACTGTTTAACTTTTTTCATTTCAATTTTTCATTTACCTGAATCTAACCAATCGGGAAAAGAAGCGTGTGAAAGACTTCTTCGGTGATATTCCTTCCCTCTAACGTGTCAGTCAGCGGTGACGTGGTCCCCAGCAGAGGAAAGTCTTATCCATGACTGTCACTCCACTCGATAAAATTGACAGACGCCATAGATTTTTTACTCAGAGAGCGTCATTTTAGGTAACAGGATATATCACTAAATTTCCCCCTCAAAAATCAAATATTTTTTTTTCACTTTCCTTGGGGGAGGTCGGCGGATTATACAACCACCGGTCGTGAACCACCAAAACACGAAGTACAAATAATTGGGAAACAAATCCAATTATTTGTCCTTGATTTTAGATTAAACACAAAGAAAATAACTAAAATATGAGAGTAGCCACTTTTTTAAAAAATGAATGAATGAATGAATATGGTGATGTGCATTGTATAACGAACGTTTGAGAGCATGGTGGTTCTGAAAAGGGGTATTTTGTAATTCACCGCATCTGGAAACGACATAACAGCAACTATCAACTATCAAGCTTTTGAGAAATAACTCAAAGACATCTCTACCCTTGGGCTGTCTTGCTTATTGGCACAGATTATTTTCCTGAGATAACAGCGTGATCATTGTTTTTCCCCCTTACACCTATAATCTTGAGGTGGAAGTTCTATTTCGATAGATGTTTCAAGTTTCATGGATAACGATAAGAAAATTGTGGTTATGATCCCGCAGCCATTTAGGGGGAGAGCAAAAGGCGCCAGAAAATAATGCAATGAGTATTCCACGCGCCTTTTCCCCGTCTGTTATGTTAACGGAATAACAATGCCATAAATTAGGTTTCTGTGTACATATATTCCATATTTTAAATGTTTTAGTTTCACTGTGGCCCTGTGGGTTAGAGATTGTATGTTTATCAACCAAACCTTCCATGGAGGCCTCTACCCCGTGACTGACACTATAGTATTTAACACACTTTTTTTGCCAGCATAAAAATGTTTTGAACAACCTACCCCAGCGTGCCACTCTGGCGAAAAACATTTAACACTGAAATCCCCTGGAAAATTTTCTGAGTGTAAAAAATCTGAGAAAATTGTGTTTCAGGAAAAAAAATTCCTGGAGGCCAAATTTCTGTGCGTTGAAAAAAGTATAAAAATGTGGGGAGGGGGAGGGATGGTTCACACTTGTATTTGAGTTGACAAGACTGCGAGGACGTGTTTTTTAGCCTGCTCCGAGGTTTAAAAAATGAATAGCGATCCAAGAATGGATAAAGCAAATGATGTTAAAAGCATATATTACAAGCCAGACAGATGGAGTGAGGTGAGAAGACTTGTCAATGAGTTATATAAGTTGACAGAACCTGAAGATGCATGTTCAATCTGTCAAGAAAAAGGACATTGGAGTTGGGGTTGCCCCAACAAAGGTGAATGTTTTTGTTTTTTTGCCATGTAAAAGGACATTATATGAATGAGTGCAGAAAATGGCAAATGTATTTGTCAACAGGGAATAACATGGCTCCAGAACAGGTAGAGCGTTCACCTGGATCATTAACCAGAGGCTTCGGGTTTAATTCTATGCCACAGCTAAATAATACATCTGTGTTACCAAGTGTGGGGTTTAACTCGCAACCAAAAGTTGAAAAAAACTGTGTTACAAGAATTTAATGACAGTGATGATACTTTATTGTACAAATTGGCCATACCTACTGAATCAAAGATGGAAGTTGAAGAAAATTTATTTCCAGAGACAGAAGCACCTCCAATGAAAGTATCAAGAAAACGAAAAGACAAGAAGGACATTCGATCTAAAGTGGGAAATCTTGTCAACAAAGTGTGAACATTTTTCTGAAAAAGTGACAATACATTTATGTAAAATTTCATGGAATAAAAATTTCGAAATGTGAAAATGGTGTTTAAATACTTTTTTTCATATCAGTGATATTCACCCCTTGGCTGAACCAGCCAAGGGGTGATTAACACTGATTACAAAATCACAAGTGAAACATTTCACCAACTACCAACCCCAAAAGAGTGGCATCATTCTATGGAAGGTAGGTTTTAGCTCTGATGTCAGTCTACATCAGGAAAAATCCAGGTGTGTATATAATACGTACTGCTAACAACCTGCCAAAATATAGCATACAATTAGATGAATCAGAAAAAAAGAACTTGCATGATAAAATACAACTGAATTCTTTTCATTCAATTCTATTCCATCGTGCTGGTATAGTGCAAACTGAAGAATATCTCTTTTTAATTTTGTGGTTGGCTTTGAAAAAGGCCGTTTTTATAATTTAAAATAAACAAAATATGTTTATTTTGGCAAGATTATTCCATGCCTCTTCCTTGCAGCTCTTAGGACATCATTTCTTGTAATGACATGTTGTGGGTATCCGGCTCTGTCAGTAGCATAGCAGAAACTATCTGTCATCAATCTTCTAAGAAATACCTCAAAAGCCCCCCGAACTTCATCCACGGCCAGTGTTGAGATTTTTCTTACACCGCCCCTTCTCGCCAACTCTCGTAGATTTCCCCTTAGAATGGCGGTGTGATCAATGTTCGTTTTCCCTACAGTCACCCTCCCATGCTGCGGTCTCCACTTCAATGCTTATTTCAATTTCCATGGTTGACAATAAGAAAAATGACATCATGAGGTCACACAGTTCTATATGTAGTAATTTAAGGGAGGGAAAAGGCGCCAGAAATACTCATTGTGAAAGTGAGTAGTTCTCGTGCCTTCTCCCTTAGACTGGTTGATTTTAGGCGGGCTTTTTTTTTTTTTTTTTTACCGTTGGTTTATTTTTGGAAGAGAAACTTTCTAATAAAAAATAAAGACATTCTTTATTTTGGTTGGGGGAGTTCCCCCCCCCCCCCCCCAAAAAAAAAAAAAATTTCATCCAATGGTTATGAGAGAGGGAAAAAAATCCTAATAGTATAAAATGAAAGCAAAACTTCTTCATTTTGTCATTACACTGAAAAAAATGTCAGAATTTGCAACCATAAATTTCGAAGACTTGCAGGCAATGGATGCGGGGTACTGGAAGTATTACGATACTACACCCAATGAGAAAATTACAAGAGATGTGGAGGTGCAGACGGAAGAGACAGAGCGGGGGAAAATTCTCACTCTGTTGGAGAAAATATTTGATAATGTGGAGGAACTGAAAAACCCTCGAGCATCACCTCTAGGTCTCCAATTAGTTCCGGAGAAAATCACAGTTCCAGTGGGTTTTGAGATGTTGGAAGTCTCAAAGCAGATCAAGAAACGGCCAGGGCGTAAAAGAAAAACTGTTACCAAACAAAAACGCGTAACAGTTAGGAAGCTAGAAGATAATGGTGAAGAGCCCTCGAAAACCCCGCACCCAATACGGATGAGACTTGGAAATTTGGCGTGTGGTCAGGGACGGTATGGAAAAATATTGCCTGAATAAACATATTTTGTTTATTTTAAATTATAAAAACGGCCTTTTTCAAGGCCAACTACAAAATTAAAAAGAGCTTTCTTGAATCACAATCACACAATTCAACAAAAAATACAGTACCCTTTCCTCCATTTCATTTTAAAAAAAATATCACCCACTGTAAAAAACGTAGAGTTAAAATAAAACTAGCTTTTTTTGCTGGTGAAATGGAAATATTTCTGCCAATACCACTCAATGAGTTGTCCCTCCCCCCCCCCCCCCCCCCAGATGTCAGATCTGGGGAGGGAGAAACATCTCATTGGGTGGTGATGGCAGAAATATTTCCATTACAAAAAGAAAAGCAAACTCAACCAGTTTTCCCCTCGCGCGATTAATTATCTTGAATCAAAAAATTTACCGTCAGCTCAAAAACCAAATATTTTTCTGGAAGCGAAAATAACATTCCCCCTTACATCCAGGCTATCCAGTGTGGGAAGAAAAATAGGTCTCTGGCGTCGAAAAGTTAGATGGAACTAGAGAAACAGAATTTACTGCATCCAGTAAATTCAAGTCTGCGTGAAAAGGGTTAAAGTATCAGGAATAAACTCTACAGAAAGAGAATTTATGGAGGCTTATTTTCTGGAGTAAAATATTTTTTAACAAATCAAAAATGGGTTTTCGGTAACAGTATTTACAGTTATTCATACAGGAATCAGAACAATTTTATAAGAAACCACAAAAGGCATATATGTGACCAGCATTCAAAGGTTTCGATACACGAATCAGAAATGAAAAATTTTGGCCCTGCCCATTAATTTGAGTGATGAAATACATTCATCAACTTTAGAAATACATTAAGGGGTAAATGCATTTCCCAGTCTTTCTCAATAATATGCACTTGATGACCCCATTCAGGTGGACCATATATTGAATCTCCAGCATTTTTTAACTCAGTCGGTGTAGTCCCATGTCTATATCTACATTGAAGAATGAGCGCAACCCACTTTGAAATAATGGCTCCACCAACTTCAGTTCTGTCATTTGTCATTCAGATCGAACGGGTGCAAAAAACATAGATGAGTGCAAACTGGTTATTGTTAACCAGCATGCCAAAATGCATAGAGAAAGGACTATCCGTATTTGAGTTGTCGCACTGACAAAGGGTGCATAAACTCTATATCGGAGATATTGTCATAAAAACCTTAAAAAACCCAAGAGCTCATTTGAAGGCCTACTCTTAAAAGGGCATCTAGTGACCCAAGCAAGGCATACATAAAACTTGAACTTCTCTAATAAATTAATTTTAAACAGCAGTAGCACTAACGCAGTTAACAGTACAGTCAACTATGTCAGTATAGCATCTTTTACCGGCATCCTGACAGTATTGTGATAGGTTACCATAACAAATCTTCAGTGTAGTTTTACAATTAGATGTACACTGGAATTCTTCATGACCAAGTTGTTTGTTTTTATATTAACTTGGTTTGGGAATTAATTCTGTACAATGAGATTAAATAAACAGATCATGTTATTGTATGTGACAGTCACAGCTTACTCCCGAACTGCTTTTTGTGAAATTCTTTCATGGAGAAAATATTCATACAGGAATCAGAACAATTTTTCTAAGAAACCCGAAAAGGCATATATGTGCACACCATTTATAGGGTTCAATCAAAGAATCAGAAATTGACATTACTGCCGCTGCCATTTGAATGATGAGATACATGTATAATTTTCAGAATAGCATTAATTGGTATAAAATGAAATTCCTAATAGGTCGCAAAAAATATGCATTTAATGACTTCTCTTGACCGCATAGAGGTGGACCACATTTTGAACCTCCAGCAAGTTTCAACTCATTTGGTGTAGGTACTATTTCTATAGGTCACACCAAGCCTGAGGTATGAGCAAGAACTACTTTATAACTAGAGAAACCCCGGTTATGGTGTGTGGCACATCCTCCCATGGTCCTTTATAATTGTGTGAAGTTTGATGACTGTGCCCCAAACAGTCGTCGAGTTATTGGCACGGGCACACACACACACGCGGACACACACGGACGGACACACGCACACTTCAATCACTATATGCCACCCGACTTTAGTCGGGAGGGGGGGGGACATAAAAAGAAATCTTTGAGTCCCAGAGTGGGTCTGACTGAACCCCAAAATATTTGTTCTCATAGCACAGTGATAACAAATGCACCCAAATACACTCATTCCTGTCACAAGGTGATAACAAAGGTACCCCAAGAAGTTTTGTGAAGATCGGTTCATAAATACAGACTCTAGCCCGAGCCGTATTAACATATGCACTTACTGTGTATAAGTAACACTGAACAAATCAAGGTTCATCTAATTTGCATAATTTCCGCACGAGAAAAAAACCCCGTATTATATGTGATGTATTCCATGTTGCTGCTAAACATTCCTACAAAAATTTATTCAAATCAGAACTTTCATACAGAAGTTCTGTAAAAAAAAACTGATTACACTAACTTTGGTACAAAAAAGCTGCTAGCGGCTATCTTGAATTTTGGACTGCACTCCAAAACACTCGTTCTCGTACCACGGTGATTACGAAAGGTACCCAAGAAGTTTCGTAAAGATCGGTTCATAAATACAGCCTCTAGCCTGTGCCGTATAGAAGTTGTGTACAAAAAAAAACTAATTGGACCTAATTTCGGTACAAAATGGCCACTGGCAGCCATCTTGAATTTTGGACAACCAGTAGTTTTTTTTGTAAAATATTGAGGCAAGTCAAAAATCTGACAATATGCTCACAACTGGAAAATGTAGAAACATCCTGTGAAATAAAAAAGTAATACCTTGAAAATTACAAGAGGCCTCACGGGGCCTGAAGCGCTCATCTTGAACAGAACACAATTTAAACAGAGTCCAAGAATGAGTACATTAAGCAAGCCATCTCCATAGGCTAGACTCTCAATTCTTGAGTCCCTCATGAGTGACAAAAATAATACGGGCATCATGCCTTTTCTTCAGTTAATCATAAAGTAAAATGTTGAGCTCTTCAATGAAGCCCATTGGTACAACCTTTGTGGATTAATCTTAGTTACACACCTCTAGAGGGTACTGAATACAAAATTTTTAATTCTTCAGCAAAATGGCCACTTCCGGTTACATAGAGAGTCCAAATATTAACCCAAGCTCTCGATTTGAACGCAGTTGAATCTGACTTCCCTAGAGATGTTGTGTACCAAATATGAAAGCATTCTGACTGTTGGATCTGAAGAAGAAGATTTTTGAAGAAATTCCCTCATATTGTACTAAGTTAAATTTCAGGTTCCCATATGGAGCCTATAATATTAACCCAGGTACTCGAATTGAACAAACTGGAATCTGCCTCCCCCACCCCCTAGAGATGTTGTATACCAAATATGAAAGCATTCCGACTGGTGGATCTGAAGAAGAAGATTTTTAAAGAAATTTCCTCATATTGCACAAAGTAAAAAATTGGGCTACCATAGCGAGCCCAAATATATACCTAGGGATCTGATTTGAACAAACTTGAACCTGACCCACCCACCCCCCCCCCCCCCCCCCCCCCCCCTAGAGATGTTGCATACCAAATATGAAAACATTCTGACTGGTGGATCTGAAGAATGATGCATACCAAACAATGATGCATACCAAACATTGAGAGACTCTGACTGGAGGTACTGAAGAAGATTTTTAAAGAATATTCCCCATATCACCCTATGTTAAAAATTCTGGCTCCTGTAGTGAGCCCAAATATGAACCAATGAGCTTTATTTCAACAAACTTGCATCTGACCCCCTATGAATGCGGTATACCAAATATCAAAAGATTCCGATGATTGGAGAGCGATGAGATTAGCTCAACTTGACTTTGTCAAGATGAGCTAATTAGAGAGGTAAGACGGACAAACAATGTACCCTGAATGCAGAAAGATAGAGGGAAAGACAGAGGTAAAACAATATGCCCCCTGACTATTCGTTGTGGGCATAACAAGGACATAGACCAATTGTAACCAGACCATCCAAGGCAGCCACTTGAAATTCTGAGAAAGTGTTCTACTATCCCCGCTCGGCAGTTTAGTATCTTTCTTGAGTCCTGCGACCGGGTGAAAACACCGTGGATGTACCCATAAGAGAAGTCTCAAATCTGCCAAGGGTTAAACGTTTATTAATAACATGATATAAAACTAGAAGGGTGGTTATGACTGCTGGCAGGTCATAAAAAGTATACACTCCGTTCCATGTACAGTAGATTGTGGAGAGAGTTTTTGGAGTAGCGACTCGAAATTTTCAACGTTTGTTCTAGAAGCTCTGCCCAACTCGACCTGTGCCTGAAAGATCCAACAATCGAGCGCGTAGCCCGTGGGAGCCTCACACGTATGCGCATACGCTCTGTTCGAATTGGACTTGAGGAAATGCGCAATTTGTGTCGTCTTTCCAGGCGTCCGATGGAGCAACTATTCGTGTGTGCTCAGTGAAAATTTTCGTGGAAATCCGCGGAGAATTCGCTGACATAAAGCGTTTTGAAGAGAGGGGGTAATTTTCAAGCCGGAGCGAAAGAAGAGGGCGGGAATGGGAACAGTCTCTCGTGGTGCCCCCTCTCTGGGGTAGGTCCACTTAGAAGTTAAAACAGAGCGTGACTGACAGAGAGATGGGTGTAAATCAAAGTAGTTTCTTTAAGAAGAGCACCCAGGGATCCCATCGCAACCTTGAAACCTTTGAGAATCGTCGGAAGTTAAAAATGAAAAGAAAACGGCGGTGGGTAGGTTTTGGCGGGAAAAAATTAATGAGAATTTGCATATAAGACATTAAAATAGCACTTCAGACATACGCTCACTGTGTCCAGACCGCTGAAGGCAGCGACTTGCAATTCTCAGAACTTGTTCTACGAAGCCGGGCAGACATTTGGGCATAAAAGCGAGTGTTCTGACCGCGCTGAAAGCATCACGCCTCGCGTGGAAACCGTGGGAACGGTACGTTGCCACTTTATTTTCAATGCAATGAAATTTCCATTGGTTATTTACCTGTCAACGGCAGAGTTTGGCATTATTTCTGTCTGATGAACTGTTCAACTTTAACTATTTGCACCTTTACATAGGACCGAAAGGTCACTGCATGCTTACCAATATTCAGGTAGCGATTTTACGAATATAACAATTATTTCAACAGTACCCATTTGGGAACTCTCAAATCTGCCAAGGATTGAACTTTTAATAATAACATGTAGAACAAAAGTTGTCATACTTTGCTAGACGCATGCACCCATAGACTCAGCACTCAATCAATTTGGAATAGAGTAAATTGTGACTTAAACTTACCAAATTCTGAAAAATGGAGTTATTTTCGACGGCACCTATCTTTATGAAACCGAAACAGGGATTGGGTTAAACTTTTACAGTTACCTTTTCAAACAAAATCTTCTTGGACTTGAACTGTAAATCTGAATGTCAGCAGAATTTTCAGATATTACGAAAATCACAATTATTCAGACAGTACCCATATGGGAGTCTCAAATCAAATAAGGGTTAAACTTTTAATACTCACATACAAAACAAAAGTTTTTATGACTGCTGCATGCAGCTATTGAAAACATTCAGCACTCAATCAATTGGGAATGGAGTAAATTGTTTCTTAATCCTACCAAATTCTGAAAACGCGTGAGTTTTTTGGACAGCATCTATCTTTATGCAAACCGAATGGGCATATGGTTACACTTTACTGCCAAACGTACAACAGAAAATATGCTCGATAGGTAATTGTGAATACGAACATGTAAATCATTTTTCAAAAAACAATCGTAAATGGAAGAAAAATGAACCGAAAATGAGCCATTTTTATGAACAAGTTAAGGGTACTCGAATTCAAGGCTCGAAAACGAGTTGAAGGTTAAAACTTTGAATAGAATACATAACAGCCAAATTATTCTTAGATGAATGCCCAAACTTCTCATAGGAAACGTTTTGAAAAATTGTGGCCGCAGAGCTGAGAAATTGCATGTGAAAATTGACCAGTTTTCCAAAATTGCACTTTGCTTGGAATTTGGAGGTCAAAAGGGAGCAACGTGGGTAATACAGCTTATGTAGTCAGATGTAGTAAGTCATGCTACAAATATAATGAAAGCTCCAGCCAAATCGTCCAGGGTCTTGTTTGAAAATTGTGGCAAAACGTAACATTGTGACAACATTTTACACGGTTTGGGCAGAAAACGAAAAACTTCAAAAATACCATGATCCAGGTGAGAAACCTCTAATGAAGCTCTACATATGTGCCAAATTTCAGTAGAATAGTAAAGAATCCATCAGACAAAAATCATTGAAATAGAAAATAATGTCAATACTAGAGAAATAAAATTTACTGCATCCAGTAAATTCAAGCTTGTAAGAAAAGAGGTAAAATATCTATTGGGAAAAAACTATGTAGAAAGAGAATTTATGGAGGGTTATTTTCGGGAGTAACATATTTTTAAACAAATCAGGAATGGATTTTCGTAAACAGTATTGACAGATATTCATAATGCAATCAGAACAATTCGTCTAAGAAACCAGAAAAGGAATATATATGCACAGCATTCAAAAGGTTTGTCAAGAATGCATTAGATGTCCAAAAATGTAATTCCCAACAATACAAAAAAATGCACTCAGTTATCCCTGGGCGACCTCAATGACCTTGTCCATATTGTGAACCTCTATGGAGTGTTGACTCATTTGGTGTTGGTCCCCATGTCTATGTGTCATACCATCCTTGAGATATGAGTGTGACCCACTCTGAAGAATTTTGCCCACATCCACTTTTTTCAAGTAAAAATGCATGTATGAACTTCGGGAATGCATTTGGAGGGTCAGAAAATGTGATTTCCATTAATTCTGAAAAATGCCCTCAATGACCACTAGGTGACCTCTGTGACCTTGACCTATATTTTGAACTTCTATTGAGCGTTGACTCATTTGATGTTAGTTTCAGGTCCATTCGTCAAACCATCCTTGAGATATCAGAATAACTCACCTTCAAAAATTTGGGCCATGCCCACTTTTTTACATAAAAATTCATGTATGAACTTCGGGAATGCTTTGGGGGGGTAAAAAAAATGTGCTTTCCAGTCATTCCAAAATATGCACTCAATGACCCCTAGGTGACCTCCATGACCTTGACCCATATTTTGAACCTCGATCGAGTTTTCATTCATTTGGTGAATTCATGTATGGACTTCGGGAATGCTTTAGGGGTCAAAAAATGTGATTTCCAGAAATTCCGAAAAATGCACTCAATGACCCCTAGGAGACCTCCACGACCTTGACCCATATTTTGAACCTATATCAAGTTTCAACTCATTTGGTGTTAGTTCCAGGTCCATTTATCACACCATGCTGGAGATATGACTGTGACCCACTTTTAAAAATTTTGGCCATGCCCACTTTTTTACATCAAAATGCATGTGTGTACGTCAGGAATGATTTAGGGGGTCAAAAAATGTGATTTTTTGCAATTATGAAAAAATGAAATCAATGACCCCTGGGAGACATCCGTGACCTTGACCCATATTTTGAACCTCCATCAACTTTTGACTCATTTGGAGTTGGTCCCAGGTCCATTCATCATACCACGCTTGAGATATGAGCGTGACCCACTTTCAAAAATTTGGGCCACGTCCACATTTTTAATGTAAAAAATGCATGTGTGTACTTCAGGAATGCTTTAGGGGGTCAAAAAAAATGTGATTTCCAGCAATTATGAGAAATGCTCTCAATAACCTCTAGGTGACCTCTGGGACATTGACCCATATTTTGAATCTCCATCGAGTGTCCACTCACTTTGGCTTGGTCCCAGGTCCATATGTCATAAAACATGAGATATGGGCGTGACCCACATTCAAAACACCCCCACGGACACCACTAATGCCCCAGGAATCTGAAAAACATAGGTGGCCGAGAACTTCTGACTGCCTATCACTATGCCAAAAATCACCGAGATAGGGCAATTCGTTTTCGAGTTATCTTGCGAACAAAAAAAGTGATGAGAAGACAGAAGACATGAGAAGAAGAAGAAGAAGAAGAAGAAGAAGAAGAAGAAGAAGAAGAAGAAGAAGAAGAAGAAGAAGAAGAAGAAAAAGAAAAAAGAAAAAGAAAAAGAAACAGCAAAAACAAGAGTCTGTGTGTTTCACACAGACTAAATATACTACCTCTATCGGTCATACGCTCAGTGTGTCCAGACCGCTGAAGGCAGTTTCAGAACTTGTTCTACGAGGCCTGGTCGACATTTCGGCATAAAATCGAGTGTTCTGACCGCGCGGAAAACATCACGCCTCGCGTGGAAACCGTGGAAACGGTTCGTTGGCACTTTATTTTCAATGCAGTGAAATTTCCATTGATTATTTACCTGTCAACGGCAGAGTTTGGCATTATTTCTGTCTGATGAACTGTTCAACTTTAACTATTTGCACCTTTATATAGGACCGAAAGGTCGCTGCATGCTTAACCAATATTCAGGTACTGATTTTACGAAAATAACAATTATTTCAACAGTACCCACTTGGGAACTCTCCAATCTGCCAAGGATTAAACTTTTAATAATAACATGTAGAACAAAAGTTGTCATACTTTGCTAGACGCATGCACCCATAGACAACATTCAGCACTGAATCAATTTGGAATAGAGTAAATTGCGACTTAAACTTACCAAATTCTGAAAAATGGAGTTATTTTCGACGGCACCTATCTTTATGAAACCGAAACAGGAATTGGGTTAAACTTTACAGCTACCTTATCAAGCAAAATCTTCTTGGACTTCAAATGTAAATCTGGATGTCAACAGAATTTTCAGATATTACGAAAATCACAATTATTCAGACAGTACCCATATGGAAGTCACAAATCAGCTAAGGGTTAAACTTTTAATACTCACATATAAAACAAAAGTTTTCAGACTTTGACTGCTGCATGCAGCTATTGAAAACATTCGGCACTCAATCAATTAGGAATGGAGTAAATTGTCACTAAATCGTACCAAATTCTGAGAAAGCGTGAGTTTTTTGTTTTGGACAGCATCTATCTGTATGCAATCAGAATGGGCATATGGTTAAACTTTACTACCAAACGTACAACAGAAAATATGCTCGATAGGTAATTGTGAATACGAACATGTAACTCATTTTTCAATATACCATTCGTAAATGGAAGAAAAATGAACCAAAAATGAGCCATTTTTATGAACAAGTTAAGGGTACTCGAATTCAAGGCTCGAAAACGAGTTGAAGGTTAAAACTTTGAATAGAATATATAACAGCCAAATTATTCTTGGATGAATGCCCAAACTTCTCATAGGAAACGTTTTGAAAAAATGTGGCCGCAGAGCTGAGAAATTGCATGTGAAAATTGACCAGTTTTCCAAAATTGCACTTTGCTTGGAATTTTGAGGTCAAAAGGGAGCAACGTGGGTAATACAGCTTATGTAGTCAGATGTAGTAAGTCATGCTACAAATATAATGAAAGCTCCAGCCAAATCGTTCAGGGTCTTGTTTGAAAATTGTGGCAAAACGTAACATTGTGACAACATTTTACACGGTTTTGGCAGAAAACGAAAAACTTCAGAAATGCCATGATCCAGATGAGAAACTTCTAATGAAGCTCTACATATGTGCCAAATTTCAGTAGAATAGTAAAGAATCCATCAGACAAAAATCATTGAAATAGAAAATAATGTTAATACTAGAGAAATAGCATTTACTGCATCCAGTAAATTCAAGCTTGTAAGAAAAGAGGTAAAATATCTATTGGGAAAAAACTATATAGAAAGAGATTTATGGAGGGTTATTTTCGGGAGTAACATATTTTTAAACAAATCAGGAATGGATTTTCGTAAACAGTATTGACAGATATTCATAATGCAATCAGAACAATTCTTAAAAGAAACCAGAAAAGGCTTATATATGCACAGCATTCAAAAGGTTTGTCAAGAGAATGCATTAGATGTCCAAAAATGTGATTCCCAGCAATACTAAAAAATGCACTCAGTTATCCCTGGGCGACCTCAGTGACCTTGTCCATATTGTGAACCTCTACGGAGTGTTGACTCATTTAGTGTTGGTCCCCATGTCTATGTGTCATACCATCCTTGAGATATGAGTGTGACCCACTCTCAAGAATTTTGCCAACATCCACTTTTTTCAAGTAAAAATACATGTATGAACTTCGGGAATGCATTTGGAGGGTCAGAAAATATGATTTCCATTAATTCTGAAAAATGCCCTCAATGACCCCTAGGTGACCTCTGTTACCTTGACCTATATTTTGAACTTCTATTGAGCGTTGACTCATTTGGTGTTAGTTTCAGGTCCATTCGTCAAACCATCCTTGAGATATCAGAATAACTCACCTTCAAAAATTTGGGCCATGCCCACTTTTTTACATAAAAATTCATGTATGAACTTCGGGAATGCTTTGGGGGTAAAAAAATGTGCTTTCCAGTCATTCCAAAATATGCACGCAATGACCCCTAGGTGACCTCCATGACCTTGACCCATATTTTGAACCTCGATCGCATTTTGATTCATTTGGTGAATTCATGTATGGACTTCGGGAATGCTTTTGGGGTAAAAAAATGTGATTTACAGAAATTCCGAAAAATGCACTCAATGACCCCTAGGAGACCTCCACGACCTTGACCCATATTTTGAACCTCTATCAAGTTTCGACTCATTTGGTGTTAGTTCCAGGTCCATTTATCACACCATGCTGGAGATATGACTGTGACCCACTTTTAAAAATTTTGGCCATGCCCACTTTTTTTATATCAAAATGCATGTGTGTACGTCAGGAATGATTTAGGGGGTCAAAAAATGTGATTTTCAGCAATTATGAAAAAATGAAATCAATGACCCCTAGGACACCTCCATGACCTTGACCCATATTTTGAATCTCCATCATGTGTTGACTCATTTGGGGTTGGTCCCAGGTCCATTCATCATACCACGCTTGAGATATGAGCGTGACCCACTTTCAAAAATTTGGGCCACGTCCACTTTTTTAATGTAAAAAATGCATGTGTGTACTTCAGGAATACTTTAGGGGGTCAAAAAAATGTGATTTCCACCAATTATGAGAAATGCACTCAATAACCCCTTGGTGACCTCTGTGACCTTGACCCATATTTTGAATCTTCATCGAGTGTCCACTCAATTTGGGTTGGTCCCAGATCCATATGTCATACCACACGTGAGACATGGGCGTGACCCACTTTCTAAAATTTTGGGGGGTCAAAAAATGTGATTTCCAGCAATTATGAAAAATGCACTCAATGACCCCTAGGAGTCCTTGACCCATATGTTGAATCTCCATCGAGTGTCGACTCATTTGGTGTTGGTCCCAGGTCCATACGTCATACCACACTTGAGATATGAGCGTGACCCACTTTCAACAAATTTGGCCACGCCCACTTTTTTATGTCAAAATGCATGTGTGTACATCAGGAATGCTTCAGGGGGTCAAAAATTGTGATTTCCAGCAATTATGAAAAATGCACTCAATGACCCCTAGGTGACCTCCGTGACCTTGACGCATATTTTGAATCTCCATCGAGTGTCAACTCATTTGGTGTTGTCCCATGTACATATGTCATACCACACTTGAGATATGAGCGTGACCCACTTTCAAAAATGTTTGGCCACGCCCACTTTTTTATGTCAAAATGCATGTGTGTACGTCAGGAATGCTTCAGGAGGTCAAAAAATGTGATTTCCAGCAATTATGAAAAATGCACTCAATGACCCGTAGGTGACCTCCGTGACCTTGACCCATATTTTGAATCTTCGTCGAGTGTCGACTCATTTGGTGTTGGTCCCAGGTCCACACATCATACCATGCATGAGATATAAGCGTGACTCACTTTCAAAAATTTTGGTCATGCCCACTTTTTTTACGTCAAAATGCATGTGTGTACGTCAGGAATGCTTTAGGGGGTCAAAAAATGTGATTTCTAGCAATTATGAAAAATGCACTCAATGACCCATAGGTGACCTCCGTGACCTTGTCCCATATTTTGAATCTCCATCAAGTGTCAACTCATTTGGTGTTGGTCCCAGGTCCATATGTCATACCACGCCTGAGATATGGGCGTGACCCACTTTCCAAACACCCCCATGGACACCACTAATGCCCCAGGAATCTGAAAAACATAGGTGGCCGAGAACTTCCGACTGCCTATCACTATGCCAAAAATCACCGAGATAGGGCAATTCGTTTTCAAGTTATCTTGCGGACAAAAAAAGTGATGAGAAGAAGAAGAAGAAGAAGAAGAAGAAGAAGAAGAAGAAGAAGAAGAAGAAGAAGAAGAAGAAAAAAAAAAAAAAAAAAAAATGAAAAAGAAGCTGTGCAAAAACAATAGTCTGTGTGTTTCACACAGACTAATTGACAAACTCCACTGCAAAAAACTCTCATTTTTCTACCAGTAACAGGTAAATAATATTTTTTATCTCAAAAATCTGCACTCAAGTCAGACAGCTGGCAAGTTCATCCGGGGACACGTGCGCGCGAAACAGAATCGCATCTCAAGACTTAGAGAGAGAGAGAGAATATGTCACTTAGTTTTTTAGTTTTTTTTAAATACAGAATTCCACATCAGAGAGAGAGATCAAGTGTGGTGTGTAATTACATCCTGTCTGCCTTATCGTTTTTTTTTGTAACACATGTATAATGTATAAAATTCACAACCTTCCACCCAGGAGAGACAAATTGACGGAAATTATAAGCAGGCCTATTTTCACACCGCGATATTCCATCAGACAGCTACATTCAGAGTCATTGGGGGATTTTATAATTTATAATGAAGAAATCATGAATTATTTCTCAGAGAATTCTGACCACGGGAATGTTTTTCCCCTTACACCCGCAATCTTGTGGTGGAAATTCTATTTCGATAGATGTTTCAAGTTTCATGGATAACGACAAGAAAATTGTGGTTATCACCCCGCCAAAGTGTATTTTCAGTCATTTAGGGAGAGCAAAAGGTGACAAAAAAATAATGCAATGAGTATTTCATCCGCCTTTTCCCCATTGGTTGGGATTTAGGCTGATGAAATACTCATTGTATTATTTTTTCACCGCCTTTCCACACTTAGATGATCCAGAATGTCACTCTTTCCCTCCAAAAATAATTTGGAGGGAAAGAGTGACATTGTGTAGCAAACACATCTGAGGAGTCAAAGATTCTGCCTAGCATCAGTGTTAACTACATATAATAGCGAAATTCAACTTCCCCAAGGCTGGCACTCCACCGAAAAGCATTTAGCACTGAATTCCCCATACCCCAATGTGGGGACTCTGACGAAAAAATTAAGATAGGATTCTCCATACCGCGGCTTGTCCCTCAAATGGCATTTTACCCGTGGCTGGCACTCCGGCGAAAAGCATTTAACACTGAATTCTCCCTTCCCCATGGCTGCCACTGCAGTGAAAAGCACTTTGCACTGAATTCCCCCTACCCAAATCCTGTCACTATAGGTACAAGCATTTAAGAGATACTTCTCTTTTCTTCACCATTCTATGGAGAGATTGATTAATAAGCAAATCCACATATTTGCCAGCATAAAGTAATTGGGAGGCCTCTACCCCGTGATTGACACTATAGGGACCAGCATTTAAGAGATACTTCTCTTTTTTCACCATTCTATCCCACAAGTGAAAAAGAGTTAAGAGATATTTCTCTTTTCCACTGTGGGTAAGAGATTGTATGTTTATCAACCAATCCTTTCACACGGTAAAGTGTTATACGGTTTAAAGTATAGAGAGATTGATTAATAAGCAAAATCCACATATTTGCCAGCATAAAGTAATTGGGAGGTCTACCCCAGGGGTGGCACTCCAGCGAAAAGCATTTATCATTGACTTCCCCATGCCCCAATGGTGGCACTTGGGCGACAAAATTAACATAGGATTCTCCATAGGGCGGCTTGTCTCTCAAATGCAGTTTTACCCGTGGCTGTCACTCGGTCGAAAAGCATTTAACACTGAATTCCCCTTCCCCAAGGGTGGCACTCTAGGGACAAGCATTTAACACTGAATTCCCCATACCCCAATGGGGGCACTATAGGTACAAAATTAACAAAGGATTCTCCGTAGGTTTTTTACACATGGGTGACACTATAGCGAAAACATTTAACACTGAATTCCCCATACTCCAATGGTGCCACTATGGCGAACAAATTAACATAGGATTCTCCATAGGGTTTTTTCGCCAGTGGCATTTTTTCGCCATAGTGGCATTTTTGGAGGCAGGAAAAGATTTTAAATTTTTTTTCCTGCCTCCAAGAATGCCACTATGGCGAAAAAATGCCACTATGGCGAAAAAACCCTATGGAGAATCCTATTTTAATTTGTTTGCCATAGTGGCACCATTGGGGTATGGGGAATTCAGTGTTAAATGTTTTCGCTATAGTGGCACCCCTCACTACTGCCCTTGGGAACATGCAGTTGTTGATCAAAATAAAACTCTTGTTCCTCGTCAAAATTATCAAATTCAACCAAAGAGGGTACTGATGCCATCTTGTCAATTTTCTTCGAGCTCTAATTTAAGTGAACTATTAGAAATAAACTACTAAACTACTTAAAACGATTATACGAATACTACTAATAACCTTAAATGATAAATAACGATATATAAAATAAAATTACACTCTCCTCTCCCATTCTTTTTCTTCCTTCCTTCTTGCTATTCTTCCGCTCTCTTGGGTATGTGTGCCTCTGGTACCTTCTTTGACAGTCAAGCCACACACGTACTAAATTTGAGGTTGTCTTCTGTGGGGTTTCCGGTGAGTACTTATCTAAACACTGCCAGATTCCCCACTTCTGAACTCTGTATACTTTTTTACAAATTAAGAATTTTAACTAAAAGTAGTTCAGTAATCTTTACAGACAGTCAAAAAGACAACCGCACACGGCCCTATTTCTGTTGTGTTTTCCCCACAATCTGCTGGATGGCACCAAACAGACTATGGAAGAACTCCAAGAGAAATGTTTCACAATGGCTATTCACAATGGCTATTATTATTCATCCTCCCCATCGAGGGCACTCCCGAAGTCTCAAAAATGTCTCCGGATCCACAAATTATCTATTCCGGGAATTAAAGTAAGTTCGAGACGAGGATTAACATATTCTCGTCCCGTCCAACTCGGATGTTGCCATTTATACAATAATGTGCTCGTCGGCACGAGACGAGGATTAACATATTCTCGTCCCGTCCAACAGGGATGTTGCCATTTATACAATAATGTGTACGTCGGCACGCCATAGGAAGAGGCTTCTTCTGCTCGTTGATGTATTCTTGATGTTCCCAATGTGGGTAAGAAAAACATCTCACTGTTGCATCGATTATACTGTAATGCTAAAAAATGATGTCTTCTATTATGTGTTTCCTTCTCATGTACGGATTATGTAGTTGGTATACTCGGTGCTCCATGGGCCATTTTACTTTTTTGGGGATGGGTTCGCCATACAATAGACGTCTATATGTCCTAACAGTTCTTCGACCTCTGCTTTGGTCAAACTACCTGAGAGGTCGGTCGCCCTTGTCACTGGAATAGCATATAATTGACGTGCTCTCCTTGCTCGAGCGAATACTACATCATCGTTTTTTTCTGCTTCCGCCATGTTATGAAAAATATAATAAACACAATATACTCAAAATAGAATAATATCAACTGATCAAAAACCATAACTGAGACATCAGTTATTCCTAGGATTTCAGGAAAACATCGTCAAAGTTCTGTAACTGTTCTATTTACATCTCTCGCACTTGAGATGGTACTATGTAGGATCGGTAAATGGTATTAGGTCCCGTCCTAAAATTAAAAATATCACCATCAAAATCAGGGTGGGTAACTTTATACAAAACATAATACTGGTTATGTCTCGGGAGTCCATTGGACCTAAATTGGGCTAGTCGTAGGGCTCCCCAATTAAGAAACCTCCATGGGTTAAACCTTTCTATGTGTCGCCTTACAGACCACATGTCATGAACCAAACGGTTCACTATGGAACGTCACAGCCCCCTTATGTGGCGCTCTCCTAATATATGCAAATCGTTCGCCAATATATGTTTATCGTTCTTCAATATGTGCATATCATTTGTCTTTATATGATTCCAGTTTGTCTTTATATGCTTATAGTTTGTCTTTATATGCATATCATATGTATAGATATGCATATCGTTCGTCAATATACGCGTATTATTTGTCTATGTGTGCTTATAGGATTGTAATTCAAACTATGCGCATCATTCTTCAATATATGCATATCATTTATCTATATATTCTTATAGTTTGCCTTTATACGCTTATAGTTTGTCTTTATATGCTATCATATGACTTGATGTGCATATCATTTGTCAATATATGCATATCGTTTTGTCAATATATGCATATCATTTGTCTTTATATGCTTATCAGAAATCTATATATGCATATCTTTTGTCAATATATGCATATAGTTTGTCTTTATATGCTTATCAGAAATCTATATAAGCATATCGTTTGTCAATATATACATATTGTTTCTCTTGATATGCATATCGTTGTATATTATATGCTTATCAATTCTGCTTCAAATCTCAGGTACAAAGTTTCCATGTTAATCGCTGCTAATGCAGCTTTGACCTGGTCCTCCAACATAATTTCAAGCGCAGAGGCAGGGATTGCAGAAAAACTGTAAATACTACATGGGGAAGTGGAGGGAGAATGAAAAAGAAAGTACCAATTTAAATAGTTATTCCAACATAATCTATCGATATTTCTCTAAGTTTTCACTCCCAGTTCTGTTGTTGAGCTTGTAATTCAATCATAGCAGTCCTGCAGTCAATAGTATTTGCGTGATTTCAACCGGTGAAAAATAATTCCGCGAACAGAATTCCAATTTTAATTCCGCTATTTTAACGCAATATGCTGTAATGAAATGTCATATAATGTCGAAGTATATGCATATAATGTCAAATGATATGCATATATAAACAAACTATAGGCATATATCAACAGACGATAAACATATATTGACAAATGATATGCCTATAAAGACAAACTATAACCATATAAAGACAAACGGTATGCATATAGAAAATTGATATGCATATAACATACAATGATATGCATATAACGACAAACGATATGCATATATTGATGAACTATATGCATGTATTGACAAACGATATGCATATCTAGACATATGATAAGCATATAAAGACAAATGATATGCATATATTGACAAACGATATGCATACATTGAAAAACGATATGCATATCTAGACATATAGCCATATAAAGACAAACTATAAGCATATAAAGACAAATTGTATGCATATATAGACAACTGATATGCATATAATACACACTGATATGCATATAAAGACAAACGATATGCATATATTGACAAACTATATGCATATATTGACAAACGGTATGCATATATAACTTTCTGATAAGAATATAAAGACAAATGATATGCATATATTGACAAACGATATGCATAAATTGACAAACGATATGCATATCTAGACATATGATAAGCATATAAAGACAAACTATATGTGTATAAAGACAAACTATGAGAACATATAGATAAATGATATGCATATATTGAAGAACGATGCGCATAGTTTGAATTACAATCCTATAAGCATACACAGACAAATGATACACATATATTGACGAATGATATGCATATCTATACATATGATAGGCATATAAAGACAAACTATAGCATATAAAGACAAACTATAATCATAGAAAGACAAATGATATGCACATATTGAAGAACGATAAGCATATATTGACGAACGATATGCATATATTAGGAGTGCGCCACATAAGGCAGCTGTGGCGTTTCATAGTTCACCGTTATTCTGTGACTACGATAATGTCTCCAAAAGTCATTCCCTGCATGTACTAAATCTGGACAACTTAGAATACGCAAAATTCGAGAGCGATTTTAAACATAATGTGGTATGGATGAGCAGAATCATACCAGTACACTATATCTCTTTCATTTTCAACTGTAACTGCAATCTTTTGAAAATCATAGTAAACACATCCGACGGGATCATCGAATGTGAAAGAACGATGAACTTGAAAATACCTCAGGTGGAGGTTCACCATTGTGCATATATTCATAAGCAGCATATTCCCAAGGTAATGGGTACATAGTGTCTACAAAAGGAGTGATAGAAATTTCTTCCCGATCACTCCATTGGCTTTCTGCCTCCTCATTTGTTTGAACCCCACAATGATGCTCTGTTCCAATTGCTTCACTTTCGTCAGTATCTACTGTTTCACTACTACTTGAGTCACACATTGTAATCACTGAAAACACAAATAAGATTGTTCAACGTTAAATTGGTATTTAAGTTAGAGTAAGAGTTGTCAGAGTATTGTCTCGAGCCCTTAAGTTCGCAAGCGCTTCTCCAGTGTTTGCGTCATAGTTCACTGATGGATATATCTGAGATGGAGACGAGGATGTTTGAGGTTGGTTCTGTCTCACTTTTGTCTTTGTTTCTCGATCTTTCACTAATTGTTTCATAATTGTCACTATTTCATCTGAAGGGGTGTCGTTCCTCGTGTAGTGGTTGTTGGCTGTCTCATAGTCGTATATAGAGGATCACCATCGTCATTAAATGCAACATTAGACATTCCACATACATCAGCAGAAAAATTAAGATTTCGTTTTCATTTATTCTTGTAACGTAAAATTATATTACGTAGCTTAATATGGCCTTGTGCCCTAATACAGTTTATCAATAAGTATATTCTCAAAATAAGAAACATGCATCCCACAAAATATGCCCACTTTGGTACTTCAAATGGTTCTACTGAGGTTAACTGCATTTTATCTAATTCGTTGAGAAGGTCATCCGTTTTGAATTCTTCTAGGTGTTTGAAGGATGGATCATCCCATATTGGGGGACCTCGGATGTGACATCATGTCACGTGCCCTAGTGACGCCATGTTTACTTGTCATGGTAGCCCCCGTTTGGGGCCATCTTGTGACGTCACCTCCATAGAGATACGTGATCGTATTACGCATGCGCATCGCGTTTTGTTAGGGTGATACGTGTTTCCGCCGTCCATTTTGTATACTAGAGGCCACCATTTTGGTTTCTACGGCAGTGCGTGTTTTCTATGAGCCTGTACAAGAGTAAATCTAATTACCATAAACAACCCGGAATCACATTTTACAGGTCGGCCAGGAGTCGAATTTACGGAATCCCTCTTTTATGGAATCCCATTTTTGAAAAACATTTGTGATCGGAGAATCACCTTTTCCGAGATGAGGCTAAGAGGGATCGCAAATTAGACAACATTGAGGGATTTTCTAATGGTCCTCATGGTCTCAAACGACAGAAAATGGGAGCCGAAGGCCAGTCGTTCGTTATTTAGGGACGCTGGATTTGGGGCGGCATGGAGCGTGGTCAGAGGAGGTTAAGAGGGATGGTAAATTAGACTTCATTCAAGGATTTTCTCATGGCCTCATTCGATAGAAAAGGGGAGCCGAAGGCAAGTCGTTCGATATTTAGGGGCGCCGAAATTGGGGCGCCACAGGACTTGCTGATAAAGTAAAGTGATAGATAAAACATATCTTAAGGTGTGCACATATCAAGAACAGGAGTACTCGGAAGAACGAGCCTAAACAGGCCAGAAAAAGCTAAATATAGTAACAAATCTTCCAACTGAGGAGCTCTTCTACT
This sequence comes from Pictodentalium vernedei, assembly GCA_031216915.1. Taxonomy (NCBI): domain Eukaryota; kingdom Metazoa; phylum Mollusca; class Scaphopoda; order Dentaliida; family Dentaliidae; genus Pictodentalium; species Pictodentalium vernedei. The sequence continues at coordinate 576,046,275 of CM062297.1, read as the reverse complement.
TTACTGGAGTATACCCCAGAACACACGAACAGGGTCGGGTGGACAAGAACTATAGCATAGGTATAAAACTATTTAGTGGAAAATCTGAACTAGTAATACAAGGGGAGCCCAAACTAGTAAAACAGTTGTTAGGGTTTATTTGGGTAATTCTACGAAGTAACCGAGGATTCTGCCGGAATCCGAACCAGTTAAGTACTCTTATACAAAGGAACGCATCTTATAGCACTACGTGCTACTATTATAAGTAGGATTCTTAAAGAATCCGTATCAAATAAAGTCGTTTTTAGTGATTTGGAAGGATTGTCGGGATGTTTGTGGTAATTAGATTTACTCTTGTACAAAGGAACACACCTTCCGGACATACCCCTGTCCTATAATTCAATTTAATTCACCTTATTTACAGAATACAAATACAGTACGTTTTGACAGAAAAATAATGTTACAAGATTTGATAAATGAGTAGATGTATATCATGAGGAATGACATAGTCTTGCGACTGTCTTCCTGTCATCCCCTCGAAAAAAACTAAGAAAATATAAAAAAACATGGTATTTAAAACAAAATTGAACAAAAAATAAATGCCAAATAGGGGAATGACAATTTTCTTAGAAGAAAGGTGGATCTGGACAGTAGGTGGTTAATGTGAATAGTTCAGCACAGTGTTGGTTTATTTTGACATTTTAACTCCACTGTTAGATTAGTTGTTATTCTGACCTTGTGATCAACTTTGTTTCCAAAGTGAAAAAATTAAGATATCCCTCCATTTTAGTTATACGAATTATTCGGAAATGCACAGTTGCAAAAACCAGAGACCTTTGGGGCGGGAAAAGTAAAAACCCCATAGACGAACTAATTATGTGGGCAGTCAGAACATCTCGAATTTGAGCAATTTATGTTGTCACTATAAGCGTTTAGGAACTGATTGGTCAGTGTTTTTTTTAAATGACACGCGGGGGGGGGAATTTTAATCTTGAATCTAGGTCATTCCATAATTTCGGGAAAGAAAAATAGGGAAGAGCGACTGAGAACTGAGTGCGGGGTTTGTATGTGTTTAGATTCCCACACTGTCTAGTATTTATTCCTAAGGGGTTTTCGTACACTTGGAATGTATTATTAAAACTGACAGTGGGAGGTTTTTGAGTCCAATCGTAGATGAATAGAAGTGAATGTAATTTGTAAAGATCAGTGAATAGAGAATTTTCAAATGTTTAAAAAGAGGGTCGGTATGACGCTTCATTCTTAATGGGAGTTGTACCATCCAAAATGAAAATTGCTAAAGTAATACCAATTTTTAAAACTGGTGATAGGCAGTCCTTAGCAAATTACAGGCCTATAAGTATTCTCCCCTCTTTCTCTAAAATTCTGGAAAAGATAATGCACAAAAGGTTGATAGATAGATAGATAATTTATTCGACAGTATACAAATATAGATACATCAGCAGGCTATACAGCAGGTATGTTACAAGCAATAATTAATAACTAAGTAATTCTGTACAGAAGAAGACAACTGATATGCATACTGTCGGGGGATGTCATAGCCAGATTGTCTGTCTACCTGACATCCCCCAGGTAACAACACCGTCTCAGACTGCTTCTTATGATTGACGTCAGGATAGGAAATCTGTAATTTGTCATAAAATCTCTAAAATAAGCAAATGAAAAATTATTTTGCACAGCGGGAATCGGAGGTTGATCAGATGGAAAAAGCATCTCCCCTCTCCAACTTTTTGTTTCCCAGTGAGGCCATGTAACCAACAGAAGTTCACTAAACCCTGTAGTTGATTACATCTGGTTAATGGATTTTTTAGACGCAAATAACATAATCTACAACCTCCAGTTTGGTTTCAGAAGGGGTCATTCAACTTTTCACCCAATAATGCATCTTATCAACTGCGTTTCAACAACGAACAACAAAGTAAGCAAGGACTGCACCTTATCCATATTCCTTGAATTCTCAAAAGCATTTGGCACCATTGACCATTAAATACCCGTGCGTAAACTCGAGAACATTACGGAGTTAGGAGCATAGCAAACGCCTGGTTTCAAAACTACCTAACAGGAAGGCCCCAGTTTGTTCAATTTACGAATGAATCCTCCGATCTGCAAAATGTTACGACCGGTGTTCCCCAGGGTTCTGTACTCGGCCCGCTCTTATTTGTTTTATATATCAATGACTTATCGAAATCTACTGACATGAATGTTTTGTCCTTCGCGGATGATAAAACTGCCTATACAGAAGGAAATAATCTTAACTTACTAACTGAGAGGGCAAATGACGAATTAACGAAAATCGGTGACTGGTGTCTAGCCAACAAGCTATCGTTGAGTGCTAACAAAACCAATGGTTTACTTCTTCATGCCCCAAATGATAATTATAATTATAGCCATGTACAGACACAGATACTAATAAATAATAAAAACGTCACAGTAGCAGGTAATAAACGCGAAATGAAATCAGTAAAATTTTTAGGTGTTAACATAGATGAAAATCTCAAATTTAATCACCACGTGGCCGCTGTTTGTATAAAATTGTCTAGAGCTATTTATATCCTGATTAAAGTGGAAAAACATTTGCCAGTTGACACCTTACGTGTACTCTATTTTACGTTGTTCCAAAACCACTTAATTTATGGAATCAATGTATGGGGTAGCACACCTGCAACTAAACAAATTCTGAATTTGCAGAAAAAATCAGTTCGATCGTATCATAGCAAATAAAAAGTTTAACTCCCGTTAAAGATATGGGTGAAGGGAACGGCTATCTCATGTATTATGACTTTAAGTAATTTGGTGGAAATACTATATCCAGGCCAGTGGATGTTTTTGTAGGCAAGGATCTAACTACGGATATAATTTCATCGGTACTTATAGGTAGTATATAAAATGAGTTAGAAACACTGCTTTTAAGATACTCATAGAAGTGATGTGTTGATCCTTCCATGTTTTTGGTTACTTGTTTAGTAATATTTATGAAACAGTTATTGAATTTTTCAGCAATCTGTTTGGGGTTGGATAACTCCACGTTATTATCAATGAATGATGATGGTAGAGGGGGAGAGGTGTCTGACTTATATAAGAAACCTTCGAGGCCCATAGCAACCACGTGCAGCCATATAAACCAAGATGCGACCTCCAGTATACAAAATAGACGGTGCAAACACGTATCACCCTAATAACACGCGCTGCGCATGCACGCTAGGGTCACGTATCAATAAGGAGATGACGTCACAAAATGACCGTTCGCGCGGGCTACCATGACAACCAAGCATGACGTCCCTTGGCACGTGACATGACGTCACATTCGAGGTCCACCACTTGGTCCCCCAATATTGGACGATCCATCCCTCTCCTACTACTTATATCTTCCATTTTCGCGCAGGCTCTGGATATTGATGAAAACAGAACAGTCAACTATACAGTTGTACCATAGACGCCCCACATGTCCCCAAATTTTTGAATAATTACAAACACATGAGCCCTTAGAAAGTCCAACGTGCTAATTTCGACAAGTGGCGTATGTACATGTATGTATATATGTGTGGGGTAGAGAATACCCCATACTGGTCTTTAAAAAAAACACGTCTTATAAAGATGTACATGTATACACAAACATGTATCAAGTAGAACACCGTTTTTTAATGGCGGACCTCGGATCTAAGATTTTAGGTTGAAAGGGGGTGGCCAAGTTCAATCATGAGTAGCACCTTTGCGACGAACTGCATGGGGGGGGGGGGGGGGGGGGTTACCTCCTGTCATCGGAAGTCAGTTTATTTATAAAGACCCATACGGCAGGGAACGTCGCACAGGAGCTATGACTGTATACATATATGGAGTACAATATCGTCTGCGATAACACATGGGCGTCCACTATCTCGTATAGTGGGTGTCTTCGTGTTATCGCGGTTAATATTATATCACATGCTCTGTGAAAAAAACTGAGTTACAGAAAAAAGGGTCGAAGACAGGTGCCCCCCCCCCCCTCCACCCTCCAACCCACTGTCTCTGATTCACGACAGATGCCCCCATCCCTGTGACGTTTTGACCAAACGTATGTGACGTTTTGGACAAAAAGTGTGTGACTTTTTGATCAAAAGCATGTGACGTTTTGACCAAAAGTATGTGACGTTTTGACCATTTTGGAATGTGACTTTTTGGTCATGTGACGTTATGACCTGTTCCCCTACTGGGGCTTAACAATGAACAATCGCAAAATTATTAGCAAATATACTATAAGAATTAATTACATAAAGAATAACATCAAAACTTCTTAAAGTATATTAACTACCTTAAAACAAATGTTATAATTTTGCAATTCTTCATTGAAAGGCACTTTCGTGAATAATCGCCAAATTATAAAATTAAAGGAAATTGTTAAAAGCGGGCAATGAATAATCATAAAATTTTGTGCACAAACACATAATAATTTTTGTTAGGAAACGTATTTGAAAGATGTGCTATGAACATTGTACATTTAAAAATGCTATGCTAACTAATTATTATCTTGACAATTGAACAGTGCTCAAAGGTCGTTATCGAAACACAAAACAGTAAATTGAACACGAATATTTCACAAACAGACATTTCGATTGACCATAGGGTTAATTCGCGTGTGGTAGAAAAAGAAAGGAATGAAAGGCCTACCGGTACCATAGTGAAATTCACTTCGCGAAGACCGAAACTGGACGTTATATCAAAAAGAAAATTGTTAAAAGGGTCAGGTCTGAGCGGCTCGGAGGATGTGACTCGCCTCAATTACCTTCTTCTGTAGAAAGCTTATAAGTCACCAGGCATTGTAAACTCTTGGTGTTTGTAATATCTGGATGAACGATAATGTTTATATTTATTTCTGATTATTATTAATTTATTTCCGATGAACAAAACATACAGAACACACGTGATGATTACAGTGAACTAGATATCTTAAGGGGGTTAACGCAATATCATAGAATGGCACACTACATTACCTCCTTCTTTTAGTTATGGCGGTCAAAACAGTTCAATTTAAAATTAAGAATGACTTTCTGTCTATCAAGTGGTGAAACAGTTCAATTTAAAATTAAGAATGACTTTCTGTCTATCAAGTGGTGAACCGTAATCGTAATCACACGGTAAATTAGAATGGGTTTTTATATACTGTTTTACACTGTTTATTTGCATGGTCAGGGGCAAGTCTTAAAAAGTTATAAAATCATCATAGCGACTGGGCATTCTCCTCTCTCTGGGAGGATTGTGTCTTTGGGTAACATTCTGATCTGCAGACGTGAAATCAAAATCACATTAGTAGTATGTCTCGTATGTTTCACCCCTTATTTGCCGGATCTCATTGCCGGATCTTATGTGACGTCATAGTCACGTGACGTAGTGGCGCCATGTTGTGTTGTCATGGTAACGGGCGTGAGCGGCCATGTTGTGACGTCATCTCCATAGTGATACGTGGTGTGAGTGCGCATGCGCAGCGCGTGTTGTTAGGGTGATACGTGTTTCCGTCGTCCATTTTGTATACCTGAGGCCGCCATCTTGGTTTCTATGGTAGCACGTGATTGCTATGTTACCCAATTTTTCTGCAATAAGACGGGGTATGTTCGGAGGGTGTGTTCCTTTGTAGAAGAGTAAATCTAATTACCACAAACAACCCGACAATCCCTCCAAATCACCAAAATCCACCCGAACTTTTACTATTTCGAATTCTTCCAGAATTCTCTGCTTCTATCTATATATGCAATAGTTTTTGTCTACCTAGGCATGTTCCTTTGTTCCAGAGTATACTCCAGTAGCGTAGAAGAGCCTATTAGTTGGAACAGTTTACCTTATTATTACTATATTTAGCAATTTCTGGTCTATTCTTGTTAGTTCTGACCCTATTCCAAGTACTCTTGTTGTTTCATTTATCTAGATACTATTTATAGAACATAACTAACCAATCAGATTGCTTGATTTCCCATAATCTGTATGCAGAGTTATCTCCCTTCTGTATAATGAAAGACTATATCCAATGGCCATATCCCATGGAATCCCATTTTGGAAAACGCCCGTGGCTATGGGATCCCCTTTTTTGTCGTATGAGGCCATGAGGGCTATTTAAAAACCCTCAATGAGTCCTCATTTATTATCCCTCATACCCTCATTGAATTTTGAGGTTATGAGGACCATTAAAAATCCCTCAATGAGGAAGAATTTACTACGACTCTTATCCTCATTTCAGTATTTAACAGGTATATCCTATGGAATCCCATTTTGGAAAACGCCCGTGGCTATGGGATCACCTTTTTTGTCGTATGAGGCCATGAGGGCTATTTAAAAACCCTCAATGAGTCCTCATTTATTATCCCTCATACCCTCATTGAATTTTGAGGTTATGAGGACCATTAAAAATCCCTCAATGAGGAAGAATTTACTACGACTCTTATCCTCATTTCAGTATTTAACAGGTATATCCTATGGAATCCCATTTTGGAAAACGCCTGTGACTGTGGAATCCCTTTTTTGTCGTATGAGGCCATGAGGGTTATGTAAAAGCCCTCAATGAGTCCTCATTTATTATCCCTCATACCCTCATTGAATTTTGAGGTTATGAGGACCATTAAAAGTCCCTCAATGAGGCATAATTTACTACGACTCTTAGCCTCATCTCGGTATTCGAGAATACCTGACATTATATTATTTGAGGATACTAGTTGAAATATACATCCGGGTACTTCTGTTGGGATAGTAGATAAAAAAAAAACAACAACAATATATAACATTTCTTATATTTTTTCAAAAAAATGACTCCCTACAATTTAAGGATCAAGACTGCAGTTTGAGCGCCAAACTGACCAATCAGATCGAAGTTAACCAACCAATCAAATTACTGTATTCCTATTGTGTTTCTTTCCCATTGACTTCTATACTAATTTTCTTAATTTTCCAACTTTAACCTATAATCCTATAGGAAACAAACACAAACACCAACCAAGAATCAAAAACTCATTCAGAATCCGTTGAACTGGGTGATGTTTTCAATCACGTCCGTCAAAGATATATATGATTAGGCAAAGCATGGACTTGGCATCATTCACGATCGAACTATTGACCAAAGAAAATGTTCCGACTTGGCACCAAGCAGACTTATGCTAAGGTCACCCCGTACCAGGGTGAACTGAAGATACATCTTAGAAGATACTTTGAAGGAAAAGACCAGAAACCGTATCCAACGAAGACTGGTATTGCATTATCTTTAGAAGATTGGAATGCCTTGAAATCTCAAATAGAAGAAGTAGATGCAGCCATCAAAACCCAACAAACAACTTTAACTGAAGACACTAAACCTACTAACCATGAAGACTTCAAAAAACCAATTCAAGAACCACCTTTGAAGAAGAAAAAGAAAATCACAGTGAGAATAACCCAACCACGACCATTGATCGTTGAAGAAATTGATAGTGAACTCAGGCAAGTTCGCTTGCAACATGAACTTTGCTTGGCATATGCTCATTATGTCGAAGAGAATATTGGAACTATCGCCAGAGAGAGGGGTTATGGTGTTCATGTGGACGAGAGTGGTAAAACACATAACGGTCTTCTAGTGACAGCTACCGAAAGAATCATTGCCTGTTTTAGTGAAGCACTTGAAAGAGTTAACAAGAATGATGTTCATCTACTGTGGCACCATAATACTTCTGGAATGAATCCACCACCAGTACAGAAAGAATATGAAGATATGTTCGAGAAACCTCTCACAAATGAACAGAGACGTTGTATTATGGATTTGGTGTTTGAAATGGCGAAGAGTAAACCTGTTACAATTGGATTCTAATTGAAGATGTAAATAGATGTTGTAAATTTTTATAAAAAAAGATAAAAAGAAGAAAAAAAGGATAAAATGAAGAAACAAGAAAAAAAGGTGGTAATGATGCTCAAGTTATTTGATGTTTATCTTCTTGACAAATATCAAACAAACTTAACCTGTCCCCAGCCAGTAAGTCAGAGGGCCACCCACGGGAGTCATTTTTTTGAAAAAATATAAGAAATGTTATATATTGTTGTTGTTTTTTTTTTTATCTACTATCCCAACAGAAGTACCCGGATGCAAATTCCAACTAGTATCCTCAAATAATATAATGTCAGGTATTCTCGAATACCGAGATGAGGCTAAGAGTCGTAGTATATTATGCCTCATTGAGGGATTTTTAATGGTCCTCATAACCTCAAAATTCAATGAGGGTATGAGGGATAATAAATGAGGACTCATTGAGGGCTTTTACATAACCCCCATGGCCTCATACGACAAAAAAGGGATTCCACAGTCACAGGCGTTTTCCAAAATGGGATTCCATAGGATATACCTGTTAAATACTGAAATGAGGATAAGAGTCGTAGTAAATTCTTCCTCATTGAGGGATTTTTAATGGTCCTCATAACCTCAAAATTCAATGAGGGTATGAGGGATAATAAATGAGGACTCATTGAGGGTTTTTAAATAGCCCTCATGGCCTCATACGACAAAAAAGGGGATCCCATAGCCACGGGCGTTTTCCAAAATGGGATTCCATAGGATATACCTGTTAAATACTGAAATGAGGATAAGAGTCATAGTAAATTCTTCCTCATTGAGGGATTTTTAATGGTCCTCATAACCTCAAAATTCAATGAGGGTATGAGGGATAATAAATGAGGACTCATTGAGGGTTTTTAAATAGCCCTCATGGCCTCATACGACAAAAAAGGGGATCCCATAGCCACGGGCGTTTTCCAAAATGGGATTCCATGGGATATGGCCATTGGATATAGTCTTTCATTATACAGAAGGGAGATAACTCTGCATACAGATTATGGGAAATCAAGCAATCTGATTGGTTAGTTATGTTCTATAAATAGTATCTAGATAAATGAAACAACAAGAGTACTTGGAATAGGGTCAGAACTAACAAGAATAGACCAGAAATTGCTAAATATAGTAATAATAAGGTAAACTGTTCCAACTAATAGGCTCTTCTACGCTACTGGAGTATACTCTGGAACAAAGGAACATGCCTAGGTAGACAAAAACTATTGCATATATAGATAGAAGCAGAGAATTCTGGAAGAATTCGAAATAGTAAAAGTTCGGGTGGATTTTGGTGATTTGGAGGGATTGTCGGGTTGTTTGTGGTAATTAGATTTACTCTTCTACAAAGGAACACACCCTCCGAACATACCCCGTCTTATTGCAGAAAAATTGGGTAACATAGCAATCACGTGCTACCATAGAAACCAAGATGGCGGCCTCCAGTATACAAAATGGACGACGGAAACACGTATCACCCTAACAACACGCGCTGCGCATGCGCACTCACACCACGTATCACTATGGAGATGACGTCACAACATGGCCGCTCACGCCCGTTACCATGACAACACAACATGGCGCCACTACGTCACGTGACTATGACGTCACATGAGATCCGGCAATGAGATCCGGCAAATAAGGGGTGAAACATACGAGACATACTACTCACATTCACTGTCACTCGGTGAATCTATGTATCGGTGTGTTGTGGATTCGTTGTTGAACTTCTTAAAGTGGAAGCATTTCTGGTTATGTCTCTACCCTTGTGGTTTATAGCAGTTATCATGGAGCCTTTGATTTTAGTGATTTTGTATGGTGTATGTTCATACGGTGTGGACAGTTTGTTAACTTTCCGTTGTCGAACTAGCACCGAGTCTCCAATTGTAAAAGAATGTTTTTTTACATAGATCTTTGAGTCAGCATTGAGTTTCATTTTTTGTTTCGCTTTAAAGTCAGTTACTTGAATGTTTTTGTCATGAGTCTTCTTTGTTGTAAACATTGGTACGGTGGTTTTCATAGGTTTGCCAAATAATAGTTCATATGGTGCTTTCCCAGTAGAAAAATGTGGAGCTGCGCGATACTGTCTTAAAAACCTAAACAGCTGTTGCTTCCAGTTAAGACCTTCTGTGTGTGATGCCTGTATGGCTTTATTCAGTGTATGCATAAATTTTTCTACCTCACCGTTTGCTTTTGGGTGTAGTGGGGTGACCTTTCGGTGATGGAAACCCATTTGTTTTGCGTAGTTAGTAAAGTTTCCACTATTAAACGGTGGGCCATTGTCTCTACGGATTTCTTGAGGAATCCCATATTCAGAGAGGATTTGGTCCAATTTGGAGATAACTGTGTTAGCTGATGTTGATTTTATGATTTGCATAACTGGAAATCTGGAATAATCATCAATGAGAACCATGGTGTAATCACCACTAGGAAATGGTCCTCCAAAGTCAATTGACAATTTCTGCCAACAAGCATCTAGAAACTCTGACATTGTTACAGGTTCCGCTGAAGGCGTAAATTTGCATATTTGACACGTTGGGCAGTTGCAAATCATGTTTTCTATTTGTTGGTCCATTTTTGGGAACCAAACTCTACTTCTCAGGTATTGCTTACACTTTATTACACCCATGTGTCCTTCATGTGCTGCTGATAGAATTCGTGAATATAAGGATGATGGTATAACAATCTTTTGTTCTTTCAAAATGATTCCATCTACTAGAGTTAATTCTGCAAACACTCTCTGGAAAGGTTGGAGGTCATCATTGGTGTGTTTTGATATCTTACCAAGTGTAATTGCTGTTGATAGTTCAGAAAGTAGTCTATCAGATTGAGTAGCTGAACGAATGTCGTGCATAGTAACAGCATCTGAAATTAAATCATTCACTATTATATTAATACTTTTCTCTGTGGTTTCTGAGAAAGAGACGTCAGTTTGTGGTAGGGGGTGTCTTGAGAAATAGTCTACAACACACTTTTTACATGAACGGTATTTTACTAGGAAGTCATATCCTAAGAGTTTAAGACAAAGCCTTTCTATTCTCATAGATGTATGTGTTTTGGGGTTGTTAAAAATTGTTTGTAATGGTTCATGGTCACTGAATACCGTGAAAGATTTTCCGTACAAGTAATTGTGGAATTTGGTACATCCAAAAACTACTGCTAGTGCTTCGCGTTCGATGTGAGCATAGCGTTGTTCTGTTTGGGTTAGAGTTCTACTCGCGTATGCAATTGGATGCAAGTTTCCAAATTCATCTGCTTGGGTAATCATGGCGCCTAAACCGAAAGGACTAGCATCGACGTGCACTTCTGTGGGACGTGTGGAATTGTAGTATGACATTGTAACATTATAGGATAACGAGTCCTTGATAGTTTGGAAAGCTGACTGATGTGCTGGCGTCCAGTTGAACGGAGCGTGTTTTACAAGAAGCTGTCTCAATAAGGTTGTCTTGTCACTGTAATTCGGAATAAAACGGGAACTGTAGTTCGATACGCCAAGAAAACTACGCAAGTCATTCACATTTTGTGGTGGTGAAGCATGTTTTAAAGCTTCCACTTTACTAGGTGAAGGCGAAGTACCTTTTGCGGAAAATATAAATCCAAAAAATTCTATTTCACTTTTATTAAACTGACACTTTCCTTTATTAATGGTAAGTCCAATATCTGTTAGGCGTTGCAGAACAGCCTTGAGGGCAGATTGATGTTCTTCTTCGGCGTGGCCGAATATTATTATAACGTCATGTACATTTAGAACACCTGGTATGTCTTGGAATGTCTTTCTAAGAATTTCATGAAATTCTTCTGCTGCAGACCTTGTTCCGTAATTCAGCCGTTTATAACGCATAAGACCTTTATGTGTGGAAAATGTCGTTATGTACCTGCTTTCCTCTGCTAACGGTATTTGATGATATCCGTCACGGAGATCTATTTTAGAAAATACTGTGGAACCGTTTAAAGCATGAGTGATTTCTTCAATCGTAGGTACAGGATGGCGTGTACGTTTTATCGCTTTGTTTGGAAGACGCATATCCAGACAAAATCTAATCTTACCATTATTACGACATGTGATGACAGGTGGTGTTACCCAATCTGTCGGACCGTTCACATCTTCGATGACGTCAGCTGCTTTAAGCCTGTTTAATTCTTCTTCAACTTTTTGTTGTAAATTGAATGGGACTCGTCTGTGCTTTTGTGCTACTGGCTTAATTGTACTGTCAATATGTAGCTTAACCTCAGCAGTTTTATGTAAACCTATACCATGAAATACACTATCAAAGTCGTTTAACAGTTTTTGCGTTTCTGTGCATGAACTTAAAATTTCAGGATTCATAATCCCAACTTTTCCAACTTTTACACTGGCAGTTTGTGTATTACCAGTCTGTTTAACTTGATCATTGGGCACTGTTGTTGAGTCATTTATCTGTAGAATGTCGAGTCTTGAAGCTGTTTTGTAACCCAATATTGGCATTACATGTTTGTCTACATCAACAACAATAAAGTCTACTAATCTCCGAATATTGCCATGTTTTATTTTAGCTGTACACATTCCCTTGATAGGTATTTGATTATCCGGGTAACCTTTAATAACTGTCTTGCAAGGTTTTAGTTGTAGATTGAGCATAACGTTATTATATGTCTGAAAATCTAGGAGGTTAACATCTGAGCCCGAGTCTATCAGCAAACTTAGCTGTTGCCCATTTACAGTCATGGCAACTTTCGGACGCTCTGTATTTTCCATCATAAAACACTGTAGGTGGTATACATAAGAATCAGAGTCACTACTGTCAGTGGCGGGTGCTACGCATGAAGAAAAAGAAGGTTGTTTAACAACAGAGGAAACATGTTTTTTAAAACAATACTTTGCAAAATGATTTTTGCCATTGCAGTTTCTGCATGTAGCATTATATGCAGGACACTTTTTGAAACCACCGGTGTGGGGCCAGTCATTTCCACAACCACGGCATTTATTAGATGTCGAAGCTTTATGCTTTGGTTGGTTTTGTTTTTGTTCTGTGTGTGTTTTAGGGTGTGTTGTTGCATCCCTGTGACGTTTAGAATATCTTCCCGGTTTACTGCTGTACACTCGAGACACTGAATCAATATCTGGACTAACTGTCATATCACGTGTACCTTTGATAGCAGAGGAGGTCATACACAGTGTTTGTTCTTCAGCACGTTCTTTTGCTTTCAGATTCTTAATGACTGTTTCGAGGTTCCATTTTTCCACAAATGCCTTAGTACAGGTCAAGTCTTTGCAACTCATAAGTATTTGTAATGTCATTTCTGTATCTTCTTGTTCACCGTACTCACAGTATTTTGCGGCTTGTTTCAGTCGAATATAAAATCGATCAACCGACTCTCCAGTTTTTCGTTTAATAAGCCTAAACTGGTATCGTTCAAACACTTTATTTGCCTTGGGGATGAAATAATTATTCAGAGCCGTTTTAGCTGAAGTAAAATCATCTCCGGTAACTGGAAGGGTTTGAAATATTCTCTGAACTTCGGAACCGGCATGATTTAGGAGCATGCATCTTAACTCAAAGTATTTTTGATCTGTGAGACCACTTGCTCCAATCATGATGTCAAATTCTTTCAGCCATTCCTCCCATCGTGGACCTATAGTCTGAGGGGTTCAGTTTCCACATTAAACGTTCCAGGGCTTCTAGGCGCTGGTATCGATACAGGCATAAACATTGGTTGGGTTTGTGCAGTCATATTTTATCTCAAAATGGATTACTTTTTATCAATCCGTATTTTGTACAACAGAATTCCGTTTCAGTTAGGGTTACCGTTGTTTCGTACACACAAGTTTCGTTTCCGATTCCGGGTTTTCAAAAATTTTAGCGTGAGTAAATCCTTTCCGGTAATCATTCGCGTTCAAAGTTTTTTATCAAATAAATGTTTATAATTCAGTAATTTTGTTTTGTTTTGACACACACATTCCACTCCGTGAATTCGAATCATCAATCGTCGCCTATGTAATATCTGGGTGAACGATAATGTTTATATTTATTTCTGATTATTATTAATTTATTTCCGATGAACAAAACATACAGAACACACGTGATGATTACAAGGAACTAGATATCTTAAGGGGGTTAACGCAACATCATAGAATGGCACACTACAGTGTTCAAATGGAAAACGTTTTGTTAAAACAACACTGGGCAATATTCAACCCGTAGCATTAAAGCCTAAATAGGTTACTGCTATGTATAAATACAGATACAGACAGATTCACAGATTCCGGACTGAATCAGGCTCGGAGCGGTTAATTACGCAGGTTACTAGTCTAACGCCTATACCAACAAGCTCTGATGACTTTCACTTGACTCAATCTGACAGTTTCTACTGAATGCATTAACCCTTTGCCCATCGAATCGCCCGCATCCATTTGCGTGGTATGCAAATTCAGCAGCTGAAAAAGCATTATTTTGCGAAAATATTTCAACAAAGCCATATCATGTGGCCCCTCTTTGGAACGAGCTCGTTCCAAAGAGGGGTCGCATGATGTGGTTTTGTTGAGATTTTTTGAAAAAATTTTAAAAAATGATATTTAAAATAATAATTTTGAAATCGTCTGCGTTGGGTAAAGAGTTAACAGAAAAGTTATAAACATTAAATGTACTAAAATAAGTGTTAAAGAACACTATGATCTTTATACAGTGATATATGTAGAGGATAAATAACGAGTTGATGTTGGATAGGTCAGAGAAAATACCCCGTCGAGGGCCGTTAGGCCCGAGACGGGGTACTTTCTCTGGCCTATCCAACATCAACGAGTTATTTATCCTACTTAAAAACTTTCACCCTTTTGGAACCTCGCTCACTGTTAAAACGCTTCAACTATCCAACAGTTGGATAGTTGAATGAAACATTTTAATGATTACGCACGCTTGATAATTAATTTTGAGTTGAATGAGTGCACATTAATATCTTGCCTCGTTTAACTGACCAGCGTCCACATAATAACTTGCCACGATGAACGCATACGAGTCGGAATCTGATATTTTTATAACACAAAATAAATTTTTTGAAACCAATGGTTCTGGAAATGACACAGATGCTATACTAAGCGATGCTTTGGAGCTAGAGAAATCTGGGACTGAGACACTTCCTAATTTCAACTTAAATACCAGTTTTAATCAGGTTTTTAGTGATATTTCTGACACTGAGTTGATCCGCTCAACTGATGAAGCCCTACGTCAAATTACACAGAATGCAGAGAATAGTGCCCATTACTCTGTGCCGATCCCGGATAGGGACAGAGATGTACTCTCTTATTCTCGCTTTGCCAAAAAAAACTGAAAGCAAAAGTCAATGGGCATTAAGGCTTTTTGAGGGTTGGATGGAAAACAGACAGAAAGTCCAAGTCAACAGACGTGATATCAGACATGTTAGTGGTGACATTTTATCCATGGACAGTGATATGCTTGACTATTGTTTGGGTGCCTTCATTTTTGAGGTTCGTAGGGAGAACGGGGACGAGTATCGTGGTAATACTTTGTATGAAATTTTGATTGCCATCCAGCATTATCTTCGCGAGAACGGACGATTCGTGACCATAATGGATGACGAAATCTTCTCCAGCACTAGGAATCTTCTAGATCAGAAAATGAAGTCATTAGCAAGGGCTGGGGTTGGAATTGAAAAACAGCAAGCAAATGTCATAACAGTGGACGATGAGGAGAGAATGTGGAATGAAGGGATTTTGGGTTCTGACTCCCCCGATAAACTCAGAAACACTTTATTGTATCTTCTTGGATTGAATTTTGCTCTGAGGGGTGGCCAAGAACATTACAATTTGCGTGCGGACGAAAACAGTCAGTTGAAAGTTAACTTTGATCATAAAAGTGGCTTGAGATTCCTTGAATACACTGAGGATATATCAAAGTGCAATATGGGTGGTATCGATCACAGAAAGCTCAAAAAGAAGCAAAGTAAGGCATTTGCTAACACCCTTAAACCCGACAGATGTGTAGTAGCCTTGTACGAAAAGTATATTTCATTAAGACCCAAACAGGGAAGATGTGTGTATCTATATTTGCGTTCTCTCAACAAACCTACTGAAACGCAATGGTATGCAGATGCACGCGTCGGTATCAATACTCTTTCAAAAGTGGTTAAAACTTTGTGTGCTAACGCTGGAATAGATGGTTTCTTTACAAACCATTCCCTGAGAGCCACCGCAGCAACGCGTATGTATCAAGCCGAGTTGCCGGAACAAATAATTTGCGAAAAGACTGGCCATAGATCTGACGCTGTGAGGAATTACAAACGCACCGGCGTGGAGCAGGAACATTTTGCTAGTGACGTTGTACAGGGGGTTAAGCGAAAAACATCTGACAGTGACGTTAATGATGAGAGAGTTTCTGTGGCTGCTGCAAAGAATTCAAACAAGTCCGTCCGAGTCCGAAAAGGCGATCTTGTCATAGATATACCAGTCTAAATGACAATGATTTCCAAATCAATGGCACCAGTAAATGTATTATTTTTTTAGTTTATTGTGCGATTAAGTCACCGCTGCGTTTCAACAGTTAGGACTTAATTTTAAAATAAACCAAAGAAATAACACATTCAATTCAAAAAATTTTTTGTAAGTATTTATAGAAATTAATTTTTCAAATGTTTTCAAATTTGTTATGTGCTTACAGGCCAATCTCACAACCAACCCATGTGTTCGTGGTATTATCACTGGAGGTGACTCGGTTTATATGGTATACTTCCAGCTAATTATTGTTTTGAAATAAAATTTGTGTGTCCTTTAATTTTGTCTTTTCATGAAGTCCCTATCTATATTTCGATCACATCATGTGAGACAAGTGAAATATCCAATTGTTTGCAATGGGATAGTTGACTCAATTCAACTATCCAACAGTCAAGCGTTGGATATTTAACTATCCAATGCCTTAATGGTGATTAGTGTATCTAAACAGCTACCATACACAATAGATGACGTCACAGAAAGTTTTTAAATATGTCTCGATACCCAAAAATAAATCCCTCTCTCTCTCTCTCTCTCTTGGATACCTATCCTCTCCTCTTTTGCGATTTGATCGCCACTTTTCTTTCTTTCTGCCAACTCACTTTGCCAGGCGAAAGAGAAAGGGGAGAGCGGGGAGTGTGTGGCAGACTCGGCCACCCTAGCGCTCCTGTCTTTATCGCGCTCGCTATTGCTCACTATCTATTTCTCTCATTTCCTTACTTTTCTCCACTTGTTTTTATTCGTAAATGGATTGCTATCAAATTGTAGTTGTCATGTGTGTTAACTGTACATCTGAACAGTTCAAAGATTGTGCTCACTGTAGTTCCAGTATATACACAGACATTGCTATGGACTTTCATAATAATCTGTATGGTTATATGTAATGAAACTCGGGGATACACCTTTGTGAACAATTTGTTGAACAATTTATTGATCATCCTCTTGGGTAATCATTGTGTGTCCACAAAATATTGTGTGTACTTTAGGCAATCCGCCCGTCCCTCTATGGGTGTCTGTGTGTATCCAATCTACTTATCCAATGTTAGTCCGCCTATTCTCTCTCTCTCTCTCTCTCTCTCTCTCTCTCTTCATCTTATCTTGCCCTCCCTCTATCTTTCTATTCTCTTTCTGTTCTCCTTTCACATACCCTTTTTTGGATTTGGCGCTACTACTCGTCTTCCCTTCGGCCAACCCACTCACTCTCACTCTGCCCCTCCTTTGTCTTTTCTTTTCTTCTCCAATTGCCCCCCCCCCCCCCCCGCCCTTCCCTCTTGTTATTTGTCTCTATCAACTTTTCTCTTTTCCCTAACGCCTCTCTATTTATTTCTATTCATGAAATGGATTAATAGCATGCTTCATTTTTATCTCCCCACTGTTAACGTGTCTTAACGTACATTTGACCATTTCAAATGATCGTGGTCAGTCTAGTTCCAGTACTGTATTCACACAGGTCCGTGAAGTTAGCTCAGTGTTCAGCGTTCAACATTCGTTCAACATTCGTGTGAAGTTAGCTCAGTGTTCAGCGTTCAACATTCGTGTGAAGTTAGCTCAGTGTTCAGCGTTCAACATTCGTTCAACATTCGTGTGAAGTTAGCTCAGCGTTCAGCGTTCAACATTCGACCAACATTCGTGTGAAGTTAGCTCAGCCTTCAGCGTTCAGCGTTCAACGGTGTTCAGCGTTCAACATTCGACTAACATTCGTGTGAAGTTAGCTCAGTGTTCAGCGTTCAACATTTCACCAACATTCGCGTGAAGTTAGCTCAGCGTTCAGCATTCCCCAAAATTCAGAGTGCCATATGTCGAATCTGGGCTTTCACCCGAGGTTAATCCTTTATGTGACCGACTGCCCATCGTTTACATCTACAACACTCATATCTGGAAGACCATTCTCACCTGAAGTGATATTAGTGACTTTTACTACTCCAGTTCAGCGTTCAGCATTTGACCTATATACGTGTGAAGTTAGCTCAGCGTTCACCGTTCAACATTCGTCAAAATTCAATGTGCCAGCTCCGAATCTGTGCTTTCACCCGAGATACAGCCTTCATGGGACCGACGGCCCATCGTCTACTTTTAAGAACAATCATATCTGGGGGACCCCCCTCTCGCCAGAAGCGATATTGGTGATTTTTAGTCGTCCAGTTCAGCGTTCAACATTCGATTATCCTTCGTGTTCAGTGTGCGCAGTATTCAGCGTTTGGCATTCGGCAATATCTGGAGTTTGAAGAGAAAACAACCATAGATAATAAGTGGGATCGGTGCAATCATCGCCGGGAGGGGCAACCCTCATGCAAGCGACTGTCCGAGTATACAACATAATTATAACAACACTCAAACCTAGGCGCCCCACTTAATGCTTTGGTCTCTCTAATTAGAAGGCAGTCCCCATCGTAGAGACAAACTTTTGGCATTACTGAGAACAAGCTCGGTCATAGGGCTACATATCCTGTGGGACTCCTGATTCAACCGGGACATGTTCTGAATAGCTTCCATCAACCATTATCCTCATCTTACGTTGGGGCAGGAATTTTTTCAGCCAGTGGTGGGTGTATTAATGCAATCGATGCACTTATGCAGTCGATGGAATAATAAATAGGCGACCCCTCCCGCCTATAGCAGCATTAATTGGGGGCGTCGTGCATCCGAGCTCATCGTTCAACATTCGAATAACCTTCGTATAGTGTGAGCGCAGCAATCAGCGTTCAAAATTCGGCAGTATCTGAAGTTTGAAGAGAACACATCCCTAGATCATAAGTGGGATCGGTGCAATCATCGCTGGGAGGAGGTAGCCCTCGAGCAAACGACTGCTCGAGTGTCCGCAGTCTACATAATTAAAACAACACTCAAACACAGGAGCCCCCCCCCCCCCCACCCCCGGATGCTTTGATCTCTCTATATAGGAGGCAGTTGTCAGCAAAGATACGAACCTTCGATTTAAAGATGTCAGGCGGCCGTTGTTGTGACATAAGTATAAAGTGAAGGTCCTACGACAGTACCCTGTGGGACTCCTGATTCAACCGGGACATGTTCTGAAAAGTTTCCTCAAACGACTACTCTCACCTGACGTTGGGTCATGGAAGGGTGCGTACACTAATGCAATCGATGCACTTATGCAATCGAGCGCACTAATAAAGACACCACCTCCCCTCATATATAGCGGCATTAATTGGTGTTTTTGAGTATCTCAGCATTCAACAGTCCGCAATATCCATAGTTGGAAGAGTTCACAACCGTAGGTCGTAAGTGGAATCGGTCTCTTTATTAGTGCGCCCGATTGCATGAGTGCACCGATTGCATTAGTGCATCCACCCCTCCATGACCCAACGCCAGATGAGACTACTCGTTGACGGAAACTATTCAGAAAATGTCCCGGTTGAATAATGACTGCCACAGGGTACAGTCCTAGGACCTCTACTGTATACTTATGTCACATCAAAGACCCACCTGACATCTTTAAATCAAAGGTTCGCATCTTTGCTGACGACTGACTCCTATACAGAGAGATCAAAGCATCCGGAAGTTGGGGGGGGGGGGGGGGCTCCTGGGCTTGAGTGTTGTTATAATTATGTAGACTGCGTATACTCGAGCAGTCATTTGCACGAGGGCTACCTCCTCCCAGCGATGATTGCACCGATCCCGCTTATGATCTAGGAATGTGTTCTCTTCAAACTTCAGATACAGCCAAATTTTGAACGCTGAATGCTGCGCTCACACTATACGAAGGTTGGTTATTCGAATGTTGAATGCTGAGCTCGGATGCACAACGCCCGCAATTAATGCTGCGCTATTTGCGGGAGGGGTCGCCTATTTATTAGTTCATCGATTGCATAAGTGCATCGATTACTGGCTGAAAAAGTTCCTGACCCAACGCAAGATGGGGGTAGTGGTTGACAGAAACTATTCAGAAATATCCCGGTTGAATCAGGAGTGCCGCAGGATACTGTCCTAGTACCGAGCTTATTCTTATGCCACATTAATGGCCTTCATGACAGCGTTAAATCGAAGGTTTGCCTCTTCGCTGACGATTGCCTACTAATTAGAGAGATCACAGAATTTAAGTGCGAGGGGAGTGGGGCGGCTGGGCGCCTATGTTCGAGTGTTGTTGCAACTAGAGTTGGATACTCTGACTGTGGTTTGCATGAGGGCTATGATTGCACCGATCCCACTTATGATCTATGGTTGTGTTCTCTTCAAACTGAACGCCGAGCTAACTTCATACAAATGTTGGTCGAATGTTGAACGCTGAACTGGAGTAGTAAAAATCATCAATATCGCTTCATGCGACACGGAGTCGTCCAGATGTGAGTGTTGTTACATGTGGACGATGGGCAGCTCGTCGCCTGAAGACTACACCTCGAGTGAAAGCACTGATTCGACATAATATGTCTTTTCTCTTTCGCCCAAACACAGACTTTTGCCGAATGTTGAACGCTGAACGCTGAATTTACTTCACGCGAATGTTGGGCGAATGTTGAGCGCTGAGCTATTCATCAATACAAATGTCCGCGAAAGGGCTTTGAGTGTAGTTACATGTATTATTTTGTATACTACGGACACTCGGACAGTCGATTGCATGAAAGCTACCCCTCCGATGAATGCACCGATTCCACTTACGACCTACGGTTGTGTTCATTCCAACCATGGATATTGCGGAATGTTGAATGCTGAGATACTCAAAAACACCAATTAATGCCGCTATATATGCGGGGAGGGGGGTGTCTTTATTAGTGCGCTCGATTGCATAAGTGCATCGATTGCATTAGTGCATCCACCCTTCTTGACCCAACGCCAGATGAGAGTAGTCATTGGCGGACACTTTTCAGAAAATGTCCCGGTTGAATCAGGAGTCCCACAGGGTACTGTCCTAGGACCTCTACTGTATACTTATGTCACAGCAACGGCCCGCCTGCCATCTTTAAATCAAAGCTTCGCGTCTTCGCTGACGACTGCCTCCTATATAGAGAGATCAAAGCATCCGGGGGGGGGGGGGGAGCTCGTGGGTTCGAGTGTTGTTATAATTATGTAGACTGCTGACACTCGAGCAGTCGTTTGCACGAGAGCTACCTCCTCCCAGCGATGATTGCACCCATCCCACTTATGATCTAGTGATGTGTTCTCTTCAAACTCCAGATACTGCCGAATTTTGAACGCTGAATGAAGCGCTCACACTATACAGAGGTTATTCGAATGTTGAACGCTGAGCTCGCATGCACGACGCCCCAATTAATGCTGCTAAAGGCGGGAGGGGTCGCCTATTTATTATTACATCGATTGCATACGTGCATCGATTGCATTAATACATCCACCACTGGCTGAAAAAGTTCCTGCCCCAACGTAAGATTGGGGTAATGGTTGACGGAAACTATTCAGAACTTGTCTCGGTTGAATCAGGAGTCCCACAGGATATGTAGCCCTATGACCGAGCTTGTTCTGAAGCCACATTACCGACCTGCAGTGCTGACAGCGTTAAATCAAAAATTTGTCTCTACGACGGGGACTGCCTTCTAATTAGAGAGACCAAAGCATTAAGTGGGGCGCCTAGGTTTGAGTGTTGTTATAATTATGTTGGATACTCGGACAGTCGTTTGCATGAGGGTTGCCCCTCACGGCGATGATTGCTCCGATCCCACTTATTATCTATGGTTGTTTTCTCTTCAAACTCCAGATATTGCCGAATGCCAAACGCTGAATGCTCCGCACACTCCACACGAAGGGTAATCGAATGTTGAACGCTGAACTGGAATACTAAAAGTCACCAATATCGCTTCAGGCGAGAGGGGGTCCCCCAGATATGATTGTTCTTAGAAGTAACGATGGGCAATCGGTCCCATGAAGGCTATATCTCGGGTGAAAGCACAGATTCGGAGCTGGCACACTGAATTTTGAGGAATGTTGAACGCTGAACGCTGAGGTAACTTCATACGAAAATAGGTCGAATGTTGAACGCTGAACTGGAGTAGTAAAAGTCAATAACATCACTTCAGGTGAGAATGGTCGCCCAGGTATGAGTGTTGTAGATGTAAACGATGGGCTGTCGGTCGCATGAAGGATACACCTCGAGTGAAAGCCCAGATTCGACATATCGCACACTGAATTTTGGGGAATGTTGAACGCTGAACGCTGAGCTAACTTCACACGAATGTTGGTCGAATGTTGAACGCTGAACGCTGAGCTAACTTCACACGAATGTTGAACGCTGAACACTGAGCTAACTTCACACGAATGTTGACCGAATGTTGAACGCTGAACACTGAGCTAACTTCACACGAATGTTGAACGAATGTTGAATGCTGAACACTGAGCTAACTTCACGGACCTACTACACACAGATATTGTAACATCGTTGTATATGGTTTGTCATAATGATTTATATGTCTATATGTAAGGGAACTCGGGGATACATTATGAACAATTTTAAAACTGATTATTCTCTAGAGTGTGCACTGTTTTGTGCACACAATATTGAGTGGAAATTAAGAAATCCGTCTACTTGCCTGCATGTTTGTCCCTTTACCTGTTTGCGTATTCACTCTTTCACTCTCTCTTTCTCTCTCTTTCTCTCCCTCTATCTATCTTTCTCTCACTCTCTCTCTCTCTTTCTCCCTCTCTCTCTCTCTCTCTTCCCCTCTCTCTCCCTCTTCTCTATCTTATCCCTCCCACTCTCTTTTCTCTATTCTCTTCCTTTTTCTCTCTCAGACATCTGACCACTCCCCTCTTTCGAGTTTAGCTCATCCACTTCGCTTTCCTTCGGTCATCCCACTCACTCTCACTCTGCCCCCTCCTCTCTTTTCTTCTCCACTTGATCTCCCACCTTCTCTCTTTCCATCTCGCTATCTCTTTATATCAACTTCTGTCCTCGTTTCCCTTCCTTTTTCTCTATTTATATCTATTTATGAATGGATTAAAAGCATGTACATCTGACCAGTTCACAAGATCGTGATAGGTCTAGTATACACACAGACATTGTTATAAATTTGTATGCAGTTTGTCACATTGATCTGTATGCTTGTATGTAAGGGAGCTCGGGGATACATTATGAACAATTTATTTGTTTAATTTTACACACAAGTTTAGCCAACAACATAAGACTATTTTATGTAAATAGTATATATACGTATATCAGCGCACTTTAATATATTATGGCCTGTCCGATTCCACATTTTATCTCGCTTGCTCTTTTTTCTCTCTCCCTCCCTCTCTCCATCTCTTGTTTTCGTCTGTTTGTTAACCTCCATAAACTGCTTTATCTGTTTGTTGGTCTGTTCCGCTGCCTGTTTCTCTGCCCGTTTGTCTGTTTGATTTGTCTGCCTGTCCGTCAGTTACTCTTTGCTTCACTCCCTTCGCTCTGTCCTATCTCTCTCTTCCACCCCCCCCCCCCCCGCATCCTCTCACTCTCTATTTCTCTTACAGAAACCAATGATGCCTTACATTTCAAAATTAGCAGGTTCTAATAAATTCAAGCTCAGAACATATACATGTGATATAGGGTTCTATATTCACAGTCAGTTCTGGCACCCCTCGGTGTTAAATCATGTCACCCAGACAGAAGTTTATGGGGGACCTATGTCGGTCAGATCCCCCTTGTTATTGTTTTGTTATACAAAAAATTGTTTTGAAATTGGCATATATATTTAATCAAAATATTAACTCCAATTATGAATCTACTGTAATACGATTGACCTTGCCGATTGTTTATGACAGGCAAAACCAAATGAATCCTCATGGATTCTATAATTTTCGGAAGTTTGAACTGTCGAGGTCTGTCCTCAAACCCCATTAAGCAGTAGTAGAGTACTGTAGAAAGTACTGTGAATTTAGTTACTTATTCCAGTTTCCTTATTCGATATTCAAAATTAGAAAAAAATTACCGGATATTTTGGTGTTGATGGGTGGCCCCCGAGGAAAAAAGAAGATTGACACCTCAACCGCCCCAATCGGACCACATTTAGGGGCCCTACTAAGGCCTCAAAAAGGGCCAGTTACAAAATATCACAAAAGCAGGTTAAAATCACGGGATAGTTTGGTGTTGATGGGTGGCCCCCGAGGAATAAAGAAGATTTACACCTCCACCGCCCCAGTTGGACCACATTCAGGGGCCCTACTAAGGCCCCAAAAAGGGCCAATTGCAAAATATCATCAAAGCAGGTTAAAATCACGGTAGAGTTTGGCGTTGAGCGGTGGCCCCAAGGAATAAAGAAGATTGACACCTCAACCGCCCCAATCAGACCACATTTAGGGGCCCTACTAAGGCCCCAAAAAGGGCCAGTTACAAAATATCACCAAAGTAGGTTAAAATCACGGGATATTTTGGTGTTGATGGGTGGCCCCCGAGGAATAAAGAAGATTGACACCTCAACCACCCCAATCGGACCACATTTAGGGGCCCTACTAAGGCACCAAAAAGGGCCAGTTACAAAATATCACCAAAGCAGGTCAAAATCACGGTATAGCTTGATGTTGATGGGTGGCCCCCAAGGAATAAAGAAGATTGACACCTCAACCGCCCCAATCAGACCACATTTATGGGCCCTACTAAGGCAGCAAAAAGGGCCAGTTACAAAATATCACCAATGAAGGTTAACATCACGGGATATTTTGGTGTTGATGGGTGGCCCAGGAGGAATAAAAAAGATTGACACCTCAGACGCCCCAATCGGACCACATTTAGGGGCCCTACTAAGGCCTCAAAAAGGGCCAGTTACAAAATATCACCAAAGCAGGTTAAAATCACGGGATATTTTGGTGTTGATGGGTGGCCCCCGAGGAATAAAGAAGATTGACACCTCAACCGCCCCAATCGGACAACATTTAGGTGCCCTACTAAGGCCCCAAAAAGTGCCAGTTACAAAATATCACCAAAGCGGTTAAAATCACGGGATATTTTGGTGTTGTTGGGTGGCCCCCGAGGAATAAAGAAGATTGACACCTCAACCGCCCCAATCGGACCACATTTAGGGGCCCTACTAAGGCCCCAAAAAGGGCCAGTTACAAAATATCACCAAAGCAAGTTAAAATCACGGGATATTTTGGTGTTGATGGGTGGTCCCCGAAGAATAAAGAAGATTGACACCTCAACCGCCCCCAATCGGACCACATTTAGGGGTCCTACTAAGGCCCCAAAAAGGGCCAGTTACAAAATATCACCAAAGCAGGTTAAAATCACGGGATAGCTTGATGTTGATGGGTGGCCCCCGAGGAATAAAGAAGATTGACACCCCAACCGCTCCAATCGGACAACATTTAGGGGTCCTACTAAGGCACCAAAAAGGGCCAGTTACAAAATATCACCAAAGCAGGTTAAAATCACGGTATAGCTTGATGTTGATGGGTGGCCCCCAAGGAATAAAGAAGATTGACACCTCAACCGCCCCAATCGGACCACATTTATGGGCCCTACTAAGGCCCCAAAAAGGGCCAGTTACAAAATATCACCAATGAAGGTTAACATCACGGGATATTTTGGTGTTGATGGGTGGCCCAGGAGGAATAAAAAAGATTGACACCTCAACCGCCCCAATCGGACCACATTTAGGGGCCCTACTAAGGCCTCAAAAAGGGCCAGTTACAAAATATCACCAAAGCAGGTTAAAATCACAGGATATTTTGGTGTTGATGGGTGGCCCCCGAGGAATAAAGAAGATTGACACCTCAACCGCCCCAATCGGACAACATTTAGGTGCCCTACTAAGGCCCCAAAAAGTGCAGTTACAAAATATCACCAACACCAAAGCGGTTAAAATCACGGGATATTTTGGTGTTGTTGGGTGGCCCCCGAGGAATAAAGAAGATTGACACCTCAACCGCCCCAATCGGACCACATTTAGGGGCCCTACTAAGGCCCCAAAAGGGCCAGTTACAAAATATCACCAAAGCAAGTTAAAATCACGGGATATTTTGGTGTTGATGGGTGGCCCCCGAGGAATAAAGAAGATTGACACCTCAACCGCCCCAATCGGACCACATTTAGGGGTCCTACTAAGGCCCCAAAAGGGCCAGTTACAAAATATCACTAAAGCAGGTTAAAATCACGGGATATTTTGATGTTGATGGGCGGCCCCCGAGGAATAAAGAAGATTGACACCTCAACCGCTTCAATCGGACCACATTTAGGGGCCCTACTAAGGCCCCAAAAGGGCCAGTTACAAAATATCACCAAAGCTGGTTAAAATCAACGGATATTTAGGTGTTGATGGGTGGCCCCCGAGGAGTAAAGAAGATTGACACCTCAACCATGCCAATCGGACCACATTTAGGGCCCTCCTTAGGCCTCTAAAAAGGCCAGTTACAAAATATTACCTAAGGAGACAAACATCGCCAGATATTTTGATGTTCGTGTGCGACACGAGAAGAATAAAGAAGATTCCATGGAACGCCATCCCCAAATATGAGGATATGAGCAATGACAAATTGTGGCTCACTAAGAATTTTCTCATGACCCTTATGACCATGAGGATATATGGAATTGCAAGTTGTGCCTCTTTGCCCACGGCTTTTCATATAATAAAAAGGGCATCTTGAAAGCCAGCCAAGTAACAGAAAGAGATCCACAAGTCTATCTCTATGCAACACTGTCCGTAAATATCCCAAACCGGGGCCCAACTTCCACTTCATAATTTACTCTCCTTACCCTTACTTCCTTTCCTTCCTATCTCTAAGTCTCGGCATGCCGAAGGCCCTGCCTGATGTTTGCTTGCTTCTCCAAGCATACCGATACCAGTACCAATACCACCCATTTCCCTTCCACTTTCCTATTCTTTCTAAACTCTGGCATACCAACGGGCCTGTTGGTGTCTGCTTGCTACGTCTTGCATACCAGCACTACCCATTCCCTCCAACTTCCCTATTCTTCCTAAGCCCTGACATGCCCGAGGGCCTATCTGATGTCTGCTTGCTACGCCATTCATACTAACACTACCCATTCCCTCCCACTTCCCCATCCATGGTGTCTACTTACTATGCACGCTAACACCACCCATTCCCTTCCACTTGCTTATTATTCCTGTAGCCATAACTTGCCCAAGGACCTGCCCGATGCCCGTCTACTATGCCATGCGTACTAACTCCTGCAGTTGAATACTTGGGTCAGAGAGTAGTCAGAACACACCACAAAAGTTAATTATAGTAACAAAACACCGGTCTTACTCCAAGGATGGGGCTCTTTTGTTCTACCGGAGTCAATCCCCCATCAATCGAAAATGCCATTTATGGGTCATATAACACTTCGCACGACTCTGTTTCGGTAACATAAGTTCGATGTCGGTGATTTGGGGTAGGTGTCGAGCTCATTTTGGTAATTCGCCAGACTCCCATTGAATCGAACACACCCATAGAACAGACCCCCGTCCATTTAAAGGTCATTGGGTCACATGGCAACAGCAAGCTAACATAGAAACCAAGATGGTAGTCTCCAATGTGCATGCTTACTAAAACCACGTATCACTATCGGGATGAGGTCACAACATGCCCGCTCTCCTCCGCTTCTATGACAACCCACGTGACACCCACAATACCCCGCGGTATGCTCTCACTTCTGTGGTATGCTACGCCCCCCCCCCCCCACCCGAAGTC
Source organism: Pictodentalium vernedei (assembly GCA_031216915.1). Taxonomy (NCBI): domain Eukaryota; kingdom Metazoa; phylum Mollusca; class Scaphopoda; order Dentaliida; family Dentaliidae; genus Pictodentalium; species Pictodentalium vernedei. The sequence goes on along the minus strand of CM062297.1, from coordinate 576,018,421 downwards.
CTCCAGATGGGGCCCATTTGGCACATTTCACACTACTCAGAATAAATATAACGTGCGGCGAAATGATAATACGCGCACACGAAATAATAATCCATGCACACGTAATAATAATCCTTGTGCCTGGATTATTATTTTTTATGTACAGATTATCAATTCGCCGGTTGAACGTACATGTACTCGACGGCTGGCATCGCACCATGTTGCCGTTTGGAACACCACAAAATATATCTTCTTCTTTATATATATATATATATATATATATTTCTTTGTAATTTATAAATAGGAAGCCTTCTGCACTCGGTGAAACGGTTATCTGTGTTTGTTTTTTCACTCACATGATGAGCTGGTTGGGAGAAATCCAGGACCGTATCCGTCTTTTTTGTTACAGGACTTGGTAGTATAGTATTGAAAACTGGACTTGAATACTAGCGCAAGATCTTCGCTTAACCCGACCATTCACTTCGAGCTTTCTTTTTTCAGGTGAACATTACCATGTTTAAACACATGTTGCATTTACTATATTTTTTTGTTCATTTTATCTTCTTTTCCTGCTCCAGTGATGATGCCAACCCGTGTGCCCCATGCACTAAACCTGTGGAAAAACGAATGTTTGCCACTCCCACTGATACAAAAAATCCTTCACAAACTAAAGTGAGAATTAAATATGGCGATTGACGCAATGCAACACAGACACTCAGTGGGAATTTTCTATAATATTCTTAACAGAAACTCAGGTCAGTCAGGTGTGTGCTTTCGGCCGTATACAGGTACAGTCCATCTCAGATGTTTATCATTCAGAATACCTCATTGCTCCTCTATAATTACTACTGTTATTATGATAATACTCTTACTCTGTGGTGATATTCACCTGAATCCCGGCCCAGTTCGACCAGCATCAGGCAGTGAAAATTCAAACACAATCTCTATCTTAAACTACAATATCCGTAGCATCCGCCACAAACTGTCAAAAATAGCAGAAGACGTGGACGACTTTGATATTATCTGTTTTACCGAAACACATTTGGATGACAATGTGAATATAAATGATATATTAATTCCAAACTATTCTGTACCTATTGTACACAATCGTAATCAGTTTGGCGGTGGTGTAGCGGTATATTTTGCGGATCACATCATCTTTAAACAAATAACACACTTGTCATTTGATGACGATATTCTTTGGTTCGAAATTGGTAACAAAGAAAAATTTATTCTCTGCGTTACATACAGATCTGAACGAGAATCGAGCGTAAACTACTGGACAGAACTAGAAGATAGAATTGAAAAGGCTTTAGAAATAAATCCAGCAGTGGTATTAACTGGTGACATAAATTCCAACCTTTTTGATGAGCATAGTAGATTGAATCAATTATTAACCCAATTCAACCTAACAAATGTCGTATCTGAGCCTACACGAATTGGTAGAACGTCTCGAACACTGCTAGACCCATTCATTATTAGCGATGTTGTTACGGTTGCCCAGTCTGGCACACTTGAATTGGGTTTTTCCGACCATCTTGCGGTATTCGCGCATGTAGTTTGTTCTCACCCAACTCAACCCCTCACCTGTCGCGAAGTCTGGAATTACAAAAAAGCAGATTTTGAACAAATGAACAATCTAATTGATGAAACCGACTGGGAGAACTTAATCTGCAAGGAAGAAGACATGGATGTTGCTGTTTCAGCGTTTATGTCTTCTTTCTTGAAGATTGCGGAAAAATGCATTCCACACCATATAGTTACAATAAGAAAATCCGACAAGCCATGGTTTGACAGCACAATCAGACGTGCTCTCCGCCTACGCGATCGATTACGTAAGTCGGCTCTAAAAACAAACAATCCTAACACATGGGCAAAATATAAAGTAGCTAGGAATAAAGTTAATAACATGAAGAAATTTGCTAAAGAACAATACTTCGAAAAAATTGATGATCTGATATCTGAAAATCATGATCAACGTCAATTCTGGCATGTTATTAAAATGTTTCAGAACAATTTTGCGTCTGAACCAGGTATACCAGCCCTTAGAAAGACCGTGGGTGCCTATTCTGATATCTTAGAAACCGATATTGGGAAAGCTGAACTCCTGAATGAAACATTTATCAAGACTAGCTTGTTGGACTCTAAGGGCAAACAATTCCCACCCTTCAAACGCAGATCAATTAAATCAATAGCTGACGTCACTTTTACGCAGGAAGACATTGTCAAAATAATCAAAACTCTCAAAACCAGCAAAAGTAGTGGCCATGACGGCATCGGACATAGAATGCTGAAGGAAACGAAATCTAGCGTTAGCAGACCCCTATTTCTGTTATTTAGAAAATCATTGGACTAGGCTGTTTTTCCATCAGAGTGGAAACACGCTGATGTAATTCCACTGTATAAAAAGGGAGACCGCCAAGACCCTCATAATTATCGACCTATCTCTTTACTATGTTGCATAGGAATAATCATGGAGCGAGTGGTGTTCAAAGACGTTTACAATCATTTTAATGAGAACAATCTATTTTACCATTTACAATCTGGCTTTCTTCCAAATAACAGTACTGTATTCCAGCTGTTGGAAGTCTACCACCGCCTTTGCGAAGCTGTAGACAGAAGTATGCATACGTGCGGCGTCTTCTGCGATATATCGAAGGCGTTTGACAGAGTGTGGCATCAAGGGCTTATTTTTAAACTAAGGGTATATGGAGTTTCGGGAAGTTTACTTAAATGGTTTCATAGCTACATATCATCTAGAAAACAAAGAGTTAAAATTAACGGCTCTTATTCCAATTATGAAGAAGTCACAGCAGGAGTACCACAGGGATCAGTTCTTGGGCCTTTCCTCTTCTTAGTATACATAAATGACATTGTTGACGAAATAGACTCAATCACTCGCCTTTTTGCGGATGACACGTGCTTGACTGAATCATCCAGTAATCCTAGTAATATTGAGTTGAAAATGAACTCTGAGTTAAAAAAGATAAATGATTGGGCCGAAACTTGGTTAGTCTCATTCAACGCGAAAAAGACTAAAGCTGTCCTGTTCACTCTAAGCAAGACAATTTCGTCACTAGAAATTACATTTAATAATGAAGAAATTGAATTCTGTAAACACCACAGCCATTTAGGCCTAACATTCAAGCAAACCTGTCGTGGTCAGAACATATTGACAGTATTTGTAAAAAAGCTTACGCGAGGCTATCCCAGTTAAGAAAATTGAAATATGTTTTTAATAGGAAAATCCTTGAAAAACTGTATCTTGCTTTTATCTTACCAATTTTAGAATATGGAAATTCAGTATGGAGCTGCGCTCCCGAGTACCAACTCAAACGAGTGGACGATGTTCACTGTGACGCTGCCCGAATAATCACAGGACTTACAAGGTCTGTTTCAAAAGAACGACTTCTGCTGGAAGTAGGTTGGAACAGTTTGGAAAGTAGGCGTCATGTTCAGAAAATGTGTACTTTTTATAAAATTGTTAATCGAACAGCCCCGAATTTTCTACATCACCTACTACCACAACGTATCTCCGACAGATCTCATTATAGTCTACGCGATGCATCAAATTTTGCCCCTTATCATTGTCGAACGGAACTATTCAAGCGATCTTTTTTCCCTTCCTGTACTGAAATTTGGAATAATCTGCCCGATGCCATTCGCAATAGCACTTCACTAATCGAATTCAAAAGATTGATCTCACCAGCCAATTTCAAACCACCTTCTCATTTTGCGACAGGAACTCGTAAATATAACATCATCCACGCGAGGCTACGGACTGGTTGTAGTGACCTTAATGGTGATAAATATAATAATTACATTGGTACTTCCCCAATCTGTTCTTGTGGCAGAGGCGTTGAGGATGCAGAACATTACTTTCTGCACTGCACCAACTATGACGACATTCGTCAAACCCTATTTGACGAATTGAGACGAGTAACAAGTGACAGGGCTACAATAGATTTGTTACTTTATGGGAGCCCATCATTGTCATTCAACAGTAATGCATGTATTTTCCTGTCTGTTCAAAAATTTACTCGGGACTCACTCCGGTTTAACCCAGACCACGGCGCATAGATGCAACCATGTAGGATATGACAGTAATAACGTTCAATACGGGTCAGGTGGCACAACATACATGACGTACCGACTGTTTTTATACATGTAGTTGATACTGTTTCTTGCGGCACTGCATCAGCCAGAGACACCGGAAGCAGGGTGTGTGAAGGGAGGGCATCATCACTATATGTGTATAGTGTAGTATGGAGCAGGTTTTTTTTTTTTCTTTCTTTCTGTTTTCCTTATGTTTTTCCTTTTTATTGGTAACTTTTTCACTATCTAATTAAGTCTTTCTTTTTATCTATCCTAATTTGTTTTTCCTAATTTTGTTCTGCCATTGTATTTCTGCTATTCTATGTACAGGAGCGGAGAGTTTTCTAAGTGACTAGCACTTGTTCTCTAATCCTGATTTGCATTTATTAATGGCAAATAAAAATATGTTTAATCTAATCTAATCAATTCGCCTACGCGGATTATTATTTCGTGTGCACCGATTATTATGGTGTGCGCACGGATTATTAACTCGTGTGCTCGGATTATTATTTTGTGTGCCCGGATTGAAACATAAGGTGTCAGGACCCCCACCTCCTCTGTCCCAAAAGACAGACTTGCAAATTAATAATCCATGCACGCAAACTAATAATTCATGCGCACAGATTAATAATCCGTGCATGAAGTAATGATCAAGGCAGACGAATTAATAATCCGTGTGTTTGATTAATAATCCGTGTGCATGAATTAACAATCCACGCACACGAAATGATAATCCATGCAAACAAAATAATAATCAATGCGAACGAATTAATAAATCATTCACGTGAATTATAATCTGTGCACACGAAATAATATTCCGTGCACACAAATTAATAAGCTGTGCAAATGGATTATTGATCAGTAGTATGTCACGTACCTTTCGAGCAAGATCTGGTGGACCGCGCGGTGTACCCCGGAGGTGACGTCTTAGTCACGTGGCTGGGGGCGGCCATCTTGTATTGCCATGGTAACCCGCATGAGCGGCTATGTAGTGACGTCATTCTCATGGTGACGCGTGGTGTCACTGCGCATGTGCAGCCCGTGTTGTTATGGTAATACGCATTTCCGTCGTCCATTTTGTATATAGGGAACCGCCATCTTGTTTCTGTGGTAGCACGTGGTCGCTAGGTGACCCAAATGCCTCTAATAAGATGGGGGTATGTTTGGAGGGTACGTTCGATTCAATGGGAGTCCAACGAATTACCCAAATGAACGCGAGAACGACTGCTGTTCACCCGAAATAACCGAAACGGACCCGAATTCTCTGAGAATATTGACCCTAATAGTACCACGTAGTGGTATAAGATCTATAAAAGATGTGCTCCTTATCTAGCTCGAATTCCATAAGAACCCTCGTTTACAACTACATATTTTATAACATATCTGTTCTACTTGACATCTATCTACTCTAGTATACTGATTATCTCTGACTGTCCTTGTAGATTCTTATGCCTTTTCTACCCATGATATGATGGCATTGTCCGTGTATTCCTGGCTCTCCCTTATCTTAGTAGATTATTTGGCTTGTTCTAACCGTGATATGACAATTGTCTGCACTAATCTACCATTATCTGGCTTACCAGTAGACCTAGACATAGCTGCAGTTGACACTTTCCCGACGGGCCATCTGCGCCCCGTTTTCTTCGTGTGAGGCCATGAGGGCTATGAGGACCTCATAGCCCTCATGGCCTCATACGAAGAAAAAGCGGCGCCAAAGGCTAGTCCTATTCCATAATGGGGTACCAGTAACCGTTTGCCCATGGGGTGGGGGTCCCCAAATTTATACCGTGATGAGGCCATAGGGCCATGATGGCTATGAGGTCTTCATAGCCCTCATGGCCACATACGACGAAAAGGGGTACCCAAATACCGCGATGAGGATGAGAGTAATGGCATTTCCTTATGGCACTCATAAAACTCATGGCCTCATACGATGAAAGGGGATTCTGATTCTGGAAGCCATCCAGATACTAGAAAGGGATTCCAAAATTGGAATTCTGTGGACCGTGGAGACCAAATACCTAGATGAGGATGAGAGCAATGGAATTTCCTTGTGGCCCTCATAGCCCTTATAACCTCATTCGGTGAAAATGGGATTTTGAAGGCCATCTAGATACTAGAAAGGGATTCCAAAATTGGGATTCTGTGGACTGTGGTGACAAATGTGGAGATGAGGATGAAAGTAATGGCATTTCCTTATGGCCCTCATAGTCCTCATGGTCTCATACGGTGAAAAGGGGATTCTGAAGGCATCCAGATACTAGAAAGAGATTCCAAAATTGGGATTCTGTGGACCGTGGTGACAAAATACCGAGATGAGGATGAGAGTAATGGCATTTCCTTATGGCCCTCATAGCCCCCATGGCCTCATACGAAGAAAACGGGGCACCGATGGCCCGTCGGGAAAGTGTCCCCTGTAGCTATGTCTGGGTCTACTGGTAAGCCCAACAAATGGTAGACTAGTGTAGATAATAATCATATCACGGGTAGAACTAGCCAAATAATCTACTAAGGTAAGAGACAGCCATGAATACACGGACAATGGCATCACATCATGGGTAGAACAGGCATAAGAATCGACAGGGGCAGTCAGGGATAATCAGTATACTAGAGTAGATAGAAGTCAGGTAGAACAGATAGGGTATAAAATATGTAGTACTAAACGAGGATTCTTATGGAATTCGAGCTAGATAAGGAACACACCTTATATGGATCTTATAACACTACGTGGTGCTATAGGGTCAATATTCTAAAATAATTCCGGTCCATTTTGGTGATTTCCGGTGAAAATAAGTCGTTCACGGGATCATCTGGGTAACTCGTTGCACTCCCATTGCATCGAACGTACCCTCCAAACATACCCCGGTCTTATTAGATGCCTTTGGGTCACCTAGCAACCGCGTGCTACCATAGAAACCAAGATGGCGGCGCCCTGTATACAAAATGGATGACGGAAACGCGTATTACCATAACAACATGCGCAGTGATACAACGTTTCACCATGGAGATGACGTCACAAAATGGCCGGCCGAGCGCGTTACCCTGACAACACAAAATGGCGGCACCCAGTCACGTGACTATTACGTCACTTCCGGGGTCCACCGCGGGGTTCACCAGCTCTTGCTCGAAAGGAACGAGCACTACTACTTTGATCCATGCACATGAAATAATAATCCGTACGCATGAAATGAAAGATATAAAAACTATGGTATAGGTTATTTAGTCAAAATGGCATCCAACCTGTGACCTTGGTATACTGGTATCCTATCATCTTATCGCTGAAACAACAATTCTTAGGTCTACTTGTTCTTGTTTGGACCTAAGTTATCTAGGACCCTTCGGCCCTCGGTCGCTACCACCTCCTCATCTCTTCAAGAAGGAAGGTCAGGAGGGGTAACCTAATGGCCCGAGGTCCGTCCTTGTTATGCATGCTTCCTTTTTTTAACGTGCGATAAGCCAGTTAGGACGAAGTGAAGTCTGCGTAAGACTTCACATCGCTGCACTCTGGGCCTGTGGCAGTAAGTAGGTGTATGTAAGCGTGGCGGGAGGGGGGGGGGGGGTCTCTTGTTGAGACGTGGGGGCGCAAAAATATGTCAGCGAAGATATAAAATTCAGATGACTAAAAGGGCCATCGAAAAGTACTTCACAATGCCGGGGGAATTTGGGATGGGACGTCACCTAAAGTTGGCTGGGATGGCAACATATGCCAGTAGTAGGAGATATGGTTTTTGATCCTATTCTGGGGGAGAGGGGCCGACGGGGGTGGATGACGTCATCATAATTAAAATGTTACGTAAGGTAATTAATATTACTTAATGATTTTTTTTTTTTTTTTTTAATCACTATAATAATTAATGTAATTAATGACTGTTGCATAATTAATGTAATTAATGTAATTAATGAGTGTAATTAGGGTTGATTATAATAATTAGTATATTAATAAATGAATTAATATTGACGTACTGGACATATGCGCATGCTATCGACTGACTGACCCGCATCACGTGTCTGGGTGTCATTAAATCGATTTTTTCTTTTCAAACGCCAACTACTGACAGATGTTGAAGCAATTAAATCTATTGTCACACTTTAACGACCGGTCATAAATATCGTTAGACTGGACATGCTATCATGTATTTAAAAATCAATATAGCACGTGACAAGATGTGTCTTGCTTTTACCTGAAGACTGTGAACGACTCCATTGTGGCTATTTTTATAGGTATAATTTGATTTAATAACTTGGCGTGATTCTTACATATTAATAATGCAAGTTTATTCTTCTCGTTTTTATGGCTGTCGAAAAACTCTCATAGACCAAGATATTCTGATTTTACCCCTCACGCGATAAAGTATTTTTTTAACGGTCCAATTTCTACGTTATGACGAGTTCTCAAAAAAAAAATCACAAGAGAAATCGCCATGAGACTACTGTACACGGGGGAGAGGCTATACATGGCTGTACTTTATGCCCCAATACTTTGATGAATTAACGGATCATCCGAAAACCCACCAAGAAGGTGCTTTGAACTGTCAATTTTGTGTTTCAATAGCAAATTCAACAAAAGAGAGAGGCAGTGTACATCGAACAGACGTCGATGTCAAGATGTTCCAGTGGACGTTTTGTCTGAAATCCTATACTAGGAAAGATACATTAGAAAAAAACATGGAGAAATGTCAAAACTCGACATTTAACTGCGCGATTTGCGGGTTTCAGCTGATTCAACTTAACCGTCATCGCGCCACAAGTAGCAGAAATGCACAACTCGATTGGCCGGTGGAGACGTTCCTCATCAAATAAGGGGGGTCAAACGAGGTTATGAGGAGGGGTGAAGGAGACAAGTGTGCGGTCATATGTTTAATATTTTAATAACCTTAATTGCTATGATGTAATCCCCTTAATAAATAGCGTATATTCATTTAATATAATATATTAATAATTTTCGTTAAATAATTCATTTTTTATTCCACACCCCTGTATCCCCTCACAGTACCTAAAAGTTTCATGAACTCCCCTCCTCCAGGTCATCCAATACTAAAACACTTTTGGAAACCGCTCTCCCCCGCCCCCACCATAATCTTAAAAAGAGCTGCTTTGTCACAAACACACACTTTTTTAACCAATCAGACACCTCCATTATCCCACACCCTCACCGTCACACCCCTGTATCCCCTCACAGTACCTAAAACTTTCATGAACTCCCCTCCTCCAGGTCATCCAATACTAAAAAAAAACTTTTGGAAACCTCTCTCCCCCTCCCCCAACCCTCACAATAGCTAAATTATCTCGAACCCCTGTTCAGTTCTCTAAATGTAATGGACATGTCAGACCCCCGAATACGCCTCCCCCACAATTTTTGAGCGATCAAATTACCCCGATTAGTCTCCTCTCATAACTTACCACACTCTTAACCCGTATTTACTATGAGATTGTCCCCCTAATAAATAGCGTATGTTCATTTAATATAATATATTAATAATTTTCGTTAAATAATTCATTCCACAAGACACTTGTCGAAAAAACAAAATGGTGGATTAGTTTGACAGAAATACGCGTATCGATTTATTCAGGAATGTCTGTCGGTTGTGTCCTTGGGCAAGACACTTCATCCCTATTGACCATGTGGGGGCATGGTGACGCTGTGCACTAAGGCGTACTGCACGTCGATGGAGCACCTGTCTTCAACCAATGCAGACCCTGTGTAGAATCTTGACAGTTGCTTGCCGTTGCTCGGTGGCTCTCTCCGGCTTCCCCCACCCGTAAAACTGTCGTGGTCATGATTAGTTATTGTGCAGACTTTAAACACCAATAAATAAATATAAATAAATAGTCGGTTATCAAAACAGCCCTTAAGTGTTTAACAGTTAATTGTGGGCCAGTGCGTTTAAAAATGAAAAAATTGGGTGATAGCACTACGGACTGTGTTTAATCATAGAAAAATCACACCCGCGCTATTACTAACCTGTATGATTTATTTTTGAACGTTCACTGAAGAATAACCCACCCATCTAAGTAAAAGCATGAAAGAGCTAATATTATCTAATTACCTATGTGGGGGTGGGGTGGTCGGTAACGTTGTGAACTAGGGCGTACTACCTTCCGCCAATGATAACCCTGTGTAGAACTTTGACAGTTGTTTGCCTCTGCACGATGGTTTTTTCCGGATTGCTCCAACTGTCGTTAAATAAATGAAAAAAACTACAATTCTATAATAACAGGCCAAGCCAACAGTACTTTCACCCCCCTCATTTTAATAGTTGAAAAGCGCTGTTACTCGATCAAAAAAAAATGGTAAAAGGATATGCGACTCTGTATTAGCCACCCAAATTTGCGAGACTTGGGAAAATATAACCCACCTAGAGCTGCACCAAAGCTACGTACACTATTCGAACTCCCGCATTGTGTCCTTGGGCAAGTTAATTTACCCCGATTATCCACATGGGAGCGCGATGACGGCGTGTAATAAGGTGTACTGCACGTCGGTGATACGCATATTTTAGAACAATCTAACCCTGCTTGTGCGGATTTCCGACGTTGGTGAGATGACAGTTACTCGTCGTTGCTCTGTGGTTCTCTTTGGATATTCCGGAGTCTACCCGTAAAATTGTCACGTTTAATTATAACTTGAACTTGATGTCCGGGTGTAATGAAATAGCGTATTTTCTGCAGACATTCTAAATAAACGCAGCTGGTTTACAGACCTGTATATATTTTTTTTTCAATTGAGTAAAAATATATGATAGTTACTGATGTAACACGCCGATTAGTATGTTTAATGAATCTAACTACGCCATTCCGACCGACCCTTTGCCCACCATGATCACAACAAACGTTTCAATTCTCTCTCTCTCTCTCTCTCTCTCTCTCTCTCTCTCTCACCGATACAGTATGGGTGGAAACTAATTGCTTTCAAGCTGTTGTTTTTTTTTCTAGGTTTTACCACTCCCCTTACAGCGCAAATCGAAATGAAATCTAATTCATTGAACCATACTACAGTGGATGTCAAAATTAATTTTTGAACGCCATTTTTTCTATGTGCCACTATCAGCAGCTATGACCATAGCGTAACTTTGTGGTAAAATGCTTATTTTTGTACAAAACTCAAGACCTTTCTCTGACAAATGCCTATATAAAAACAAGATAATACGCGAGAATGCGTTGTGTACCTGCATTTTGTTGATAAAATATGGCATGACCACATTCCCGAATATTAATGATGTACCCGCTTAATAACAGCCGAATTTTTTATCGGATCACAGTTTTTTTTTGATTTGAATAATTGCCGATTTTTTTATTAAATCACATTCAGTAATTTATGTAGATTTCCTGAACTGGGCGAAGGTCAAGAAAGGCACTCTGTAGTTTAGGAGACTCCACAAATAAAAACAAAATAAAAAATCTTAGATATCTTGCATTTTTTTTAATTATCCATATTAACCAGAAATCAAAACTAGTCAAATTAATTAGAATTAAATTACAAATGGATATGAAATTTGCAGTAAAATTAACACTGGTATATGCTGCTGGCCGCATTTTTAGTTGTCTGTAATGGCTGTTGTTCAGAATGTCACCCTATTGGGGTGAGTTTTCGCATTTTTGGTCCAGTTTCATGAGATCTTCCACGAAGTCCGTTCCACATTCGCAATCTTTTCCAGGGGCCATTCTTCAAAGGCTGGTCCATCGCAACTTTGCGGAGATATTGTTTTCTGGACGACAAACTGCAATATGATCTGGGTTTCCGATCAGACCCCTTGGGATATTTTGATCTTTAAGGATGTTTGCCAAAATTTTCCACCCTGTCGGTTGAAAATCTTTTCTTTTTCGCAGCAGATCATTTATTAGATCACACATATTGGAGCCCGAAATTGTAATGCCGTTATACACGAGTCGATCTTTCTCATCCCAGGATAAATTGGGTATATTCTTTATTATCTGGAGTAACAAAAGCGCCTTCTGCTGCATGGAATCTGGTATAACGGCTAACCAGTCCGGATGATTTTCCACTGAAAAACTAGTCGTTAAGGAGTGTGGTTTGGTGGTTTCTTTGCGTAAATTTGATTGGCGCTGAAAGATTGTCTGGTTCAGCAGCCCTTTCTCTTCAGAACCCGATGTTGAAGATTCAGGAATTGGTCTCATACCCTGGTCTATAGGCGGGACAGCTGCAGCATTCAGGGGTGTGCGTATTTCCTGCAACTGTTCACTCCCCCATGGTTCAATACACTGAATTCTGCTTGAGGGTAGGTTGGTTGAGTCATCCATCACTAGCGATTTTACTGGCTCTAGCTTATTTGCAAGCCCCAAAATATTTCCACTTGTTAATGCATTGTTCCAACTAAAGGCTGATTTCATATGCACTGGAGGATAGGGTGGCTCGTTACAGACAGATCTGGTTGTTAACTCGGCTGTATTTGAGTTCGCTCCCCCTATAGTGTATTTAAAATTTACATTTTTATGTAATTTTCGTCTGTGTCGATAATAATTAGTTTTATGAAAGTAAGATTTTTGACACAATTCACAGACGTAGCGTGAATTCATCATTTTCAGAAGCGAGTTAATAGAGTGGCAATACAGTTCCAACACTCTGCCATTTATATGTATGAATAGAATGGGTCCCACCCCAACCTGTCAATCGCTGATTGGCTAATTATATATCAAGATAAGGTGGGTTCTACCCCAACCTGTTGATCATTGGTTACTTCAAATTCTCACACAGTGCATTGTGGGAAATTCCAGTGGTAGAGCTCTGAGGTAAAATAAGTTACAAATTGATATAGTTTGCTTCAAAAAAAAAAGAAACATCAAAGTCACATTCATGACAAGGTAGCACATCTGAACCACCATCTCTACACTGTTTAATCAGATAATCCATTTAATCAGATAATTACATGTGCATATCGGTTTTTCATTGGTTTTTCATCAGTTTCCATCGGTTTTTCATTGGTTTTTATCGGTTTTCATTGGTTTTTATCGGTTTTACAATTCGGTAAAATGGTTTTTAGTGATTTTACAATTCGATAAAACGGTTTTTAGTGATTTAAATCACGTAAAATGATCACTAATTACCACTAATTGATCACTAATGGTCACTAATTGTCACTAATTAGTGATCAATTGATCACTAATTGCCACTAATTAGTGATAAATTGATCACTAATTGCCACTAATTAGTGATCAATTGATCACTAATTGCCACTAATTAGTGATCATTGATCACTAATGGTCACTAATTGCCACTAATTAGTGATCAATTATGATCACTAATTGCCACTAATTAGTGATCAATTGATCACTAATTGCCACTAATTAGTGATCAATTGATCACTAATGGTCACTAATTGCCACTAATTAGTGATCAATTAGTGGTAATTAGTGATCAATTGATCACTAATTAGTGGCAATTAGTGACCATTAGTGATCAATGATCACTAATTAGTGGCAATTAGTGATCAATTGATCACTAATTAGTGGCAATTAGTGATCAATTTATCACTAATTAGTGGCAATTAGTGATCAATTGATCACTAATTAGTGACAATTAGTGACCATTAGTGATCAATTAGTGGTAATTAGTGATCATTTTACGTGATTTAAATCACTAAAAACCGTTTTATCGAATTGTAAAATCACTAAAAACCATTTTACCGAATTGTAAAACCGATAAAAACCAATGAAAACCGATAAAAACCAATGAAAAACCGATGGAAACTGATGAAAAACCAATGAAAAACCGATATGCACATGTAATTATCTGATTAAATGGATTATCTGATTAAACAGTGTAGAGATGGTGGTTCAGATGTGCTACCTTGTCATGAATGTGACTTTGATGTTTCTTTTTTTTTGAAGCAAACTATATCAATTTGTAACTTATTTTACCTCAGAGCTCTACCACTGGAATTTCCCACAATGCACTGTGTGAGAATTTGAAGTAACCAATGATCAACAGGTTGGGGTAGAACCCACCTTATCTTGATATATAATTAGCCAATCAGCGATTGACAGGTTGGGGTGGGACCCATTCTATTCATACATATAAATGGCAGAGTGTTGGAACTGTATTGCCACTCTATTAACTCGCTTCTGAAAATGATGAATTCACGCTACGTCTGTGAATTGTGTCAAAAATCTTACTCTCATAAAACTAATTATTATCGACACAGACGAAAATTACATAAAAATGTAAATTTTAAACACACTATAGGGGGAGCGAACTCAAATACAGCCGAGTTAACAACCAGATCTGTCTGTAACGAGCCACCCTATCCTCCAGTGCATATGAAATCAGCCTTTAGTTGGAACAATGCATTAACAAGTGGAAATATTTTGGGGCTTGCAAATAAGCTAGAGCCAGTAAAATCGCTAGTGATGGATGACTCAACCAACCTACCCTCAAGCAGAATTCAGTGTATTGAACCATGGGGGAGTGAACAGTTGCAGGAAATACGCACACCCCTGAATGCTGCAGCTGTCCCGCCTATAGACCAGGGTATGAGACCAATTCCTGAATCTTCAACATCGGGTTCTGAAGAGAAAGGGCTGCTGAACCAGACAATCTTTCAGCGTCAATCAAATTTACGCAAAGAAACCACCAAACCACACTCCTTAACGACTAGTTTTTCAGTGGAAAATCATCCGGACTGGTTAGCCGTTATACCAGATTCCATGCAGCAGAAGGCGCTTTTGTTACTCCAGATAATAAAGAATATACCCAATTTATCCTGGGATGAGAAAGATCGACTCGTGTATAACGGCATTACAATTTCGGGCTCCAATATGTGTGATCTAATAAATGATCTGCTGCGAAAAAGAAAAGATTTTCAACCGACAGGGTGGAAAATTTTGGCAAACATCCTTAAAGATCAAAATATCCCAAGGGGTCTGATCGGAAACCCAGATCATATTGCAGTTTGTCGTCCAGAAAACAATATCTCCGCAAAGTTGCGATGGACCAGCCTTTGAAGAATGGCCCCTGGAAAAGATTGCGAATGTGGAACGGACTTCGTGGAAGATCTCATGAAACTGGACCAAAAATGCGAAAACTCACCCCAATAGGGTGACATTCTGAACAACAGCCATTACAGACAACTAAAAATGCGGCCAGCAGCATATACCAGTGTTAATTTTACTGCAAATTTCATATCCATTTGTAATTTAATTCTAATTAATTTGACTAGTTTTGATTTCTGGTTAATATGGATAATTAAAAAAAATGCAAGATATCTAAGATTTTTTATTTTGTTTTTATTTGTGGAGTCTCCTAAACTACAGAGTGCCTTTCTTGACCTTCGCCCAGTTCAGGAAATCTACATAAATTACTGAATGTGATTTAATAAAAAAAATCGGCAATTATTCAAATCAAAAAAAAACTGTGATCCGATAAAAAATTCGGCTGTTATTAAGCGGGTACATCATTAATATTCGGGAATGTGGTCATGCCATATTTTATCAACAAAATGCAGGTACACAACGCATTCTCGCGTATTATCTTGTTTTTATATAGGCATTTGTCAGAGAAAGGTCTTGAGTTTTGTACAAAAATAAGCATTTTACCACAAAGTTACGCTATGGTCATAGCTGCTGATAGTGGCACATAGAAAAAATGGCGTTCAAAAATTAATTTTGACATCCACTGTAGTATGGTTCAATGAATTAGATTTCATTTCGATTTGCGCTGTAAGGGGAGTGGTAAAACCTAGAAAAAAAAAACAACAGCTTGAAAGCAATTAGTTTCCACCCATACTGTATCGGTGAGAGAGAGAGAGAGAGAGAGAGAGAATTGAAACGTTTGTTGTGATCATGGTGGGCAAAGGGTCGGTCGGAATGGCGTAGTTAGATTCATTAAACATACTAATCGGCGTGTTACATCAGTAACTATCATATATTTTTACTCAATTGAAAAAAAAATATATACAGGTCTGTAAACCAGCTGCGTTTATTTAGAATGTCTGCAGAAAATACGCTATTTCATTACACCCGGACATCAAGTTCAAGTTATAATTAAACGTGACAATTTTACGGGTAGACTCCGGAATATCCAAAGAGAACCACAGAGCAACGACGAGTAACTGTCATCTCACCAACGTCGGAAATCCGCACAAGCAGGGTTAGATTGTTCTAAAATATGCGTATCACCGACGTGCAGTACACCTTATTACACGCCGTCATCGCGCTCCCATGTGGATAATCGGGGTAAATTAACTTGCCCAAGGACACAATGCGGGAGTTCGAATAGTGTACGTAGCTTTGGTGCAGCTCTAGGTGGGTTATATTTTCCCAAGTCTCGCAAATTTGGGTGGCTAATACAGAGTCGCATATCCTTTTACCATTTTTTTTTGATCGAGTAACAGCGCTTTTCAACTATTAAAATGAGGGGGGTGAAAGTACTGTTGGCTTGGCCTGTTATTATAGAATTGTAGTTTTTTTCATTTATTTAACGACAGTTGGAGCAATCCGGAAAAAACCATCGTGCAGAGGCAAACAACTGTCAAAGTTCTACACAGGGTTATCATTGGCGGAAGGTAGTACGCCCTAGTTCACAACGTTACCGACCACCCCACCCCCACATAGGTAATTAGATAATATTAGCTCTTTCATGCTTTTACTTAGATGGGTGGGTTATTCTTCAGTGAACGTTCAAAAATAAATCATACAGGTTAGTAATAGCGCGGGTGTGATTTTTCTATGATTAAACACAGTCCGTAGTGCTATCACCCAATTTTTTCATTTTTAAACGCACTGGCCCACAATTAACTGTTAAACACTTAAGGGCTGTTTTGATAACCGACTATTTATTTATATTTATTTATTGGTGTTTAAAGTCTGCACAATAACTAATCATGACCACGACAGTTTTACGGGTGGGGGAAGCCGGAGAGAGCCACCGAGCAACGGCAAGCAACTGTCAAGATTCTACACAGGGTCTGCATTGGTTGAAGACAGGTGCTCCATCGACGTGCAGTACGCCTTAGTGCACAGCGTCACCATGCCCCCACATGGTCAATAGGGATGAAGTGTCTTGCCCAAGGACACAACCGACAGACATTCCTGAATAAATCGATACGCGTATTTCTGTCAAACTAATCCACCATTTTGTTTTTTCGACAAGTGTCTTGTGGAATGAATTATTTAACGAAAATTATTAATATATTATATTAAATGAACATACGCTATTTATTAGGGGGACAATCTCATAGTAAATACGGGTTAAGAGTGTGGTAAGTTATGAGAGGAGACTAATCGGGGTAATTTGATCGCTCAAAAATTGTGGGGGAGGCGTATTCGGGGGTCTGACATGTCCATTACATTTAGAGAACTGAACAGGGGTTCGAGATAATTTAGCTATTGTGAGGGTTGGGGGAGGGGGAGAGAGGTTTCCAAAAGTTTTTTTTAGTATTGGATGACCTGGAGGAGGGGAGTTCATGAAAGTTTTAGGTACTGTGAGGGGATACAGGGGTGTGACGGTGAGGGTGTGGGATAATGGAGGTGTCTGATTGGTTAAAAAAGTGTGTGTTTGTGACAAAGCAGCTCTTTTTAAGATTATGGTGGGGGCGGGGGAGAGCGGTTTCCAAAAGTGTTTTAGTATTGGATGACCTGGAGGAGGGGAGTTCATGAAACTTTTAGGTACTGTGAGGGGATACAGGGGTGTGGAATAAAAAATGAATTATTTAACGAAAATTATTAATATATTATATCAAATGAATATACGCTATTTATTAAGGGGATTACATCATAGCAATTAAGGTTATTAAAATTTTAAACATATGACCGCACACTTGTCTCCTTCACCCCTCCTCATAACCTCGTTTGACCCCCCTTATTTGATGAGGAACGTCTCCACCGGCCAATCGAGTTGTGCATTTCTGCTACTTGTGGCGCGATGACGGTTAAGTTGAATCAGCTGAAACCCGCAAATCGCGCAGTTAAATGTCGAGTTTTGACATTTCTCCATGTTTTTTTCTAATGTATCTTTCCTAGTATAGGATTTCAGACAAAACGTCCACTGGAACATCTTGACATCGACGTCTGTTCGATGTACACTGCCTCTCTCTTTTGTTGAATTTGCTATTGAAACACAAAATTGACAGTTCAAAGCACCTTCTTGGTGGGTTTTCAGATGATCCGTTAATTCATCAAAGTATTGGGGCATAAAGTACAGCCATGTATAGCCTCTCCCCCGTGTACAGTAGTCTCATGGCGATTTCTCTTGTGATTTTTTTTTTGAGAACTCGTCATAACGTAGAAATTGGACCGTTAAAAAAATACTTTATCGCGTGAGGGGTAAAATCAGAATATCTTGGTCTATGAGAGTTTTTCGACAGCCATAAAAACGAGAAGAATAAACTTGCATTATTAATATGTAAGAATCACGCCAAGTTATTAAATCAAATTATACCTATAAAAATAGCCACAATGGAGTCGTTCACAGTCTTCAGGTAAAAGCAAGACACATCTTGTCACGTGCTATATTGATTTTTAAATACATGATAGCATGTCCAGTCTAACGATATTTATGACCGGTCGTTAAAGTGTGACAATAGATTTAATTGCTTCAACATCTGTGAGTAGTTGGCGTTTGAAAAGAAAAAATCGATTTAATGACACCCAGACACGTGATGCGGGTCAGTCAGTCGATAGCATGCGCATATGTCCAGTACGTCAATATTAATTCATTTATTAATATACTAATTATTATAATCAACCCTAATTACACTCATTAATTACATTAATTACATTAATTATGCAACAGTCATTAATTACATTAATTATTATAGTGATTAAAAAAAAAAAAAAAATCATTAAGTAATATTAATTACCTTACGTAACATTTTAATTATGATGACGTCATCCACCCCCGTCGGCCCCTCTCCCCCAGAATAGGATCAAAAACCATATCTCCTACTACTTATGCCTATGCTTGTCCGCTACATGTCTAATCTTGTCGGTATTATATATATTTTTGGTGGGCCCTGGGAAGGTCGGGATCAGAGGCGGGGGCATAGGAAAACGCACACAGCTCGCCCCCAAATAGACTTACATTGCACCTCCCCCCCCCCCCCCTTCATAATAAATACAAACTGCCATATATGCTTTCGACCCCCTCCCTCACCTTCCATTGGGAGACTTCAAAACTGTTGATATAGCTTCGAAATTTTAGAATATTTCAGAGTGACTCAGGCCCTTACCGATGACCTCGCCATCCTCCATTAGGCTCCAGAATCGCTCTCAAAGCTTTACAGTTAAAATTGAAAAATTTACCAAGGAAGGATAACCGGCCCCCACCAATGGCCTCACCTCCTCTAATGAGGCTTCAGGGTCCCTTACAGAGCTCCAAAAATTTATAATTCGGGGAGAGGTCCCGAATCCGGTGGCGGCGCTACAGGAGGTCATGAAAGGGCATTTGCCCCCGAACACAGTCTTTGCCACCCCCTCTCTCTCTCTCTCTCTCCCTCTCATTTGCCCCTCTCCAAAACTGTCACATCCAGCCACCCTCTCTTACACACACAGTGACTCTCTTTTCTTTATTTACATACAAACTCAGCAGATAAACATAAATCCACTGGAATTTTGCAAGTTCGGATGCAGATACTTTTGAGCCATGTACGTTTATAAACCTTGTCTCTAAAATGTGGGTCATCCAAAAATGTGGCGATCTACCCTAAAAGCCACCAGAAAACTTGCTTTAAATGCACAGTGATTTTTTTTTTTGTCTGTGAGGCGCCCCCCCCCCCCCCTCCCTCTCGCGGGGAGGGCATTTTGGCTACTTCACTCAGGATACCCACCCATACGGAACATGTCCCCTACTTGCAGCCTCCCCCACCACGCAGATATTTTTCTGGCTCTACCACTGCCAGGTCACACAAATGGGAGATGGTGATTCACCTGACTACACCCTTCCCTCCCTGTCTGCGGCCTTTGAGATATAACCGCGTCATATCGCTACCCACTCCATTGGAATTCTTCCCTATAAAGGATTCTGGTTCCTCCACTGAACAGGATTCCAATGCATGACGTGGTAAGTATATATAGCAGGTCCGTCTTTTGGGACAGCGGGGGTGGGGGTCCTGACACCTTATGTTTTAATCCGTGCGCACAAAATTTTAATTCGAGCACACGAGTTAATAATCCGTGCGCACGAAATAATAATCGGTGCACACGACATAATAATCCGCGAAGGCGAATTGATAATCGGTACATACAAAATAATAACCCGGGCACAAGGATTATTATTTCGTGTGCGCGGATTATTACTTCGCGCGTATTATCATTTCGCCGCACTTTATATTTATTCTAGTAGTATGAAATGTGCCAAATGGGCCCCATCTGGAGGACTTCGGGGGGGGGGGGGGTAGCATACCGCAGAAGGGACAGCATACCGCAGCGTATTGTGGGTGTCACGTGGGTTGTCATAGAGGCGGAGGAGAGCGGGCATGTTGTGGCATCATCCCGATAGTGATATGTGGTTTTAGTGAGCATACAC
The DNA here is from genome assembly GCA_031216915.1 of Pictodentalium vernedei. Lineage (NCBI taxonomy): Eukaryota > Metazoa > Mollusca > Scaphopoda > Dentaliida > Dentaliidae > Pictodentalium > Pictodentalium vernedei. Next base: position 575,997,870 of record CM062297.1, on the reverse strand, counting down.
ATTGGAGACTACCATTTTGGTTTCTATGTTAGCTTCTTGTTGCCATGTGACCCGATAACCTCTAAACGGACGGGGGACTGTTCTAAGGGTGTGTTCGATTCAACGGGAATCTTGCGAATTACCAAAATAAGCTCGACACTTACCTCAAATCACCGACATCGACTTTATATTACCGAAACAGAGTCGCGCGAAGTGTTATATGACCCAGAAGGGGTATTTTCGATTGATGAGGTATGTACTCCGGTAGAATTAAAGAGTCCCATACTTGGAGTAAGATCGGTGTTTCGTTACTATAATTAACTTCTGTGGCGTGTTCTGACTTCTCTCTGACCCAAGTATCCAACTGCAGGAGTTAGTACGCATGGTATAGCAGACGGGCATCGGGCAGGTCATTGGGCAAGTTATGGGTGCAGGAAGAATAAGAAAGTGACAGGGAATGGGTGGTGTTAGCGTGCATAGTAAGTGGACACCAGAATGGGGATGTGGGAGGGAATCGGTAGTGTTAGTATGAATGGCGTAGTAAGCAGACATCAGGTAGGCCTTCGGGCAAGTAAGGGCTTAGGAAGAATAGGGAAGTTGGGGGAATGGGTAGTGCTGGTATGCATGACGTAGCAAGCAGACACCAACAGGCCCGTTAGTATGCCAGAGTTTAGAAAGAATAGGAAAGTGGAAGGAAAATGGGTGGTATTGGTATGCTTGGAGAAGCCAGCAAACATCAGGCGGGGCCTTGGGCATGCCAAGACTTAGAGATAGGAAGGAAGGGAAGTAAGGGTAAAGCGAGTAAATCGTGAAGTGGAAGTTGGGCCCCGGTTTGGGATATTTACGGACCATGTTGCATAGAGATAGACTTGTGGAATCTCTTTCTGTTACTTGGCTGGCCTTCGGGATGCCCTTTTCATTACATGAAAAGCCGAGGGCAATGAAGCACAACTTGCCATTCCACATATCCTCAGGGTCATAAGGGCCACGAGAAAATTCTTAGTGAGTCACAATTCGTCATTCCTCATATCCTCATATTTGGGGACGGCGTTCCATGGAATCTTCTTTATTCTTCTCGTGTCGCACACCAACATCAAAATATCTGGCTATGTTTGTCTCCTTCGGTAATATTTTGTAACTAGCTCTTTTGGGGGGCCTAAGTAGGGCTCTAAATGTGGTCCAATTGGGACGGTTGAGGTTTCAATCTTCTTTATTCCTCGGGGGCAACCCATCAACACCAAAATATCACGTAATTTTAACCTGCTTTGATGATATTTTGTAACTGGCCCTTTTGGTGGCCTTAGTAGGGCCCCTAAATGTGGTCCGATTGGGGTGGTTGAGATGTCAATCTTCTTTTTTCCTCGGGGGGCACCCATCAACACCAAAATATCTCGTGATTTTAACCTGCTTTGGTGATATTTTGTAACTGGCCCTTTTTGGGGCCTTAGTAGGGCCCCTAAATGTGGTCCGATTGGGGCGGTTGAGGTGTCAATCTTCTTTATTCCTCGGGGGCCACCCATCAACACCAAAATATCCCGTGATTTTAACCTGCTTTGGTGATATTTTGTAACAGGCCCTTTTTGGGGCCTTACTAGGGCCTCTAAATGTGGTCTGATTGGGGTGGTTGAGGTGTCAATCTTCTTTATTCCTCGGGGGCCACCCACCAACACCAAAATATCCGGTGCTTTTAACCTGCTTTGGTGATATTTTGTAACTTGCCCTTTTTGGGGCCTTATTAGGGCCCCTAAATGTGGTCCGATTGGGGTGGTTGAGGTGTCAATCTTCTTTTTTCCTCGGGGGCCACCCACCAACACCAAAATATCCCGTGATTTAACCTGCTTTGGTAATATTTTGTAAATGGCCCTTTTTGGGGCCTTAGTAGGGCCCCTAAATGTGGTCCGATTGGGGTGGTTGAGGTGTCAATCTTCTTTATTCCTCGGGGGACACCCATCAACACCAAAATATCCCGTGATTTTAACCTGCTTTGGTGATATTTTGTAAATGGCCCTTTTTGGGGCCTTAGTAGGGCCCCTAAATGTGGTCCGATTGGGGTGGTTCAGGTGTCAATCTTCTTTATTCCTCGGGGCCACCCATCAACACCAAAATATCCCGTGATTTTAACCTGCTTTGGTGATATTTTGTAACTGGCCCTTTTTGGGGCTTTAGCAGGGCTCTAAATGTGGACCAATTAGGGCGGTTGAGGTGTCAATCTTCTTTATTCCTCGGGGGCCACCCATCAACACCAAAATATCCCGTGATTTTAACCTGCTATGTGATATTTTGTAACTGGCCCTTTTGGGGGCCTTAGTAGGGCCCCTAAATGTGGTCCGATTTGGGCGGTTGAGGTGTCAATCTTCTTTTTTCCTCGGGGGACACCCATCAACACCAAAATATCCCGTGATTTTAACCTGCTTTGGTGATATTTTGTAACTGGCCCTTTTTGGGGCCTTAGTAGGGCCCCTAAATGTGGTCCGATTGGGGCGGTTGAGGTGTCAATCTTCTTTATTCCTCGGGGGCCACCCATCAACACCAAAATATCCCGTGATTTTAACCTGCTTTGGTGATATTTTGTTACTGGCCCTTTTTGGGGCCTTAGTAGGGCCCCTAAATGTGGTCCGATTGGGGCGGTTGAGGTGTCAATCTTCTTTATTCCTCGGGGGCCACCCATCAACACCAAAATATCCCGTGATTTTAACCTGCTTTGGTGATATTTTGTAACTGGCCCTTTTTGGGGCCTTAGTAGGGCCCCTAAATGTGGTCCGATTGGGGCAGTTGAGGTGTCAATCTTCTTTATTCCTCGGGGGCCACCATCAACACCAAAATATCTGGTAATTTTTTTCGAATTTTGAATGTCGAATAAGGAAACGGGAATAAGTAACTAAATTCACAGTACTGGATTCTGATTAACTTTTGGTACATGCATGTGATATATAAATTAAAGGTTAAATTAGTGGGTATTTTTTAACTTAGAAAAAAATTCCCGAAGTGTTCGCCGAGGGTTAAATTATTGGGTATTTTTTGCCTTAAAACATAGCTTATGCTCCCTCCCTGAAACGAACTCAATTGATGTCGTTTCAGTGATGAATCATAAGCTATGTTTTGGGGCAAATGAAATAAAAATTCTAAGAAAAAAATTCCCGCCTCTTCAGTATTACACCAAAAAATCCGACTTTTCATAAGTGTGCGCCGAGGGTTAAATTATTGGGTATTTTTTTTTCTAGTTTTTATTCCCTCAGTGTATTTCCTTAAAACATAGCTTATGCTCCCTCCCTGAAACCAACTCAATTGATGTCGTTTCAGTGATGAATCATAAGCTATGTTTTGGGCCAAATTAGACCAAAAACTTAGAAAAAAATTAAATTATTGGGTATTTTTTTTATAGATTTTATTCCTTCAGTGTATTGCCTTAATAAGTGTGCGCCGAGGGTTAAATTATTGGGTATTTTTTTAATAGATTTTATTCCTTCAGTGCTATTTTTTCCATCCTCTTATTGTGTGTGTAATGTACTTAAAAGGAAGTCTTTTCATTTTAGAATGTGAGAAATTGTAAAACAAATTGATTATCCACTTACCATTGACCTTGACTGAAAATATTTAAATAAAAAAATATTAGAAATAATCTTATTCCTTGTCTTTCAACATCCCTCTCATACCTATTTTCTTCTGCCGAACGGTTCCTATTTTTTTACGCCGGACAGGTTCGGCGGAGAAATTTTTTCTCTGCCGAACCGTGCAGGCGCCATATAACTATGGCTCGAACCAGGAGACTGAAATTCAGCGTGACATTTCCGAGTGACATTACAGCTTAGGGGTGTACTCGAAAACCGGAGTGTACACCAATTTAGTACGGATAGGCGTCTCCGTTGATCACAAACTTATAAACACACGTTTAGTTTAAACATATTTTATTTGCCACTATATACAGCAAAAAGGATCGGAGAACAAGTTATCACAACTTACAAAAACTCCTCTCCTTAAACAAGAATAATTAAACATTTGCGGCACATTTATATACAATATAGAAATACTAAGAATTAGTGTAGTCATCAGCTAAAGGGTTGAAGATTGGAGACTTAGAGAGATAATGATTTAACCGTTTTGAGCTCCGGTGGTATCTTCCACATCAGTTCACTAGAATTAGCTAGAAGGGTCTATTTTCAATATTTTCAATATTTTAGAGCTGACCAATCAGTATTTCCAACGAGGAGCCTTGGGGCCACACGTTGGAAACAGTGGTTGGTCTGTACTACTTATTTATTTAACATTATTTTGTCACGGAAAACGGGGTGTTCCACTGGCTTTGTCCGAAAAACACACGTACAATCAAAACCTAAATGCATTTAAAATGGAAATAAACATTGGACAAATGTAAACATAAAATATAACTATAACCACGAAAATTTATGAACATGACCCAGATCTGACAATAGAGACACATAGTCTGTTGTCAAAAAAACTAAACAACGCAAATAAATGTGTGTGCGCATGTGCGAAGTCAACATCACCGAAAAATTTCTCCGTGATCTTTTGGAATAAACCCAGCTAAAATGAATTTATTATTGGCATATCATGGCGGAGCCCATTCCTAAACTATCAGGGAGTATTTGGAGATTACCTTAGTATAAGAATTTTTTTGTTGTACTTTGTTGTAACTTATTAAAAACGTTGTAAATTTTTCCTAAATCTTTCCTTTGCCCAATATGGCGTCATTCATTGTTTACATCCGGGTATTCCAATCTTTGATAAGTGGTTCCGAATGAGCCGTAAACTGAAAAAAATATATAGAAGAACAGCCACAGCTTCCAACCGGCTTCAGGCACAAGGCACCAATTTTAGTTTCTGACAGCAAGGGCTTCACCCTCAGAAATGCATGCTCCAGGCAGGAATTCCCACTGGAATTGTGGTGCATATCAGGTGCACGAACATCTGCATTAGTTGATCTGATCGAAGAAAGGATTGAAAAGGCCATCAAGAGGCACAACACCATTATTATTTACCTGTGGTCTGGGACGTGCGACCTTACAGTGAAAACAGGACGCTACATACACTTAAGACATCACGGTAGTACCACAGCTGATCACATCATATCCCAATTTCGAAGAGCTGTAAACATTGTAGAAAGGCACAGTGGAAAGGCAGAAATCAAGCTTATCGACTGTCCCATTCTCTCAACAGCCATATATAACAGATGTAAGGGCCACAAACAGCCATCGCTTTTCAAACCAGACGACTTTGACCTCACCAAGCAAATAACAGACCTTAACAGCAAAATAGCTATTTTAAATTCAAGTCTTATCAAAAATACCATCAAAACCAGTAGTTACTACTTTAGGAGTAGGACGGTGAGAAAGGGGAGGCGACGAAAATCTGTTCGCCTATCAATAAACCAAAGAGACGGTGTTCACCCAGGACCAACACTCAGCCTCGCAATAACAAAGCATATACTCATTGACACATACACATAGTGTTACCATATACAACAGGAAAGTGAACTGCCACAACTTAGAGTAGAAGAAGAAGAACTAAAAACCCTACTCTGATCATTAACAGAACAAACACGTAATGAAGAGGCGGTGAGGGAGCTAGCAGGAAAGGGAGGGACCACTTGCATGGGATCTGCAGAGGGGGGTATAGGTGAGTTTATCTTATCAGCCTCTTCGCAGACCGCCGATTAATTGGTCCGATCCAACTCATACCCCGCTGACCAACAAAATTACCAATCAAAATGAAAATACTATCAACGCTGATTATTGTGCTGACGACATCATACAACCTATGTCGAATAAAGGAGATAGAGACATCCAGCCACTTAACATACAGGAAAGTCCCAATACAAAACATCAACTCAAACAGCACACTGCACGAAATGATGCAAATCACCTGCATAAGATCCAAGAACCTGATTTTATCTTTTTAAACACTGTTAATAAAATACTAATCTATCATCTTTTTTTTCAGACCTTACTATTCCTATTTTCATCTCTTTTCGCACTAACTCGCCGACGTTGCACCTTTTCCTGCTCATAATACCCGCAAGGGGTGTGCAGCAGTATTTAAAGAAAGAAAGAAAGAAGCAAGGAAATACCGTGCCTTATAAATACGACTCGAAGTCATCCTACCTTATATTTGTCCTCCTGGCGACAGCGAATGATGTGAACCCAAACCCAGGGCCAACCCATGAAGACAGTACCATCTACCCATGTGGGACGTGCGACCAACCTGTCACTTGGGACCATCGAGCAATCAAATGAGACTGCCAAGATGTACACGGCAAGACGTATAACTACCTTGTAGATGATGAAAATGCAGCTGTACGATGGGATTGCCTCATATGTGATAACCCTAACTATCACTCACTATGTTATGGCTCAACAGCCACACAGACGAGCAATAGCTTCAGCACACTGAGCGAGCATCTAAACAACAGCAATGAAGATCATACCACCATGCCACATCCCATACACTCCTCAACACCTAAGCAAAGGGGGAAATCTACACCAAGGGAGACCTTCGCCCCCATTCGAATACTGAATGTCAACTGCCAATCGATAAGAAAGAAACAACACCAGATTCAAAACATGATCGACAGCACCAAACCGGACATCATCATAGCCACGGAGACCTGGTTGGACACAAACAACCAAGTATTCCCACCTGAATTTAACATCTATCGTAAGGACAGAAACAGTGACAAACCCGGTGGCGGTGTACTAATCGCAATTAGCAAGAAATATCTCAGTTCAGACGTGCCAGAACTCCACACCAACTGTGAGATTATATGGAGCAAAATACAACAAAAAGGAAACCGAGAACTTTATATCTGCTCCTACTACAACCCTAAAACGTCAGACGGAGACAGCCTGAAATAATTCGAAATAGCCGTGAACAGAGCAGCGTCGAACAATGCTTGCCTGCTGATAGGAGGAGATTTCAATCTGCCTGGGTGGGACTGGAAGACCAAAACCCTACGTCAGGGGACCCAATACCCACAACAACATTACCATTTTTCTGACATCCTAGAGGACAATGGGCTAACACAGCTTGTCAAAGAACCTACAAGAGGAAGGAACACCTTAGATCTGTTAATTACGAATAGCCCCAACAAGATACAACGAGTCGATGTAACACCAGGAATATCAGACCATGACGTTGTATATGCTGAAATGAATATAAACCCAATTGCTAATAAACAAAAGCCTAGGAAAATCCCACTATATAAAAGAGCGAGATGGGACAGCATGAAAGAAGAGATAACGGAATTAATCGGATAATAATTAATAACCAATTTAAATCGGTATTCTCGCCAAGTATTGACATTGACCAAGAGGAATCAAACAACAAAAATATATGCATGACTCAGAAACAGCCTACCCTGACAGCAGCAACATAGAAGTCACAGAAAAGGGAGTGGAAAAACTGATACGGAACCTGAACCCACACAAAGCAGCCGGTCCGGACAACATCAGACCAGTGGTACTGAAAGAATTGGCTACTGAGATCGCACCCATCCTGACCACCATATTCACCATGTCGTTGAGCACCGGTGAAATACCAAACGACTGGAGATCTGCAGTCATAACACCAGCCTATAAGAAAGGACAGAAGTACCAACCAGCAAACTACAGGCAGATATCCGTAACCTGTATTTGCTCTAAGATCATGGAACACATCGTAACAAGCCACATAATGAGACATGCAGAAAATAATAACATTCTGTACCCACTCCAGCACGGCTTCCGATGTAAACGGTCCTGTGAAACACAACCCCTGGAATGTGTCGACGATCTGACAAAAAATCTTGAAACCGGAAACCAAACCGATCTACTCATCCTTGATTTTTCAAAGGCATTCGACAAAGTCAGCCATAGCCTGCTCGTCCACAAACTCCATCACTATGGGATAAGGGGCCTAACAAACAACTGGATCAAGGCCTTCCTGAGTGATAGAACTCAGAGTGTTGTAGTAGACGGCCAAACATCAGACACAGCTCGAGTGGAATCCGGTGTCCCTCAAGGTTCCGTCTTGGGTCCCAGCCTCTTCCTGTTTTATATAAACGATCTACCACATAATCTACACTCAACTGTACGCCTTTTTGCTGATGACACCATTGTATACCTTACCATAAAATCACCTGCAGACAGCGCTAAGCTCCAATCAGACCTGGACAAACTGGCCATATGGGAGAACAGATGGAAAATGGAATTCCACCCAGAGAAATGCACCGTCCTGGCCGTCAGCAAAAAGAGAAATTCGATACACCATGAATACGAATTGCACGGACATGTACTAAAGCACGAAACGTCAACTAAATACTTGGGCTGCACCCTATCCAACGACCTGACCTGGAACGAACACATAAACAATATAACCAACAAAGCTAACAGAAGCCTCGGTTTCCTCCATCGAAACCTTAACATTAAATCAAAGAAAATAAAAGAACAAGCATATAAATCCCTCATCAGACCCCAGCTAGAATACGCCACCACAGTCTGGGACCCATACCACAAAAACCTAATTGAAAAAGTGGAAAAGGTGCAAAGAAGATCAGCACGCTACGTTACAGGACGGATCAGAAATACCTCCAGCATCAGCAGATTGATCCAAGACCTAAAATGGAAAAAACTAAAAACGAGAAGAAGAGAGACCAGACTCATCATGTTATATAAGATCAGTAACAGCTTAGTAGCAATTGACAGAGAACAATACCTGTCCAGGCCGTCAAGACCATCACGACACACCCAAGCTCACTCCTTTGCATTACCAGCAGCAACAAAGGACGTGCGAAAATGGTCATTCTTTGTAAACACCATCAAAGATTGGAATAAACTTCCACCCACCATAGCCTCCGCCAGTTCACTTGAGTCCTTCAAGGCCCAAGTAACATCTTTGCAAAACCATTAAACCTGTAAATTGTTTTTAACCTGTTTTTAACTTAATGCGCACACACACATGCCAGAATATTCAACATGTTGAATGAGGGCATTGCATGGAAGAAGAAAGAAGAAGAAATCAGAATACAGTGTAACTTTGCGGTCTTTAGACAATGTGGATTTTTTGTTATCTGAGGCTGGTTCAATAACATTATACGCGGACTTTACCAAAGTAATTTATATTTGTGCTTTTATAGAAGTCTGGCGCTGTCAGATGCTGAAGTCCAGTCTCCTGGCTCGCGCCGAAGGTCTCTCGCAGGCGCTGTCGCCGAATCGTCCCACCGCCGAATCGTCCTGTTCCCCAGAAATCGAACTGATGCGGAAATAAACGATTCATTCCTTGAAGTTGAATCGGTTGTGCCTGTCATGTGATATCCAGTCAGATGGTTTGAGTAACAAAGATGTACTCATTTCTAATCACATTGTGTACGTAAAATTTAGCGTAGAATATGTTTGAATGAATCGGTGAAGTGTAGATCTGTCTAAAAAATTATGAACTCGCAACCGAAGCAGTAAACTTTCCAATTTTCGAGGTCTGTCCCTCTCCCTCTCGGGGACAGGACACATCCCCCGGGCTAAGTTCCTCTCAGATCAGTGTAACTTGGGACATTTCGCTCCGAATCTACGGGTCAAGTTGCCCACACTTAGAGAAAGATATAAATAAAGAGTACTAGACGATTCGCCTCCCGCCCCCCCCCCCCTCCCGTTTTGTGGAATATTCGACCCCAGACTATTCTGTATTCACCCCTTGAACTATTCGCCCTCGATTGTTAATTAAAAATAAAGCATTTAAATTATTTCAGAATTTGTAGAAATAAAATTATAATTTTATCAAATAACATGCCTAAAGTCTAAAGAGTTAGAAAATTAAAATAAAGACAAAAAGCATTTAAAGGCCTATATAAGTAATGAAATTTTGTTCATTTTGAAAATTCTCACCTCTGATATTCCTTCAATTCAAATTAAATATACACAAATTATACATCAAAATGAAGGTTGGGATGTATAGAACACGAAACACATATGTAATCAACTCATTGAGTCAACTGTAGGCACCACTGGTTCCTGGAAGTCTGCTGCCGTATTCGCACCAGAACTGATAATAAAATAATATTTCACGAAAACAACTTGTGGCCAAATGTGCTTTATATATCCAAGAACAAAGCTAGGGGATAAAAATTCTTCAAAACACGGCGACAGAGCTACATTGGGGAAAATTCCAAAGCCTTTGCTTTTGTTTACGTATGATTCTACTTTCGATTTCCGGTTGACGTCATCCGACAGAAAAAGCATGTAAAAACAACGGCGTCTAAAATCAAATAATGAAAAAGATCGCCGTCATACAGTATACTGTTATTAGATAGAGATTGTACAGGTGCCATATTCAGTGTAAGGTATCATGATACCTGCTGAAATTTCTTAGAATTACGATTTTGTTTTTGGATGGAAATTCGTCGTAACAAGTGATTTGCGCATGTCTGTCGAGCATGGAAACCATTTTCAATAAAAAATGCAGACAGTGTTGTCCTTTTCGAAAATGCAGTCCTACCGCTGTATTCGAAAGTGTTTTGAATGCCTAGCTTTGTTCTTGGATATATGAAGCACATTTGGCCACAAGTTGTTTTCGTGAAATATTATTTTATTATCAGTTCTGGTGCGAATACGGTAGCAGACTTCCAGGAACCAGTGGTGCCTACAGTCGACTCTATGAGTTGATTATTACATATGTGTTTCGTGTTCTATACATCCCAACCTTCATTTTGATGTATAATTTGTGTATATTTAATCTGAATGTAAGGAATATGAGAGGTGAGAATTTCAAAATAAACAAAATTCCATTACTTATATAGGCCCTTAAGGTGTGTAATAAGGGAAATTTGTTAATTTTGAAATTCCTACCTCTGATATCAATTCAATTTAAATATACATAAATTGTTCATAAAAATGTTGGTTATAAACGTATATAACACACAAAATATATATACCATCAACTCACAGAGTTGACAGAAGGCACCAATGTGGCAGTGGTTTCTGGAAGTGTGCTGCTGTATTCGTACCAGGACTGATAATAAAATAATACTTCGGCACTAATGAAGTGAAACCCATTTTAACCTGTATTCACTCTGGAAAAAAGCTTCCAGGTGGATTTATGTTTAAATAGATGACCACGAATAATTCTCCCAAGACCAAGAAAAGGCCCCTTTCCCAATCTTCTTGAATCAAACTCTTTTCAGATATCCAAGAACGAAGCTAGGCATTCAAAACACTTCATGATGGATCAACATGACTGGGGGAAGGCCAGCATGAAGGGTTCCATGGCTGACAGACATGCATATACCATATATCATGCGATACCACAAATTTTCAGAAAACACTCGCGTAATTCTAAGAAATTTAGACAGGTGTCATGATACCTTGCAAATAATATGGCAACTGTGCAGTCTCCATATAATAATAGTGTGTAATGTGAAGGCAATCTCTCTTATTATTTGAGTTTACACAGCATTGTATATCAATGCCTTATCATCCCTGATGACTTTGACCAAAATGTAAACAAACAGAAAACAAAATATAGCAGAGAGTTCTGGAATTTACCACTACACAGCTTTGTCACTGCATTTATAAGGATGTTGATTCCTAGCTTTGTTCTTGGATATCTGAAGTATATTCAGCCACTTGAGCTGTTTTCCTGAAATATTATTTTATTATCAGTTCTCAACTTCTAACTAGTATGAATATGGTATCAGACTTCCAGAAACCTTTAGCGCCTGCTGTCAACTCTGAGTTGATTGCATATATTTTTGTGTTCTGTACATCATAACCTTCCCTGTGGGAACCCTGAGAAGTGAAGCAGTGCTTTTTTACTGGGGTAAATAACCACTGTTTTACTGGTAGAATAGCAGCCAGTCAGCAATGCTTGGAGTGGAAAGTCTTCTAAAATGGGCAACATGGGTATAAACGATTGGCTAGACTAGACTTTATCTCCATGTTGTGGTCATGATTAGCCATTGTGCAGAAATAAGTGATCTTAACCCTTTACCGAACGAATCGACCGCATCCGCCCATGTAATATGCAAATTGAGCAGTTGGAAAAATAAAATTTTTCAAAATGTTTCAACAAAACCATATGTGACCCTTCATTGGAACGAGCTCATTGAGCTCGTTCCAATGAGGGGTAACATGATATGGTTTTGTTGAAATTTTTTGAAAAAATAAAAAAAATGATATTTAAAATAATAAATTTTGATATCGTCTGCATTGGGTAAAGGGTTAAGCACCAATAAATAAATAAATAAATAAATAATACATCATAACCTTCATTTTGATATGTAATGTATGTATATTTACTTTATGTTCATCCAGTATCAGATTTGAGCGTTTCAAAGTGAACTAATTTTTCTTACTTGTATAGCACCTTAAAAGTGCTATGTAACTTAATGTAAGTAATGGAAAGTTATCGAATTAGCTTGAAATTAGGTGACAGGTTATTCTCGATGTCAAAAATCTAAAAAAAAAATAATTGTTTGTGACTTTTTTGTTGTCCATCTGCCAGTGTTCAGGAAATTGCAGATGCCATTTTAATGACCCTGACAAAGACAGGGAATCAAAGTACGGGCATGTAGCCAGGAATTTGGGTGAGGAGTTCCACTAAGTGGACATCCATTATTACCAGCTCTGCTGGGCAATATTGGTTGGGTCTGCCTGAGAAAATTTAGAAAAATGATTATCAAATGGAGCTCTGTGGTAGCATCTGGGAAAATATTATGTGAAATTTTGCTCTATTGTATGTGAAAACTCAAAGACAAAATAGAGCAATATTATGGATAGGCATACAGTATTTTCCAGATATTTATTACACCTATGTATCGTCCATGAAGTGCGTAGCTCATTGTACAGTCCTGGTAATTCATCCTGGTTTCCTCGGCAAAAAAATTGCTGTGGAAAACTGGCTCTTCTACGGCAATTGCTGTTAAGCCTGTTCGATTGGGTAAAAATCATTAGGGGCAGGGCAAAGTCTCAATTGCCTTGTATATGTAGTATGCGGTGATGAGAAATCTTTTAAGTAACTTTAACATGTGAAAGTAGTTCGAGATACATGTGCATATAATCACAATGAATGTGCAGAATCTTTAACTCAATTAGATCATGCCAATATCATGAATCATGTGGATGCTGAGAAAAAGTCTTGGAAGTAAACAGGCGACTTGCTCAGTATGTATGGTATGAGTGAAAATACGATGCATCATAACCACAAACTAAGTATCTCACTGCTTCTATGTTGATAACACCAGAATCTGACATCAGTTTCTGGAAAGCTCTGTAAGAGCTTTCCAGAAACTGATGTCAGATTCGGGTGTTATCAACATAGAAGAAGCAGAATACATAGTTTCTAGTGGTTATGCTGCAACTTGTACTGTAAATTGTAAGATTGGCAATACAGCGTAGTGCCACCCACATGGTTTGGTTCCTTGTGTATAACCTGGAAGTTGAGCAATTTCTACCACCACAAGGCTTTCTGAAGAAGCCATCCCCGGCAGTATTTTTGCTGTGGACATTTTTCCTTTTCTCAGCATTTTCCTCGGCACTGCTGATTGCCAAGGGTAAATTACCAGGGCTGATTGTAGATGGCCCCCTTGTTGCACTCAAGGGATATGTAATTTTGTTAACATGTGAGTCTATCAGAAATTAAACTGTGATAAGCTTGATGTAACATATAGTTAGAGATGGGCAGTATCCCAATTGGGATTTTGAGTTCGGTATTGATTTAAGAAATTTTAAGTGGAGTATACATGTACCTCGATATTGGTTCAGTATTCAGTACAGTGGAGCCCACTTAATTGGATATCTTTTAACTGAATAACCCTGTTAACTGAATATAATTTCCCAACACAAAACCATTTACTATACCTCCAGTACAAATTTGACCTGTTAATTGAATATAGCTTATAGAGTAAACTCCTGTTAACTGAATAAAAAGTCTTGTAACCTGTTGAGAAATTACCCTGACACTCCCCAGTTTTCTGTTGTTTATAGACCTTTTTGGCCTCAGTACATTCAATACAGGCATTTAATGTTATATCTTGTTGGACAGAGCTCAAGGAGCTCTGTCAAACAAGATATAATAGAATATATGCTGCGTTTATCTCTGGAATACAGGAAAGTGTTAATTGAATACTCCTGTTAATTGAATAATTTTCATTGGCAAAGTGGCTTTTCAATTAACAGGGTTCCACTGTATCTGTCTTGACTAAGATTTGCTGATAGCACCAAAGGGGAATTTACATCAGGAAATACAGAATAAGTTGTTCTTGTATCATTCTACCACAGCTCCACAAATGCCACTGCAAATGAGCTCAAGAGTGACATTTTTTTACGAACACAAATCACATCTACAGTAATTTTGTCACTTCTTCTAAACACACCTTAACCTTTTAAGGCCTATTTGACTAATTTGAGGCATTTACAATCTCAGCGCAAGTGCCCCGACCATGCCATCTTGAAGAGGTACTGCTGACAATAAACAAAGCACTTGGGTAGTGAGTTGTACTCAAGCCTAGTTTTCCTGCTAAGGCAGCCAAGACTTTGCTAGAAATCACTGCTAATCAGCTGGAGGTTGAGGTCTAGTGAGAATTCAGGACAATTGCCCAGGCCCCTCTGGGTTAACAAAACTGAAAATAAAATCGGCCACTTCTTTCATGAAAATGAACCCTTCAACTGCTATCAAGCCTCCACAAGGCCTTATAAATAGTGAATGTAGGAAAATATGAAAATTCAGATGGTTACAGTATTCAATGATTGGTTCAGTTCTGTTTTTTGCTATCTCAATGATATCGGTATCAGTTTGGTTTTTCAGTACATTGCCCATCTCTTCATATAGGGCCTGTAACACCAGGACTATTCAACTAGTTAGATGCTTAGGCCCTGTGATACTTTTTTTTATAGCTGTGGCTATAAAAAATGTATCAAGATAATGCCTTGGCATTTCACAGAAACTACATGCAAACAACATTTATGTTTTAAAACAACTTAACCTGATACACTATGCCCTGTGGCGATGTATCAGAGTAAGTGAGGTTGCCCTATTTTATCAAAAGTTTCAAATCCCAAATGGGAGATACTCTCTCAAGTGAAGCACCAATTTTCTGGCGAGGTGAATTTGCACCTATCATACCTCCCCTCGTTACTTGCCTGAACTTAGGTATAGAGTGAATGACAAATTGAAAAAGTCTATAAAGCATAGAGAAAGTAAAATGTACTGCATACAGGTGGCTTTAGATTACCCCAACTTCACATCATTCACAGATGTGCCCAAATTAGAGTAGGTGTGAAGACATCAAGAGAAATATATAAATTTTCTGTGCCTATTCTACATTTGAGAATAACTTCCATCATAATATGTCATGACTAGAAACACAAAGAAAAGCATGGCAATAAGACATAACAGGATAAGGTTGTTATTTCTGGTTTTAGTGTGCCCAGATTAGGGCAAAAGGATGTGCCTAAAATAATGAATTTAAACGTACAGGAGGCATAGAAGAAAACTGATGCCAGGGTAGAAAAAGCAAAATGCCAACAAGCACGAAATAAGATAATAAGACAAACATGATAATCGCAAGGAGTGTAATGAGCAGGCCTGGCATTCTTTAGGAGTGCAGGAGTGCTGCACGCCTACTCAGGGTTCCCGCAGGCCTTGAAAAACCTTGAAAAGCCTTGAATTTGAAAATCAATTTTTAAGGTCTGGAAAGTCATTGAATTTCCTCAAAACTCCAAAAGTGGCCTGGAAAATCCTTGAAAACAATCTTTCAAAATATGAAAATCCTTTTTGGTTCACCAACGATAGTTGTGTGAGCCTATGGCATAGCCCTCATGTCGTCGGCGTCCGGATTCATTCATTTTAAACTTTTGTGTGCAGGTTTTGATTTTTTTTTTTATTTTGCTTTTTTTTTTTTATGTCAGCATGCTTTTCAGGGATAGTAATATTTTATTCAACCCTTTCCATCTTAGTTACTTGAATTTTGGTCTTTTGTGTACAGATTTTTCACTTTTCTGTGCAGGTTTTTGACTTTTGTGTACAGGTTTTGAAATTTTGTCTTCAAGTGGAGTTTTACCTTACTGGCACAGGCCACGAAATTTCACGTGAACGATCGTTTCGTTCGCGGGATGGTTACGCAAATCCAAAAACCCGCGAACGATGTTTCGTTCCCGCAAAAAATATGACGTGAACGAAATTTCTTAGTCTGAATTTTTTGTTGTTCATTGATGTGTCAGTGTGCCGTGGTAACCTGATCACCAGATAGGAAATACAACGAATGAGTATGAAGTAGAAGTGGTAGTTTGTCCTGTTGCTTGAACTTATATAGTACTGTATTTTACTCATGCGATTCTAAACACAACATTTCAACATTTATTTTCACGGACATTATGTAAGCATAGTAACTGTCAGCACGAAAGCATGAAACATATCAACCATTGTGGGTTTTTCCGTGGTTGTGTTCTGTTTGATATTGGTGTAGATTCAGCGTGTTTTCCCCCTCATTATTGTTGCGTGCGAATTCGCCCCAGGTTTTTCATATCTTATGGATCAAACAAAGGGATGTAGAGGTTGAGATTGAAGACACTAATTTTAGAATTTGGACTTAAATAGTATTTGCCGTGGCGTTGATATAGAAATGCATAAACATATTCAAGGAAAAACTTGATCTAACGTTAAACATTTATGTGGGTCGAATTGGCATGGGCCTGGAACACCTATGGTTGTTTCACTAATAGACTTCAATTTTTTGGTAAACACGCATGCACTGGTGTTTGTTTTATCTTTTATGAATGGTGCGGTGATCTGTCAATATTTTCTCAGCCCCAGTCCTGAGGTCTTGCATCCATTGATGTTTATCAGCGAAAGAATCTTATACTGACTCCAGCCTTCCTTTGCTGACATTGACAACACCAGCCACTGGTATTGTCGATGTCAGCAAAGGAAGGCTCGAGTCACATGTAATATTCATTGCTTGCAGAATGGCTTCTATGTCAGTATTCATTATTGCTCCAATTTATTACAATGAATACTAATCCCTTTAAATATTTTGTTTCTTAAGGGCCTATATAAGTAATGGAATTTTGTTTATTTTGAAATTCTCACCTCTCATATTCCTTAAATTCAGATTAAATATACACAACTTATACATCAAAATGAAGGTTGGGATGTATAGAACACGAAACACATATGTAATCAACTCATAGAGTCGACTGTAGGCACCACTGGTTCCTGGAAGTCTGCTACCGTATTCGCACCAGAACTGATAATAAAATAATATTTCATCAGAACAACTTGTGCCCAAATGTGCTGCATATATCCAAGAACAAAGCTAGGCATTCAAAACACTTTCGAATACAGCGATAGGACTGCATTTTGGAAAAGGACAACACTGTCTGCATTTTTTATTAGCTCAACTTTGACGAAGTCAATTTGAGCTATTGTCATGGCCCGTCGTCCGTCTGTCCGTCCGTCCGTCTGTCCGTCTGTCCGTACGTCAACAATTGGCTATGGCTCGGGCTAGAGGTCGTATTTATGAACCGATCTTCACGAAACTTCTTGTGTACCTTTGTTATGACCCTGAGACGGGAACGAGTGTTTTTAGGTGTGGTCCGAAATTCAAGATGGCTGCCAGTGGCCATTTTGTACCGATGATGCAAAAATCAGTTTTTTGTACAGAACTTCTCTATGAAAGTTCTGATTTGAATAAAGTTTTGTATAAATGTTTAGTACCATGGGATACATCACATATAATACGGGTTTTTTTCTCGTGCGTAAATTATGCAAATTAGACTGACTTTGATTTATTTAGTGTTACTTTCAGAGCTGTAAGTGCCAAGCTGCTATGGCTCGGGCTAGAGGCCGTATTTATGAACCAATCTTTACGAAACTTCTTGGGTACCTTTGTTATGACCCTGGGACGGGAACGAGTGTTTTTGGGTGTGGTCCGAAATTCAAGATGGCTGCCAGTGGCCATTTTGTACCGATGATGCAAAAATCAGTTTTTTGTACAGAACTTCTGATTTGAATAAAGTTTTGTATAAATGTATAGTACAATGGGATACATCACATATAATACAGGTTTTTTTCTCGTGCGTAAATTATGCAAATTAGACTAACTTTGATTTATTTAGTGTTACTTTCAGAGCTGTAAGTGCCAAGCTGCTATGGCTCGGGCTAGAGGCCGTATTTATGAACCAATCTTTACGAAACTTCTTGGGTACCTTTGTTATGACCGTGGGACGAGAACGAGTGTTTTTGGGTGCAGTCCCAAATTCCAGATGGCTGCCAGCAGCCATTTTGTACCGACGATGCCGAAATCTGTTTTTTGTACAGAACTTCCATATGAAAGCTCTGATTTGAATAATTTTTTGTATGAATGTTTAGTACCATGGGATACATTACATATATTACAGGTTTTTTTCTTGTGCGTAAATTATGCAAATTAGGCTAACTTTGATTTATTTAGTGTTACTTTCAGCACTGTGAGTGCAAATCCCAATACGGCTTGGGCTAGAGGCCGTATTTATGAACCGATCTTCACAAAACTTGTTGGGTACCTTTGTTATCACTGTGGGACGAGAAGGAGTGTTTTGGGGTCCAGTCTGAAATTCAAGATGGCCGCTAGCAGCCATTTTGTTCAAAATTAAGTGCAATCAGATTTTTGCGCAGAACTTCCAAATGAAAGATCTGATTTGAATAAATTTTTGTATGAATGTTTAGTACCATGGGATACATTACATATAATACAGAGTTTTTCTCGTGAATAAATTATGCAAATTAGGGGTCCGGGTGGGACTTAGAAAATTTTGGATCAAAATCCGGAAATTAGTTTTTTTGTTTTTTATGCCTTTTGGTCAATTTTAAGACAAAAAAAAAAAATTTTTTTACACTGAAAATTTGGGGTCCGGGTGGGACTTAGAAAATTTTGGACCAAAATCCGGAAATTGGTTTTTTGTGTTTTGATGCATTTTGGTCAATTTTAAGAAGAAGAAGAAAAAAAAATTTTAGTCTGAAAATATTTTGTTTGGGACTGAAAATTTCCACACAAAAATAATAATCTACAATGATTGGTCTTAATCTGTAGTCCATTACAGTCACCTTGTAATTCGTTTATTATTGTTGACTGGGCCAAAACAAATACTAATTCCTGTCATATTCATTATTCAGTTGTCTTGGTCACAGCAAGTACTAATTCCTGTCATATCCAAGTTGAGCTACAGAGTCATTGACTCTTTCATTGAAGATGGTTCTCATGCCGACAGACATGCGCAAATCACTCGTTACGACGAATTTCCATCGAAAAACAAAATCGTAATTCTAAGAAATTTCAACAGGTATCATGACACCTTGCATTGAATATGTCAACTGTGCAATCTCAATCTAATAACAGTATACTGTATGAATGCAATCTTTTTCATTATTTGATTTTAGACGGCGTTGTTTTTACATGCTTTTTCTGTCCGATGACGTCGACCGGAAATCGAAAGTATACTCATACGTAAACAAAAGCAAAGGCTTTGGAATTTTCCCCAATGCAGCTCTGTCGCCGTGTTTTGAAGAATTTTTATCCCCTAGCTTTGTTCTTGGATATGTAAAGCACATTTGGCCACAAGTTGTTTTCGTGAAATATTATTAAATTATCAGTTCTGGTGCGAATACGGCAGCAGACTTCCAGGAACCAGTGGTGCCTACAGTCGACTCTATGCATTGAGTACACATGTGTTTCGTGTTCTGTACATCCCAACCTTCATTTTGATGTACATTTTGTGTATATTTAATTTGAATTGAAGGAATATCAGAGGTGAGAATTTTCAAAATAAACAAAATTTCATTACTTATATAGGCCCTTAATGGTTTTACCATATTGGTATAAACGTAAACCTGTACAACTAAATGTCAACCACTGAATATTTCATCTCATATCTTGTTTTAATCACGTAACCTTTTTGTTGCGCAAAAATAAATAACAGGAACGAAAAAATGGGTTACGCAAGCCCAAAACACGCAAACGGAAAATGGGTTCTGTAAATTTTTGAAATTTCGTAGCCTGCTGGCATATTGCTATGGTGGTTACCTTTATAACATTTCGGGGTATTTTTCTCAATTTTAACCCTTTGAAACAAATGTGATACTTTTTGGACTTTTATGTGCAGGTTTTGAGGTTTGTCTTTCTTTTCTTCCAAGTGGATATTTTTCAAGTAGAGTTTCACCTTACTGGCATATTGCCATTATGGTTACTGTGACATTTGCAGGGTATTTTTCTGAATTTTAACCCTTTGAAACAAATTTGATACTTTTTTTGACTTTTATATGCAGGTTTTGAGGTTTGTCTTTCTTTTCTTCCAAGTGGCGACTTACCTTGTAGCATATTGCCATGGTTCCTATTTTATGCTAGGATGCTTCTTGGAGCTAGTATTATTAGCTCACCTGACTGAAAGTCAGGGTGAGCTTTTCTTATCACTCTTCGTCCGTCGTCTGTCGTCTGTCGTCCGTCGTGAAGGTGGTGTTTGAGCCTCTTTCTCCTAAACTACTGGCCACATTTTAATTAAATTTCATGTAACTAGTGGTTATATAGGGGCATTTTGATTTTTATCCAAATTAGGTTTTGGCTCATATTGAGCAGAGGTGTGGGGAAAAAATGGCCAAATTGTTTGAAAATCTTCTTCTAATGAACCACCAGTAGCAGAGACTTGATATGTGGTATACAGAGTCCTTTTGAGGTTTAGAATCAAATTTGTTTAAGAGAAGTTTGTCGAGCATTATTTGCCTTCGTTATGGGAGGGGCAAAAATTTTGGCCACGCCTAAAATTTTTATTTTCAGAACCGTGAGGTCGATTTGAACCAAATTTGATATGAGATGATAATGGGTCATAAGTAGTTGATTGAGGCAAAAAAAAACTTTCTCATTGCCCCGTGGGAACCTCGGGAGCTAAAAATAGGAAAAACCTTAAAACTGCCATATCTCCAAAACTACATGGCACAGAGAATTCTTATTTTGTATAAAGCTTACTTTTATCCAGTAGAATAGAATGGTTTAAAAAAATCCCTATCGGTTTGATCACAAGGTACTTTTTTTCAGGACTTTGAAAAAGTGCTGAGTCAGCACTTTTTAACACTGTAGGCAATGGGAAAAACATTAAAAAATCTTCTTCTCCAGATTCAGCAGACATAATCTTTTGATATTTGGTATGTAACATTGTGGGGTGGATCTGATTCAAGTTTGTTCAAATCGGTCCCCTGGATTCATATTTGGGCTCACTATAGAAACCCGAATTCGAACTTAGTGCATTTCAGGCAAATTTCTTAAAAAATCTTCTTCTCCAGATCCAGCAGGCAGAATCTTTTGATATTTGGTATGCAACATTGTGGGGTGGATCTGATTCAAGTTTGTTCAAATCGGCCCCCTGGGTTTATATTTGGGCTCAGTATAGAAGCTCGAATTCAAACTTAGTGTATTTCAGGCAAATTTCTTCAAAAATCGTCTTCTCCACATCCAGCAGGCAGAATCTTTTGATACTTGGTATGCAACATTGTGGGGTGGATCTGATTCAAGTTTGTTCAAATCGCCCCCTGGATTCATATTTGGGCTCACTATAGAAGCTCAAATTCGAACTTAGTGCATTTCAGGCAAATTTCTTCAAAAATCTTCTCCTCCAGATCCAGCAGGCAGAATCTTTTGATATTTGGTATGCAACATTGTGGGGTGGATCTGATTCAAGTTTGTTCAAATCGGCCACCTGGATTCATATTTGGACTCACTATAGAAGCCCGAATTTGAACTTAGTGCATTTCAGGCAAATTTCTTAAAAAATCTTTTTCTCCACATCCAGCAGGCACAATCTTTTGATATTTGGTATGCAACATTGTGGGGTGGATCTGATTCAAGTTTGTTCAAATCGGCCCCCTGGATTCATATTTGGGCTCACTATAGAAGCCTGAATTCGAACTTAGTGCATTTCAGGCAAATTTCTTAAAAAATCTTCTTCTCCACATCCAGCAGGCAGAATCTTTTGATATTTGGTATTCAACATTGTGGGGTGGATCTAATTCAAGTTTGTTCAAATCGGCCCCCTGGGTTTATATTTGGGCTCAGTATAGAAGCTCGAATTTGAACTTAGTATTTTCTTCTCCAGATCCAGCAGGTAGAATCTTTTGATATTTGGTATGCAACATTGTGGGGTGGATCTGATTCAATTTGTTCAAATCGGCCCCCTGGATTCATATTTGGGCTCACTATAGAAGCCCGAATTCGAACTTAGTGCATTTCAGGCAAATTTCTTAAAAAATCTTCTCCAGATCCAGCAGGCAGAATCTTTTGATATTTGGTATGCAACATTGTGGGGTGGATCTGATTCAAGTTGTTTAAATCAGCCCCCTGGATTCATATTTGGGCTAACTATAGAAGCCCGAATTCTAACTTAGTGCATTTCAGGCAAATTTCTTAAAAAATCGTCTTCTCCAGATCCAGCAGGCCGAATCTTTTGATATTTGGTATGCAACATTGTGGGGTGGATCTGATTCAAGTTTGTTCAAATCGGCCCCCTGGGTTTATATTTGGGCTCAGTATAGACGCTCGAATTCGAACTTAGTATTTTCTTCTTCAGATCCAGCAGGCAGAATCTTTTGATATTTGGTATGCAACATTGTGGGGTGGATCTGATTCAATTTGTTCAAATCGTCCCCCTGGATTCATATTTGGGCTCACTATAGAAGCCCGAATTCGAACTTAGTGCATTTCAGGCAAATTTCTTCAAAGATCATCTCCAGATGCAGCAGGCAGAATCTTTTGATATTTGGTATGCAACATTGTGGGGTGGATCTGATTCAAGTTTGTTCAAATCGGCCCCCTGGATTCATATTTGGGCTCAATATAGAGGCCTGAATTCGAACTTGGTGCATTTCAGGCAAATTTCTTGAAAAATCTTCTTCTCCAGATCCTGCAGACAGAATCTTTTGATATTTGGTATGCAACTTTGTGGGGTGGATCTGATTCAAGTTTGTTCAAATCGGCTCCCTAGATTCGTATTTGGGGTCACTCTAGAAGCTCGAATTCGAACTTAGTGCATTTCAGGCAAATTTCTTCTCAAGATCCAGCAGGCAGAATCTTTTGATATTGGGTATGCACCATGCGTAGGGGGTGAGATTCAATGTTGTTCAAGCCAAGTCCCTGGGTTCATATTTGGGCTCACTGTGGTAGCCTGAATTATAACTTAGTTCAGAATGAGGAATTTTCTTTAAAAATCTTCTTCAAATCCAGCAGTCAGAATGTTTTGATATTTGGTATGCAGCATCCTTAGGGGGGTGAGATTCAAGTTTGTTCAAGCCATGTCCCTTCCCTAGGTCCATATTTGGACTCACTGTGGGAGCTTGAATTGTAACTTAGTTCAAAATGAGGAATTTTCTTTAAAAACCTTCTTCTTCAGATCCAGCAGTCGGAATGTTTTGATATTTGGTGTGCGGCATCCTTAGGGGGGTGAGATTCAAGTTTGTTAAAGCCAAGTCCCTGGGTTCATATATGGGCTCCCTGTGGGAGCCCGAATTATAACTTCGTTCAATATGAGGAATATTCTTTAAAAATCTTCTCTTTTTGTTAGATCCACTGGTCAGAATCTTTGGATATTGGGTATAAGGTTTTCTTAGGAGGAGCAGATGCAACTTGTTGAAATCAATTCTCTGGTTTGATATTTAGGCTACCATGTCAGGTGAGCGCCCTAAGACCCCTATGGCCTCTTGTATTATTTAACCTTTTAGCTGCTTATTTACCTTAATTTTGGACTTTTGTGTGCAGGTTTTTGACTTTTGTGTACAGGTTTTTATAGTTTTTTTAAGTGGAGTTTTACCTCACTGGCATATTGTCATGGTGGTTACTGTAACTTTTTCAGGGTATTTTTCTAAATTTGAACCCTTTGAAACAAATGTGATATTTTTTGGACTTTTATGTGTAGGTTTTGAGGTTTTTCTTTCTTTTCTTCCAAGTGGATATTTTTCAAGTAGAGTTTCACCTTACTGGCATATTGCCATAGAGGTTACTGTGACATTATCCAGGTATTTTTCTCAATTTTAACCCATTGAAACAAATGTGATACTTTTTTTTTTTCTTTTATGTACAGGTTTTTGAGGTTTGTCTTTCTTTTCTTCAAAGTGGAGACTTTCCTTGAAGCATATTGCCATGGTTCCTATTTTATGTTAGCATGCTTCTTGGGGCTATTATTATATTATTTAACCCTTTAGCTCCTTATTTTATTCATTTATTTTGAACTTTTGTGTGCAGGTTTTGATTTTTTTTTTTATTTTGCATTTTTTTTATGTCGGCATGCTGTTTAGGGATAGTAATATTTTATTCAACCCTTTCCATGCTTAGTTACTTGAATTTTTGACTTTTGTGTACAGGTTTTTGACTTTTCTGTGCAGGTTTTTGACTTTTGTGTACAGGTTTTGAAATTTTGTCTTCGAGTGGAGTTTTACCTTACTGGCATATTGCCATGGTGGTTACCTTAACATTTCAGGGTATTTTTCTCAATTTTAACTCTTTGAAGCAAATGTGATACTTTTTTGACTTTTATGTGCAGGTTTTGAGGTTTGTCTTTCTTTTCTTCCAAGTGAATATTTTTCAAGTAGAGTTTCACCCTACTGGCATATTGCCATTGTGGTTACTGTGACATTTGCAGGGTATTTTTCTCAATTTTAACCCTTTGAAACAAATGTGATACTTTTTTTTTACTTTTATGTGCAGGTTTTGAGGTTGGTCTTTCTTTTCTTCCAAGTGGCGACTTACCTTGTAGCATATTGCCATGGTTCCTATTTTATGTTAGGATGCTTCTTGGGGCTATTATTATATTATTTAACCATTTAGCTGCTTATTTACCTTAATTTTGGACTTTTGTATGCAGGTTTTTGACTTTTGTGTACAGGTTTTTATATTTTTTTAAGTGGAGTTTTACCTCACTGGCATATTGCTGTAACATTTTCAGGGTATTTTTCTTAATTTTAACCCTTTGAAACAAATGTGACACTTTTTGGACTTTTATGTGCAGGTTTTGAGGTTTTCCTTTCTTTTCTCCCAAGTGGATATTTTTCAGGTAGAGTTTCACCTTACTGGCATATTGCCATGGTGGTTACTGTGACATTATCCAGGTATTTTTCTCAATTTTAACCCATTGAAATAAATGTGATGCTTTTTTTTTTTTTTCAAAGTGGAGACTTACCTTGTAGCATATTGCGATGGTTCCTATTTTATGTTAGCATGCTTCTTGGGGCTATTATTATATTATTTAACCCTTTAACTGCTTATTTACTTTAATGTTGGACTTTTGTGTGTATGTTTTGGACTTTTTTTAGCTCACCTGAGCGAAGCTCAGCGGGAGCTTTACTGATCGTGATCCGTCCGTCGTCTGTCGTCCGTCCGGCGTTAACTTTACATTATCGACTTCTCCTCCTAAATCACTAGCCCAATTTTATTCAAATGTTGGCTAAATATTATTACCTAATGCCAATTCAGATTTGTTCAAATGATGTTGCCCCTCCTCCTGGGTGGGGCCACGCCCCCAAGGGGCACCAAAATCTTTGAAAATCTTCTTCTCAAGAACCAGCAGTAGCAGACACTTGATGTATGGTATGCAGCTTCCTTTTGAGGTGTAGACTCAGATTTGTTCAGAAGAAGTTCGAGGGATAATATTTGGCGTTGTTATGGGAGGGGCAAAAATTTTGGCTCTGCCCTAAATTTCTATTTTCTGAACCGAGAGGCCAATTTGAACCAAATTTAATGTGAGGACTTATTGGGTCATAAGTACTTGATTTATGCCAAAAAAAATTTTCCCGCAGCCCCGTGGGAACCTTAGGAGCTGAAAATAGAAAAAATTTAAAACGCCTATATCTGCAAAACTGCACGGCACTGAGAATTTTTATTTGGTGTGAAGCTTCCTTAGGACCAACAGAAAGGATTGGTCAAAAAAAATTGCCATCGGTTTTATCATAGGTTATAGTTTCAGGACTTTGAAAAAGTGCTGAGTCAGCACTTTTTAACACTGTAGGCAATGGGAAAAACATTTAAATATCTTCTTTTTTAGATTCACCAGTCAGAATCTTTTCAGATTTGGTATACAACATCAATAGGGTGGTCAGATTTAAGCTTGTTCAAATCGAGCCCCTGGGTTGATATTTGGGCTCCCTATGGGAGCCCGAATTTCAACTTAGTGCAATATGAGGTCTATTATTTAAAAATCTTCTTCTTCAGATCCGCCAGGCAGAATTCTTTCATATTTGGTGTACAACATCAATAGGGGGGTCAGATTCAAGTTTGTTCAAATCAAGGCCCTGGGTTCATATTTGGTTTCCCTATGGGAGCCTGAATATTAACATAGTGCAATATGAGGATTATTCTTTAAAAATCTTCTTCAAATTCAACAGGCAGAATTCTTTCATATTTGGTATACAACATCTCTAGGGGGTTCAGATTCAAGTTTGTTCAAATTGAGTCCTTGGGTTCATATTTGGGTTCCCTATGGGAGCCCGAATTTTAACTTAGTGCAATATGAGGTCTATTATTTAAAAATCTTCTTCTTCAGATCCACCAGGCAGAATTCTTTCATATTTGGTATGCAACATCAATAGGGAGGTCAGATTCAAGTTTGTTCCAATCGAGCCCCTGGGTTCATATTTGGGCTCCCTATGTGAGCCCGAATTTTAACATAGTGCAATATGAGGATTATTCTTTAAAAATTTTCTTCTTCAGATCCACCGGGCAGAATTCTTTCATATTTGGTATACAACATCTCTAGGGAGGTCAGATTCAAGTTTGTTCAAATCGAGTCCTTGTTTAATATTTGGGCTCCCTATGGGAGTCCAAATTTTAACTTGGTGCAATATGAGGATTATTCTTCAAAAATCTTTTTCTTCAGACCCACTAGGTAGAGTCCTTTCATATATGGTATACAACATCTCTAGAGAGGTCAGATTTAAGTTTGTTCAATTCGAGTCCCTGGGTTCATATTTGAGCTCCCTGTGGGAGCCCGAATTTCAACTTAGTGCAATATTAGGTCTATTCTTTAAAAATCTTCTTCTTCAGATCCACCAGTCAGAATTCTTCCATATGTGGTATACAACTTATCTAGGTGTACCAGATTCCTGTTTGTTCAAATCGAGTTTCTGGGTTTATATTTGGGCTCCCTGTGGGAGCCTGAATTTTAACTTAGTGCAATACGAGGATTATTCTTTATAGCGGGGGAGGAATTCGCTAGAATTGTGCACTTGGTGATACCTTCCTGAAATTTGGCATGATGTAAGGGTAGGCATCAGAGATTTCAAAATCGATCGGCTACAAGTTGGCACCATCCTCTAGCCACCACTAGCAGCGAAATCCAAAATGGCCGCCAAGCGGATCGAAAAAAAGCTATTTTCGCCGATCGCACAACTGAAGCTCCAAACCTAACACCATACATGTGCTGTAATTGATGTGAATGATGGAGTGAAGCCCTTGGAACAAGTTGGGGGGAAGATTAATGGATAATGGGATCAGAATTTCCGTCGATGTGTGCGTCTGTGTGTCTGACTGTCAGTATGATCGTCCGTCCGTAGATAAATTAGTGTTGAATGTTTCTCGGGAATGCAATGGTCAAATGAACATGGTATGAGAGATTCCTGTCAACACATGAACAAGGGTACTCGATAGTATGCAGCAGTGGGGATACTTGGACATTTGATAATCCAATTAAAGTGACAGTCTATTCTCAACTTCCGGCATTTTCGATAGATTTATTTTCTAAGAAAATAAAACTATCAAATTTCTAGAGGAGTTCTGGTTCAATCTCAACACCATAGCGACACGTCTGCCAGCAAGGGCAGTGCTGGAATGAACTCGGGATGCATTAGTTCCCGTTGTTAATTATACAATGTTATCTTGCCAGTATAGAACATTGGCAAAATGGGACTAGAAGGGGTGAGTGTATGTTTGCAGTCATTCGAGGTACAGGAATATTTTTTGACTACAAGTAGTATTCTTCATTTTCGGCCAGTTAAGATGTGGTGTGTTCCAAGTCAGGATTAATGTTGCCGACACTTAATGCCCATCCCTCATGGTATGCTACTTTACCAGGGATATAGAGATATAGCCACCACTGGGAGCCAAAACATGACCTTTGATGTCGATGAGTGGTCGAAATGTTTTAGCGAATAACTTATCGAAATATGATCCGGTATGGCAATTTGATACCTTACGTTAGATTTATTAGATCAACTCAGGTATGGATTCATTGAGACATGAGTGCGCTACAAGATGAAGGATTTCCAAGTTGATTTGCTATGGAGTAGGAACTGACTAGTCACATGTGGCCTATGGCCAGAGAAAGACAAGGATACCATAGATGAACACACGGGTGAACGAAGGTATCAACTGTTGTACAGAGGCAAAATAGTTGGGGATATTGTATCATGCTATGCATGAATTAACACCGTCTTGTGCAGTAAATAACAGACTATTTTCCGAAATCTAAAACTGTATTCCTATACCCCGGACAATGTAGCAAGCCACATGGGATGAACATTTGTTAGCAAAATCAACTCAACTAGAAACATGACATGTGTTAACTGGCCGAAAATGGAAAAAAAAATACCAGAATAGGAGATGACTGGTCCTAACATGACAGTATACTACTCAATATTGTTACAACAGCCACCTTCACACTTACACAAAGGTGTGCACCTTAATCCAGCTTTCAAGCATTTGCAATTGCCCTTGCAGGCCTTGGCACAACTACAGTGGAGCATCAGTGCACATGCAGCACTTGCGTCTCCTAGGTGAGTCCAAAATGGGACCAGAATATTGAGACGTGGATTCCACTCCCATCCGTACTGTGATGGGTCTGGCACACATAAGTGTTTCTGCAGAGCACGATGCCAAATGAAAGATGACACAAGAATTACCCTTTTTACATGTTGATACAGAGCTGCTTTGGTGGGCGGGATGTTTTCCATAGACTTAAGGCCATGTGTGAACATATGCCGTCTCGCATCATTGACACGTGTACTGACACAACTGTTACTGTACATCTGTATGGTGAGTTTTTCGATATGCTGCATATGAGGGGAATCCTCTGAAAAGACTTGCGGATTCTCAGTCAATTCTATCATCATTTCAGTTGATGCGGGAAAATTCATCCATGCATTCCATCCTGTCTTCTTCCCAATGCCGAGCATGCTGGATGTTACATCACAACCTGTGAAGGCGTGGAAGAAAGTCAGGGCCTTACAGTAATCAGGTCCAAGTTGTGAAGCTATCTCATGAATTGGCATATCTTTATATGCCTTTCCAATTCCAAACCCAATCCACAGCTCACTGAGTCCAAGGTCACGGAATGTTGCGAAATGGTGCAAAGACAGAATGACGACATCAGAATCAACCGTGCGAAGAAAAGCTATTTTGTGACCTTGTGAGACTGCATGGTTGAGATGAAGCATCATGCGCGTGTCTGCTTCCTCGTGGTTCGATGGAGATATGTCACATAAGCTAACATCCTTATTGCATAGTACATATTCTCCTGATGTCGTTAACAACTGGTACTCGGATGTTGATGTTAATTTCAGCAGTTCAGCAGACAGGAACTTGAAAAATTCGTCTTTATTCTCACTAACTTTCAAGAATGCCTGCCAATTCTTCCCTTTAGGTAAAGGGACGTTCTCGGACACCCGTATCAACCTAACTGCTGTCTCACCGAGGCGTTTTGCTCGCGTCTGATTCTTCAAACTGCCTTCGGGGTAACAGTCATAGATCGCATCAACCCTTGTGGTGTTCGTGTTAATCAGAGATTCGATGTATGGCAATAATTGCAATCGAGCATATTCTCCAAACAGATCCGCTTTCTGTGGTTTGATTACATGGACTACAGCAGGCATATCCAAGATGACAACTGAAGCTTGTCTAGCTGCTGAATTCTTCCCTTGTGCAGGAATAGCTGGTAAACAATTGAGAATTTGAGATTTTGTCCCACTCCGTAGCTTACCTCTATCGGATAATGCTGGCGGATCACGTGCATTCTCGTGCATGAAAAACTCATCCATGTTTGAATCAGGCCGGGCTTGCAGTGAAACGAACATCTGGGTAACTATTGCGGCAGTTGCTTTACTTGACATGAGTTTGTCTCGGCCTTTGTCCAGGTTGGCTGGGGGTGGGTTAAGGAAGGTATATATATTTGCCTTGGGAATAACATCATTCAGGGGTACGGTGCATTCCACAAGCCTTTCCTTCAAGAAAGTGGAATATAAATGCTTGCCCCTTTCGGGTAATGACCGTAAACTCTTACTAACTTCGGGGTCCATATATTCACCAGTATCTAATGTCACCAGCTGACCACTAGTTTCATCATAAGGGTTGATAATGAGTCCCTGATTCACCAGATCGAGGAGAGATTTCAATTGATTCAGAAATTTTTTCTGCTCTGATACCGAACTTTCCGGGTGTTCCGTGTTATCTGATGATGTTGTGTGGAAACTTGCATATTCATACTCATCTATAACACGCAGAACTTCTGACCTTGAAAGCTCAATAACGACTTTCTCTTCAGCCTGGCCATAGAGACCTTTTGGACCACTGTCTTCTTTGAGTAGTTGGATACTATGTTCTTGGCTCTGATCTAAACCCATCATACTGAACTTCCTCTCACTACGCTGGACCACAAAATGGCCTTCCATGAATTTGTTGTGGATTGAAGGATGCCGCCTGGGTAGCTGAGACATGTCTCTCAGAAATACGGGGACCCACCGACAATAATTTGTATGTCCTAGGGCAAAAAAGTAACTGCACAACTCATCGATAGAACACAGTGTACCAGGCCAGTTACCGATTCGTTGGTTCCGAACGAATTGACAGCTTGTCAAGAGAAAGTTCCGAACGATTTCACCCCAATAGCGCGCAGTTGGAGATTGTGAAAGAATCCTCTGTTCCCACATTTCAAATGACTCATGGGGCCCAGTCTGCTGACAGTAAATCTCATAAGCATTCTTTCTGAGGATCTCAAGCCAAGCTAGAGTGAGAAGATATGCCTGTCGCGTCCTCTTGACATGTTTCCCACCAAGTAGGGATGATGCTACACCGGGTGTGAATATCTTTGCGAGGTGAAACATTCGCTCCCAACCAGAACCACCCATAAGCTTACCACCAGCTTCTTGGGTGCACATTTCAAGATGCAGGAATCCAATCATACACACCATTCGATCCTCACCTATCTCCTCTGGGAACAGCCATTGACATTTTTTCTGCCTGGCATACAACGGACAGTCACCTTCAATGACAGGTATCTGGCCGGGGTTTACGAAAGCAGTAGCTTCCCTGACCACATACATAGCATGCTTCTGCATACTGAGTGAGTCCGCTTTCTGCTCACTGAAAACAGGGAATACCCCAATAACTGCACGAGGTTTGACATTGTCTTGATCTTCATGTTTTGAAAAGAAGCCTGAAAAGGTCACAGGGACTTCATCAAGCTGCCAGCTGCCATCAACCTTCCCTTTATTGCTGATCTGTGACACATGAGACAACCAGTCATTCTCTCCCACGTTCAAATCTGCATATTCATTGGGCCGTACATTACATTCATCTGGAGATTCAAGCCTGATGTCCCCACCAAAGTCTTCAACGAAAGGAACAAATGCATAGTCGTCTGGGAGTTCAATTTGTGTGTCTTCTGGAACATCTAAACTCAGTGGTGGGGGATCAGTACCCACATTGTCCCTGCTCAGTTGACCAATGAGTGTGATGGACGTACCATGCATATCAGATCTACCAGATACATCAATGTTATCAGTGGTTCCTATCGAGAAAACATTACGTTTGCAGTTAGCTGGGACTACAACACCTTCGTTCTTGAACCGCAGTGAAACAGCTCTCGCGAAACTCCTGCGAACATCCATTACGCGATCATAAGAGACAGAGAGTCCCATTTGATGAAAATCTCTGATAAGATTTTTCATACGATCATGGGCATGCAACTTCAAACCCACATAAAGAGGCATTGGAGTTTCTCTGTCACGTCTCTGGTGAACATTTTGTGCATGTTCGGAGCGTTTCGCTGAATTGCTGATCAACATCTGTGAAATAGTACAAGCCACTCGAGTCTTGGCATTAACAGTCTCATCATCGCCTAAGTTCTGTATACTACATGTGCCCTCAAGTAGAACTCTAAGAAGAGTCAGGAGTGAGTTGGGTACAGGCTCGCTCAAGCAATAAGATGAAAATGATCCCGTGAAAGGAGCTTGAGATATGAGTATGTGTTTACGCAGAAGAAGACCCACATCAACTATCTTTTTTGCCTCTTCCTCAGACACTATACGAGTTAAAGATTCGGACAACAAGGAGCCAACTCGAAACCTACTTGAAATAAACACATCTCTACCCTGTGTGAAGGCGTCCCAGCCATCGCCCAATTTCTGCAACAAATGTTCTTTGAATCGAGTGGAATGTATTTCTTCACTAAGCCAATCAGAACCGACTTGCTTCAACCTCCGACTGTACAGATTCTTGAGATCGACAAGCTTCATCGCGGAATCGTTGTGTTCAACAAATGTTATGAGCTCTGCCATAACGAGAGGGTCATAGGGCAGGCCTGACGCGGAATGTTCGGCGTTCTTCGACTTTTTAGATTTAGCCGCTCGTGCTTCATTGGCAAGCTTACAATAACAGGTTTTGTGATAGTAAAGATCACTAGCAGCGGAATCAAATGCTGCATTGACCCGAGAAAAAACAACCCAGTTCTCGGCTTCCTTTGCCATAATTTTGAGTTTATTGTTATCAGACATTGATCTGCAAATAGGCTCACTGCTGTCACCTTCGCGTTTGTGACAATAAACACACTGGGGCAGTTTCCTGTCACAGCCAGATTCAAAACTTGTCCGTGTTCTTTTAGGACTCAGCGTGGAGCAGGATGCCACTGCCTCATTTCGCTCTCGCTTGTGTAGCACGCGCTGTACGATGTGAGTCCGAATACTGTCACGGCATGTCTTATGATATATTGCCTTATTCGTCAACAGTGACATCGACATACACTCATCACTCTCTCTCATCAAACAATCAATGGTCAAATTATATGGAAGCTCAACGCCATTATCTAGGAAGCGCGTTATGTCTTCCTCAATAGCTTTATAGGCGTCATGAAAACGAGATTCTCTATACGGACGCATCAATTTCTTGGAACTGTCTTGCTGGCAAAAGCAACAACGTTCCCAGTCAGTACTAGTCCGTACACGAAGAGGATTCTCACTCATTCTGTGAATGATTTTTGTGAACAATCGCGTTCTCGAATTAATTTCGACAGACAAATCAGAATTGCTTGCGGAATTACGCCAAACAAGAGATTGTATGGCAAAGAGACTGCTTCATAAAGAGCGTTGTTTCTCCGGGATCAGCGTCATTCAGGTTTGCCTGAATGACGCTGATCCCGGAGAAACAACGCTCTTTTCAAGTTCCAAGAAATTGATGCGTCCGTATAGAGAATCTCGTTTTATTCTACATCATCTCCCACGTCTGTTTCCAACACGTGCGTGGATCACAGTTCACTTTCGCGCCCTTACAATCGGATGTATAGTCGGTAGACCGTCGAAAAGGAGGTTCCCTTCAGCCGCTGGCGGCCATTTTGGATTGTGCCGCTACTGGTCGCCACCGGTCGGTGTCAACTTGTAGCCGATCGTTTTTGAGAACCTCATAGCCTACACTAACAGTGTGCCAAATTTCAAGAAGGTATCACCAAGTGCACAATTCACCTGTATGTGACGAATTCCTCCCCCGCTATTACAAAGCTTCTTCTTCAGATCCCCCAACCAGAATCATTTCATATTCAGTATATAACATCTTTAGGGAGCTCAGATTCAAGTTTGTTGAAATCGAGTCCCTGGGTTCATATTTAGGCTCCCTATGGGAGCCCAAATTTTAACTTGGTGCAGTATGAGGATTATTCTTTAAAGATCTTCTTCTTCAGATCCCCCAGTCAGAATCATTTTATATTTGGCATACAACATCTCTAGGGAGGTCAGATTCAAGTTTGTTCAAATCGAATCCCTGGGTTAATATTTGGCCTCCCTATGGGAGCCCAAATTTTAACTTAGTGCAATATGTGGAATTTTCTTTAAAAATCTTCTTCTTCAGATCCACCAATCAGAATCTTTTCATATTTTGTATATAACATCTCTCTGAGGGCTCAGATTCAAATTTGTTCAAATCGAATCCCTGGGTCAATATTTGGGCTCCCTATGGGAGCCCGAATTTTAACTTAGTGCAATATGTGGAATATGCTTTAAAAATCTTCTTCTTCAGATCCGCCAGTCAGAATCATTTCATATTTGGTTTACAACATCTCTAGGGAGGTCAGATTCAAGTTTGTTCAAATCGAGTCCCTGGGTTCATAATTGAGCTCCCTGTGGGAGCCTGAATTTCAGCTTAGTGCAATATCAGGTCTATTCCATAAAAATCTTATTCTTCAGATCCACCAGTCAGAATTCTTCCATATTTGGTATACAACTTATCTAGGGGCACCCGATTCAAGTTTGTTCAAATTGAATTCCTGGGTTCATATTTGGGCTTCCTATGGGAGCCCGAATTTTAACTTAGTGCAATATGAGGACTGTTCTTTAAAAATCTTCTCCTTCAGATTCACCAGTCAGAATGATTCAGGTTTGGTATACAACATCTCTGAGGGGGGGGGGGGGGGGGGTGGGGGGGGGGGGTGGGGTGTCAGGGGTCAGATTCAAGTTTGTTCAAATCGAGTCCCTTGTTTCATCAGTTATGGCTTTCAAACTGCAGTGGCGTAACAACGCTTGGAAATTTGGAAATGCTTATCTATAGCTGGGAGAATTGGATCTAGTTGGCAAGACCTATGCTATTATAATGATTATCTGACATGGACACCTGAATTTAATTTCATGATGTCATTCCTCTGTGGTGTTGATGAACCATAACGAGCTGACTGTGATCCAAAATACTTCTTTGAACCACTTTGTCAGGTGAGCGATTTAAGGCCACGTGGGGCCTCTTGTTTTACTCCAGCCACCCCTTTACATTGGCCACCTGCTGGTTAGCCATGGGATACTGATGGGGCGCGGTGGCTCAGTTGGTAGAGGTGCTGGCTGCAAGCCGAGAGATCCTCAGTTCGAATCCCACCTGCGGCAACTGCGTTGTGTCCTTGGGCAAGACACTTCAACCCCATTGCCCACGTGGGGACACGGTGACGCTGTGTACTAATGCGTACTGCACGTCGATGGTGCACCTGTCTTCAACCAATGCTAACTCTGCTTGTGTGGAGTTGGTATGTTGGGGAGCTGACAGTTGCTCACCTTTGCTCGGTGGTTCTCTCCGGGTACTCTGGCTTCCTCCACCCTTAAAACTGTCACGGTCATGGTTAGCCATTGTGCAGAAATATGTGACCTTAAACACCAATAAATAAATAAATATGGGATACTGATACCCCCTCTAGTTTGTGATGGGCTTCATAAAATGTGGAGGCAAAAATGTCCAGGAATCACATTGATAACCTTGAAAAACCTTGCATTTAACTTCCATGAAGCCTTGAAAAACCTTGAATATGGCATGAAAATGGAACCCTGCTACTGCACACCTAGAAAAATCGAGGAGGGCAATTTTTTGCACTCTGTGATTTTCTGGAATCCCAGACCTGTTTGAGACTGCTTTTAAAATCTATTATCATTTCGGCCCCTGAGTTCCAATGTAATCTCGGTACCTACTGGCACAGAGAACACATTGGAACTCAGGGGCCGATTTGTCAGTGTTGCACTGATTCGCAATAATTCATGACCCATTCTGTGTCGCATTTCGATACATTTTGAGTGTAGAAGACAGTCACATAAGAATTGAATGCAAAAAAAAACCATTTTGAATAATGAGATGTGTGTGCCAATTTGTCCACTATGTCGCTGAATGTAGAACAATTTTTCAGTCACAATATTAATATCTTGAAGTGAATATAACCAAAATAGCATACAAGTTTTTGCATTGAAAATTTCAGGTGCAATTGCACTCCCAAGCAATCTGAGGAGGGCAAATGTTTTGCACTCCGTGATTTTCTAGATTGCCAGGCCTGAATGAGAATCTCAATCTCAATAGATAATGAGAGAATCTTGTTGAGTTCAAAAGTATTTTGAATATGGTTGAATAAAAGAAACCAAGGAAGTAATTCACCTGAGTATTTCCAGAGGGTGGAAATACAGATGATTAGCACTGATACACTGATTAATCGGGATAGACTTCAATCGCAATACATTGCTCATAATTCAGTACGTATCATTCACTATGCATCGTGATACAATAAATATAAATAATATCGTGGAAAATTATTTCTTGGATTTTGAAAACTGCTACAAATAAACCCTGATTTTGCATTCCGACATCGACAGTGATAAATATTCCATTAAAGGCATTATTCAGTTTACCCAAGTTTGGTGAATACCCTCTACTTTACTAAATCTTTATTTTGATTAATCTATTATATCTTGTTTGACAGAGCTCACTGAGCTCTGTCAAACAAGATATAAGTGATTAATTGTTTACAACATATTTTCTGAAAGGAAAAAAAACACTGGAAAGTGGGGCATAAAATAAAATGTCATTGGTGATCACATTGAGAAGTTACCTATTGTTTGAAGAGTGCATCCAAAATTGTAATACAAGTAATCTACTGGAAATGAGTACATGCATTCCCCAAAGAAGCTGACATCAGTAGTTCCATGCCATGAGAGATCATGTGTATCATGATGCATATCGTATTATGCACACTGAATTGTGATACATGTTATATAGCCCTCATGTTATATTGAGATTGATATATCCTTAGTTGATAATTATATGAGACAGATATTTTTATTTCTGCATATTCCGACTGGTCTGACTCATTTGCACTGAGTGACCTTTGTTTACATCTTTGTTACACTAATCTATTGTACATATAGCTGTTGATTGTTTAAGTTGGTCAACGACCTTGTTTACTTGAATTATGACAGGATCACCTAGAAACTGATAGAACTTTGGACATTCTTCTAGGACATTCTATCTGGTTACTACACATGTATATAAAGGTTTGTCAACAGAATTAAAAAACTCATTTTTTAGAAAGCATTTCAGAAAGACTCACTACAGTTGTTTCCATTGGAGATTATTATTGTTTCAGAACAGTGCATTTGTTATGGAAACAGTGCTTTTTTTGAATTTGGAAGACTGATTCCAAAAGAGAATTTATTCATCTTGGAAAAGAGAATTTATACTTTCTGTGAAACAAAATAATATTATTTTGTGAAAAGCCAGGATTCTACTGGATTATTTGGAAATTACCTGTGGCACCAATACTTCTTGGATTTTTAATCCATTTGAATTTTGCAGAGCATTTTATTATATTTTATTGGAGACTGCTGAAATTTCTAAGTGAAATTTTTATTACAAATCTACAGAATACTGTTTCTGAAGACACATTCTTGGATTTAATACCACCAGCTGGAAAATTTCTTCACAAGATGCTTCACCACTGGATTACTGGATTCTGTCAAACTGTATTTTGGACTAATTCAGTAATTGATAAGTACCACTGTTTTATTTTCTGTAAACCAATTAGGTAAAAGATCTTTGTATCGTTTTGTTTATATTAATTTTTTTTAATTAAATTTCAGAATAATTGAATTCATAGTTATTGTTGCAGATTCTCAGATTTCTTTCTGTTACCAATATCATTAATATTTCCACACCATAACAGAAATTGGGGGCTCGTTGCCGAGATTGAATATAAGATAATGAGAAAGCTTTATTTGCATATTGCATTCATTAGTTTGGCTCATAGTCGAAGCATTTAAATTTTCTTAGAAAATTTCAGTAGTATTATTTATATAATCTGAGAACCAGCAAACCTTTTCATCATGGTATTTATTGTGACAGAATTTATTTCTGAATTTGAAAGCTCTCCTAGTTTGGCCCTTTTAGAATCTCTTAAGAAGGAAGATTTATTCCAGCTTGTTAAGTATCTACAATTACCTGCCACTCCTGGTCTGAACAAACATAAACTTAAACAGCTCATTGCTAATCATTATATGTGTCACAAATGGGCGAGTGTAAGGCGAAAAGGAGGATGACCATCACAGATGAAATTCCGAAATGACAGTCACAACTTGTTATACTTTAAAACATAAATATTATTTCATTTCTTTGATGAAGAACAGTTTAGCATGTACCATACTCTGCTTTCATGACACATACAAAAAAAAATCTCTATTCCACCCAATAGCATCTACTCTTTATGCAGTACCGCACGAGTTCACACCAATCATACAACTTTCTCGGACATCAGTGGATACACGCTTCGCACCACCACAATATTAATGGCACCACACACAGTAAATTACAACTCAATTATTTCTATGAATCGATTTGGGTCAAGAGTGTGTCTTCCCAAATCTACCCGTGCAAAAACCTCGGATCTCCTTGTTAACACTTTACCTGCTAATATGTGATAAACATAATTCCCTGACAGTCATCATTGTCCATTTGTGACAACTGCTCCCCTTTTAAAGAAAAAAAAAACGCCTTTTTTTTCACAATCGACTCAAATAGTCCGCACCAATACTGTCGGACCCCTTAATGGCTTTAAGTGTAAACCTGTAAGGCTGTAATGCTAAAACCCATCTCATAATTCTGCTATTAGTTAGTTTTGCCTTGTTCATGTAGATTAGAGGGTGGTGATCAGTTTCTACTAATAATTCCTTACCATATAAATAGATTTGATATTTCAATATTCCCCATACAAGAGCCATGCATTCCCGCTCAATAACCGAGTATCTACATTCTCTTGGGAGTAGTTTTTTACTGGCATAGGCAATAGGGAAAGCCACACCATCGGTTTCTTGCAAAAGAACAGCTCCAAGGTCAACATTAGAGGCATCCGTTCTGAGGATAAAAATCTTATTCAGGTCAGGGAGTTTTAAAATTGGATTACTCACTAACCGTTTCTTGAGATTTTCAAATGATAAATTTTGGGAATGTTCCCATTCTACCCTATTGGGGCGGCCTTTCTTAGTTAAATCCGTAAGTGGAGCAGTTATTTCTGAAAAATGTGGAATAAATTTTCTGTAGAATCCAACAATGCCTAGGAAAGATCTTACTTGTTTTTTGGTTTCAGGCCGTTTTACTTGACATATTGCTTCTACCTTATCTGGGTTAGGTTTCATTTCACCATTTCCAATACAAAATCCCAAAAATTTGAGAGATTTGAATCCTATCAAACATTTGTTCGGTCTTGCCGATAAATTGGCCTGTCTCAGTCTACTAAATAGTGCCCTTAGTGTGTTTATATGAGCTAGCCACGAATTGGTGTGAACCAGAATATCATCAATGAAATTTTCTACATCTGACATACCATCTAGAAGTTTTCTCATCATGCGGGAAAATGTGGCAGCTGCTGTGACCAAACCAAAAGGTAACTTCCGGAACTGAAATAAA
The DNA here is from genome assembly GCA_031216915.1 of Pictodentalium vernedei. NCBI lineage: Eukaryota > Metazoa > Mollusca > Scaphopoda > Dentaliida > Dentaliidae > Pictodentalium > Pictodentalium vernedei. Next base: position 575,958,458 of record CM062297.1, on the reverse strand, counting down.
CCATCTGGGGTACAAAATGCCGTCATAGGTTTACTACTTTCCGACAATTTGATCTGCCAGTATCCTTTAGTAAGATCAATTTTATTAAAATATTTACTTTTTCCCAAGTTTGAAAAAATTTCTTCTGGGTTTGGAATTGGTTCGGAATCAAAGATAGTTATTTTATTCAAATTCCTGAAATCAATACAAAACCTCACTGCTTGTTCATTTCTTTTTTTTACGAGAACAACTGGTGACGAATATGGGCATTCAGATGGCTCGATTACTCCCATCTCTACCATTTTCTGAGTTTCTTGTCTAATGAGATCCTTAGTTGCCAGTGGTAATGGATATTGTCTGGTATATAATGGTTTGGTTGATGTGAGTTTGATGACATGCTCTACAAGACTAGTTTCACCAGGGATCTCTGTCAAAACATCACAGAATTCTAACAACAGTTTATCAACCTCTTGTTGTTCAGTATCACTCAAATTCAAACTTACCTTCACTTCCTGAGCACTATCAGTACGTTGATAAACGGGAAGTTCTTCTAACGGAATATCATTACAAGAACTGTCTCCATCAACCTCAATATCACAGTCAATGACTCCAATACAAACCTTCTCTATGACACCCATCCCATTACCACCATGTATCATGACTTGGCCACTTGTATCAGATAATCCTGTATCATTTCTAGATATATATCTTTTCAACAAATTTGCATGATATGTTTTTATTTTACCATTAACATTCAATCTGTAATCACACTTTCCCAGTTTTTCAATTACTGGATATGGACCCTTCCATTGCATTAATAACTTGTTGGACTCAGTGGGTAATAAAACCAAAACTTTATCATTGACCTTAAATTGTCTGTCTTTACTTTTACAATCATAAAACTTTTTATATCTCCTACCTGAATGTTCTAATTCCTTCCTAGCCATTTTCAGTGTTTCTTCTATACGGTCTCTCAACTCTAGCACGTACTGATATGTGGTGCGAACATTTACATCACTTACCTCCCCTGTCCACAAATCTTTAACTATGGCCATAGGACCTCGTATTGTTCTTCCGAACAATAGCTCAAATGGGCTAAATCCAGTACTTTCTTGTGTTGCCTCTCGATATGCAAATAACAAAGCAGGGATGTATCTGTCCCAGTCTTTGGGCCTTTCGGCACAAACTTTTCGAAGCATTCTTTTCAATGTGCCATTAAATTTCTCAACTAATCCATTACATATCGGATGATACGGTGTTGTTGTAAGCATACATATAGATAACAGACGACTTACCTCTTGCATCACTTCAGATGTAAACTGACTTCCCATGTCTGTTAAAATTTCAACAGGAAAACCTACCCGGGTGAACATATTAAATAAGGCTTCGGCAACTCTCTCGGCCTCAATGCTAGGCAACAGTACCGCTTCTGGATAGCGCGTAGCGTAATCTACCATTGTTAGAATGTATCGGTTTTTCCCATCTGTTAGTGGAGAAATAGGACCCACTATATCCACCACCACTCTTTCGAAGGGGGTGTCAATCAAAGGCATCTTACCCAATGGTATGCGTGGTATTTTACCCTTTGGGATGGTTCTTTGGCATATATCATGACAAGCAATGTAATTTGACATCTCTCTGCAACCCGGGCCAAAACAATTGGGTGAGGATTTTGTCATACGTTTTCTTGATACCCAAATGTCCACCTAAAATTGATTCATGAGCTAATTTCAGGATACCGTTTCTGAATAATTTCGGAACAAGTAATTGTTTTTGAGGTCTGCCCTTTTCAAAATTTTTATTTTCATAGTATCTATACATTAACCCATTTATTTTCACAAACCATGTTAGACCAGATTTTCCAGACTTAAATTTTACATCCGAATTACATTTATTTCTGAAAATATCTAGTGAATTATCAGATTGTTGTTCAGCTTTGAATTTATGCACACCTATATCAATTTCATCCAAAACTTTAAGTTTCTTAAACTCCTTCTGTACTTTCCCACGTCTAGTTTCTACTGCCAATATTTCATCTACTGAAACACTTTTACAATCACTACTCTCACCAGAAGAACCATAGTCCTTTGGAACCAAATCATTTTCATTCATACCTTCATTTAAGAATTTATGACCATCACAACCATTTTGACCAGACTTAGTGTACCATGACATGTTAGGGTCAGTAGGTTCTCTTGCCCCGTCAATATTTCCAATGATCAAATCGTATACAGGACTTTCCATAGACATGGCTTCCACCATTCCCACATAAAATGGGGTGTCTACCCAAATTTTTGCTAGAGGGGTATTTCTAACAGTACCATCGATCAAAACACATTTTTGAGACTTACCTGTAAGCTGATGTGGTTCTACGAATTCACTTTTTACCACGACCCTGCTACACCCGCTATCTCTAAGGACCTCTATGACCCTATCATTCAATTTACCCTCTGCAGTCGGCATAGAACTGACCTGTATTTTCTTACTGCAGGCTACGCTCATAAGTGGAAGCTCGTGACCACACTGTAATTTCACCTTATTGTCATGTGCACAACAATCATGTATTCCATTAAAGCTTGTGTTAGATTTTGACGATTCAGTTTTAATGCCAAGATTATCCCGTGAACATGGACTATTTTCAGAGATCACCAAACCAGCTAACTTTTTTGATTCACTTTTAAATTGACGTCGTTCAAAACAGTTCTTGATTGTATGACCATTTTTATGACAGAAATAACAACGACGTATATTGGCATCGCCACCACCCGGTTTTATCAAAGGCTTCTTCATAAAATCCCCGGGCTGTTTATTTTTGGCTTGAAAACCTTGACCTTCTGTTTTCTTTACATGTCCCGGTTGCTGGGTGTCTGACCCCCCAAAACTACCACTGTGTGCTTCCAAGAACTGTTCAGAAAGTTCAGCCATGTCACTAAGATTTTTAGGCTTCCTTTCTTTTAAGAACAAAGCTAATAATTTTGGGCAAGCAGTTATAAGCTGTTCCCTAAGAATCAAATCCTTTAAACCGTCATAAGACTTGGGAGTATCTGTAAGATCTAGCCACCTCTTCAGATAGTGTTCTAGTCTAACTGCATATTGGGGGCCAGTTTCTCCTTTCTTGGGTGTACATGTGCGAAATTTTAACCTAAACCCCTCTGCTGTTAACTGAAATCTTTTTAAAAGAGCCTCTTTAACCTTTTCATAACTCTTGGCTTCCTCGAAAGACATTCGGGAGAAAACATCTAATGATTTACCCTTCAGCAATGCACCTAAGTTAATCGACCATTCCTCCTGCGGCCATTTACTACTCTTAGCATAACTTTCAAATCGTTTTAGATAGGCATCCATATCGTCATTTATCTCATCGAATGGTGGCAATTTTGGACCCTTGATAGTCGATGTATGACTAGAAGCTTTTGTTTCATTGTTACTCTTAAGTTTTTCAAGCTCAATTTCCGTATCTAACAATTCAAGTTTATATTTATGTTCAAGTTCTTGTGTTTTAAGCTGTCTCTCGGAAGCTCTCTCATCTCTCTCCCTAATATCTTTCTCCCTCCTTTCCTCCATCGCTAACCTCTCTTTCTCCATTCTATCTTTTGAGGCTAACCTCTCTTTCTCTTTCTTCTCCACTTTCTCGTCAAATTCACGCTATTTCCTCTCGATAAAATCTAATAACTCTGTACCCGACAAGCCCAGTTCTCTACCTAGGGACACTACTGTTTTTGTATCCATGTTATAGCAGATGCCAACCAACAAACTTACAATAGTAACACATATAATAAGAACATTTGAGAAAGTCATTTGAATGCTTCTGTAGTAGTCTCACCAACACAATTAATTGCTCACAGTCTTCTTTGAACACATTTTGTTAGGTTTCTTTCAGATTCAAAATCCTACTTCTGACACCAATTGTCACAAATGGGCAAGTGTAAGGCGAAAAGAAAATTTCTTTTATGTTTATTAAACTCATATCACACAAGATTAAAATATTCAGCAATGATTCGTATCTCGGTTACACAACAGCTGGGAATGATGTTTACACTAAGGCATAACATGGATTTTACCCAACACAACTTGGAAGATCAAACATCAGATAATTACTGGAATCATCCATGAACGATAGATGTGAACTTAGTACAATTTCACAAAGAACACAGTAACACGAAGTTGTTTATAGCACACAGCTCGATTTCACTAAAAAATTTATAGCACAAAGCTCTATTTCACTAAGAAGTTTATAGCACAAAGCTCTATTCACAAAGGATATATTTGCACTAAGCACATTCCATAATTCCATAACATTGAACTTTTCATTGGAGTCTTTTTCCACAAACTCTGTAATTTTGTGTATACAATAACTCAAATTATGCTCCAACAGCCGCTCCATACAAGCACAACCAGCGGGTAAAACTCATCACCCTCACATGACCACCTGCAAACAAGTACACCCAGTTACTTATAATATAGACTTGCACATTGCCGAAAATTATTTACAATTAGCCTTAAAACAAATTTTAAAATTATAATACTTTAGCCACAGACATACTTGATTATTGTATAAGTATCACTGATTTGATTAGTTGCACAAACTTTAATTATCTTTAATGCGACCCTGAAGATCACAAAACAGTAATGAACTGTCCATTACGAAGAGGTTTCTTAGTATTGTAATATATATTTACATATTATTCTTTAATTGTTGCATTTAGTCTGGCGACCGATTGAGGCAAAGTATACTTACAGGAGGATGACAATCTCAGACGAAATTCCGAAATGACGGTCACAACTTGTTATACTTTAAAACATAAATATTATTTCATTTCTTTGATGAAGAAAAGTTTAGCATGTACCGTACTCCGCTTTCATGACACATATCAAAAAAAATCTCTTTTCCACCCAATAGCATCTACTCTTTATGCAGTACCGCACGATTTCACATCAATCATACAACTTTCTCGGACATCAGTGGACACACGCTTCGCACCACCACAATATTAACGACACCACACATAGTAAATTACAACTCAATTATTTCTATGAATCGATTTGGGTCAAGAGTGTGTCTTCCCAAATCTACCCGTGCAAAAACCTCGGATCTCCATGTTAACACTTTACCTGCTAATATGTGATAAACATAATTTCCTGACGGTCATCATTGTCCATTTGTGACAATATGGAAGAAGGTCTTTTGCCTCAGTCTGAAACTCCCCCCTCTGAACCACAATATACTGATTCCCTTGAACTCAAGGAATAAGAATTGGAATTAAAAAAGTTAGAAATGCAACTAGAAATGAAAAGACAGGAAAATGAAATGAAATTAAAAGAATTGGAGGCTCTAAACGAAAGGGAACAAATTCAGGCTCAAAAAGAAATGGAACAAATTCAGGCTCAAAAAGAAATGGAACAAATTCAAGCTCAAAAAGAAATGGAACAAATTTAGGCTCAGAAAGAAAGGGAACAAATTCAGGCTCAAAAAGAAAAAGAGGAAAAGGAGTTAAAATTAAGGGAAATTGAAATTCAGGCCCAAAAGGAAATAAAAATAAAAGAATTAGAATCTTAACGTCAAGGCTCAAATTGTAATTTCCCCAAGTAGATTTGATGCAACTAAACATGTTAGGCTAGTTCTCCTCTTTCAAGAAAAAGAAGTTGATAAATATTTTTCACATTTTGAAAAAGTGGCAACAAGTTTAGAATAGCCAAGGGATGTCTGGTCTTTGCTATTGCAAAGTGTTTTGAAAGGGAAGGCTCAAGAAATCTATTCCGCTCTATCTTCTGAGCAAAGCAATAATTATGACACTGTTAAAGAGGCTATACTTAAGGCATATGAACTTGTTCCAGAGGCCTACAGGCAGAAATTCAGAAATTATTATAAAAACGAAAATCAAACTTATGTGGAATTTGCCAGGGAAAAGCAAAATTTATTTGACAGGTGGTGCCATTCAAAAGAAATAGGAAAAGATTTTACAAAATTAAAGGAAATGATGCTAATTGAAGAGTTTAAAGGAATGATACATTCAGATATAAAGGCCCACCTGGATGAACAAAAAGTTGACACATTAAATAGAGCAGCAGTACTAGCAGATGACTATGCCTTAACTCTTAAAATGAGTCGTAACGCCACAAATTTTTGGACCCACAAGAATTCTTTCCAAAATGTACCTAGACCAACTTCAGATAAAAGTCATCCTTCCATTCTTCCAAACTTTTCACCACCCAAATTTAATAAGAAATCTGGTGAACATAAAACCTCTAATGCCAGCCCTACACCATTACCACCCAACAGTTCAACTAAAATTTGTAATTATTGTAAGAAACCAGGGCATTTACTATCTGATTGCTGGCTGTTAAAAAGAAAAAATGAGTCCTCTGCTTCACAGAATGCACTAGCATGTGCTCCATGTTCTGAAAATTATGTAATAAAGCAAGATGCTTTAGAAAATTATAAGCCATTTATTTCTGAAGGTTTTGTTTCCCTTGAGAGGGATACACGCTGTTCCTTACCAAAAATACTGAGAAACACAGGGGCAACTCAGTCTTTAAGGTTACAAGGCATTTTGCCTTCTGAAGAAAGTGCTACAAGGGCACAAGTTCTAGTATCGGGTATTGAGTCAAACTCTTTAAATGTCCCACTTCATAAAATAAATTTAAGAAGTAGTTTAGTAAATGGGACTGTGACAGTAGGAATCAGACCTACTCTACCTATGAAAGGTATTTCATTATTATTGGGAAATGACTTAGCTGGTGACAAAGTAACTGTAGGACCTCAAGTGGTGGATAAGCCGAGCACAGATGAAAGTATTATTAATTTGAAGGAATGTTTTCCTTTTGCCTTTCCAGCATGTGCTGCGACTCGATCCATGGCAAAAAAAGCTGAGGTTGCTAACAACCTCAATTGTAATGATTTGAACAGCAAAGCTGAGGATAAGAACAGTCACAGAGTTACGGATTCTGAAGACATTGATTTGTCTCAGACATTTTTGAGTCAATGTGATGACTCCTCCAGAAAATGTAAAGAGGCCACTACACCTGAGAGTGATAGGGGTACCTCCTTGAATGTCATTTTCTGGACTTCTTTAATTCAGGAACAGGAAAGTGATCCTGATCTTGCCGAGCCACGTGAAAGGGCTCTAACAGAGGAAGAAGCCCAAAACTCCCGTCTGTTATTTTAAAAAATCTGATGCACTCATGAGGAAATGGCGACCACCAGAAGTTCCCTCCAATAGTGATTGGGAGGTTATTTATCAAATAGTTGTCCCCACTAAATACCGGAATGAAATAATAAGCCTGGCTCATGAAAATCCAATGGCTGGACATTTGGGAGTTAGGAAAACCTACTCTCATATTCAACAGTATTTTTACTGGCCCAAGCTTCGACAGGATGTTGAATTTTGTAAAACCTGTCAAATTTTAGGAAAACCCAACCAGAAGATTCCCCCTGCTCCCCTTCAACCAATCCCTGCTTTTGAGGAGCCATTTAGTAGAATTATTATTGATTATGTTGGCTCATTGCCTAGAACAAGATCTGGAAATGAATACCTTCTTACCATCATGTGTGCTTCTGCACAATTTCCTGAGGCTATACCTCTAAGAAATATTAAAACTAAGACTATAGTTAAGGCCTTGATAAAATTTTTTACCACTTTCGGTCTACCCAGGTCAGTGGAATCAGATCAAGGCTCAAATTTTATGTCAAACATTTTTCAGCAGGTGATGTATGAGCTCAAAATTAAGCAGAACACATGAAGTGCCTACCATCCCGAAAGTCAAGGAGGTCTAGAACGCTTTCATCAAACATTGAAGACCATGATAAAGGCCTACAGGGAGGATAACAAGAAGGATTGGGATGAAGGAGTTCATGTCCTCTTATTTGCAGTCTGTGAGACTGTACAGGAATCTCTGGGGTTCAGCCCTTTTGAATTAGTGTTTGGACACTCAGTGAGGGATCTACTCACTGCTTTGAAGGAGAAATGGCTCGAGGAAGAGCCACCTGAAATTTCTCTTCTGGACTATGTGTCCACTTTTAAAGAAAAACTGCACCAGGCCAGAGAAATGGCAAATTAACATTTACAGAAAGCCCAGAGTCAGGTGCTAGTATTATTCCCTTTAAAGGGCAATGCTTTACAAGCAAGATATTCAGGCCCTTATATTGTTAAGCACAAGATCAGTGATACTGATTATGTTGTTGAGACTCCTGATAGACTCAAAAATACTCAGCTGTGCCATATAAATATGTTGAAAACATATTATGAGAGAGAACCAAGCTCTCTACCAGTCTCAACAGTCACCCATATGGATGAGGTGGAAATTCATGTGGAGGATATTCATGAAGGCGGCGAAAATGTACCTCTGAAGTTACAGAACTCAGATGTCCTGAGAGATCTACAAAATAAAATAGATTATTTATGGCCTGACCAAAGAAAAGATTTAGTTGATTTAATTTTTAAATATCAACACTTATTTCCCGATGTGCCCAGTAGGACATCTGTTATCTTTCATGATGTTGATGTAGGAGAGGCAAATCCCATCAAACAGCATCCATATAGATTGAACCCTTTCAAAGCTCAGATCATGCGAAAGGAAATACAGTATATGCTGGACAATGATATTATAGAACCTGGCTATAGCAACTGGAGTTCGCCCTGTATACTTGTCCCAAAACCTGATGGGAGTTACCGATTTTGTTTGGATTACCGAAAAGTGAACAGCCTCACCAAAACAGACAATTATCTAATTCCAAGAACTGATGACTGCATTGACAAACTTGGCCATGCTAAATTTGGGACAAAATTTGACTTGTTAAAGGGTTATTGGCAAGTCCCTTTAACAGAAAGAGCAAAAGAAATATCTGCTTTTGTTACCCCATTTGGGTTGTATCAATATAAAGTAACCCCTTTTGGAATGAAAAACTCTCTGGCAATGTTCCAGCACGTGGTTAACCACTTAATTGCAGACCTAGATCACAGTGAAGTTTATATTGATGATGTTATTATACACACAGATACAAATTGGGCTGATCATCTAAAGCATATTCAAGAATTTTTTGACAAAGTGACCCAAGCCAACCTAACTATTAACTTGGTAAAATCAGAATTTGGCAAAGCAACTGTAAATTATTTAGGTCATGTTGTGGGTCAGGGGCAGGAGAGGCCGATTGCGGCAAAAGTTGATGCCATTGTAAATTTACATGACCAGCCTTTTCACGATGTTCTGAATCCATGTAGCAACCCGTTATAACCCCATATACTGCATACAGCATTGTGTGTATTTTATTGTTATGACCTCACTAAAAAGTGTGCATCAGGGTCAGTCCAAGACCTAGTTGTTGGCTGTGAACGTAAAATAAAATTCTTTGTTTGGTTAAGCTTCTTTCTATGTCCGAGTGAAACTACACATTTTACTGACATGTCATTGATAAAAGTAGCATCTATGTGTGCAAGTAATAATGGGGTTGCACTAAGATGACTGAAGTCGAGTGTAGAAAAAGTAAAGGTGGGAATGGGAATATAAATTAAAGGTGTGGGGGGTTGTATAGAAGTCTTATATACATATATGGAATAAATTATAGCAATGGGACAAGTCTATCCCATTTTATAGCAGAAAATAATAAAAATTCTACGGATGTCTTCCAGTCTAGGCTAAAAGACAACCATAGACAGAAAACATAATTCACTGGGTGAAAGAAGAGAACAGGAACAAAATAAAAATTGTACGGTTGTCTTTCAGCGCAATACTAAAAGTGTTATATTGGCAACCATCAGTGAGTTCAGAAACAACACCCAACCCTTAATTGGCCCTCAAACAATATTATGACTTGATAGGTCATTAATTTCCCATGCAGCATGCTTTTCCTCAATCACACGAGATGTTAAGGACTACCAAATAACATTTTCCTCAACTGAAACCCAAAATACTCAATTCATCAGAAAATGGTGGAGTAAATACCCAATGCACTGAAATCTTATCTGGAGTTCTAATATGGGTGCAATATAAGCATCACAAGAAGAGGCATCTACTGAAACCATACAAATAAACTAATTATGAAACATTAGTGAATTCGTTATCAGGTGAAAGTTTTAGGGAGGAATAGCTTCAGTAAGAATTTTATGGGGAAAACCATTTGGAAAATTATTTATGTCTCAAGTATACGGGTAACATATGTTTTGGAAGTGATACCTCTAAACCAAAAGGTAGGTGGATAACTGTCAAGTAGTGCATCATCAGTGGAAGTAGTCAGAGATGAGGTTGGGTAGGTGAGGATCAAAGACACTCCTGATTGACTTCCTGAAACTGTGTTATCTTAACTATATCGTTAACCATTTACCCAATGCACAGGATATCAAAATTTATTATTTTAATTAGTTTTTTTAAAAAAAATTTCAAAAAATTTGAACAAAACCATATCATATGACCCCACATTAAAATGAGCTCAATGAGCCCGTTCCAATGAGGGGTCACACTATATGTTTTTTGCTCAACATGACAGGGTCAGGCTGAGCTATTGCTGTCACTTTTCGTCCATTGGCGTACATACGTATGTACATCCACAATTTCCTTTGGCACACTGCACAGGCCGCATTTATGATCAGAATGCTTTGACACTTGGTATGCTTGTTTGGGGTGACTTCTAGATGGGGGCTAGAGGTCACCCCAAACAAGCATACCAAGTGGATTTTCTTCCATTTCCGTCAAAAAATGTTGCCGCTGGCAACAGCCTTTGAACTTAGACCTCAATATTTCCCTTTGGCACACCCTACAGGGCACATTTATGATCGGTTTGCTTTGAAACCTTTGGACTTAGTTTAGTCAGTCATCAATATATTCCTTTGGCATGCCCTATAGGGCACAATTATGATCAGATCAGTTTGAAACTTGGTATGCTTGTTTGGGGTTACCTCTAGATGGCTGTTGATTTTCTTCCATTTGCGTCAAAAAATGGTAAAATGGTGCATCTGGCAATGACCTTTGAACTTAGTTTATTCAGGCATCAGTATATTTCTTTTTCACTTTGAAACTTGGTATGCTTATTTGGAGTTACCTCTAGATGGAGCTATCGATTTTGTTCCTTTTCCATCAAAAAAGGTTGCTGTTAGCAATGGCCTTTGAACTTATTCTAGTTAGGCATCAATATTTCCCTTTGGCACACTCTACAGGGCACATTTATGATTGGATTGCTTTGAAACTTGGTATACTTGTTCAGGGTTACCTTCAGATGGGAACTATCGATTTTCTTCCATTTCTGTCAAAAACAGTTGCCGTTTGGCAATGACCTTTCAGCTTAGTTTAGTTAGGTTTAAATATATTCCTCTGGTATGCCCTACAGAGCACGTTTATGATAGGATCGCTTTGAAACTTGGTATGCGTGTCAGGGGTGACCTCTAGATGTGAACTGTTGATTTTTTTTTCATTTCCATAAAAAATTATTGTCGTTAGCACCAGCCTTTGGACTTAGTGCATTTGTGTAGCAACTTATCCCTTTTGCACTCTCTACATGGTATATTTATGAATTTCTATAAAAAAGAAAAAAAAGACCATTGCCACCAGCAATGACAGTGAAGCTTAGTGCAACCAACAATGACCGTGAAACTTAGTGCATTTGTGCATTAACATCTTCCTTTGGCATGCCTCAGAGGGCGCATTCATTATCAGGTTGTTTTGAAACTTCATATGCTTATCCGGGGTGACAGAGATAGGAGCTATCGATTTTCTTTTTCATTTCTATCAAAAACTGTTGTTGTTGAATTTATTGCATATGTGCATTTACATTCTTTTTTGACAAGGCCGACAGGGCACATTCATCGAAGGATTGTTTTTAATCTTGGCATGCTCATCAGGCAAAACCTCTACATGTAGATTCATTTCTGCGAAAAAAGTTGCCTTTTACAATGACCTCCGAATTTACTGCATTTGTGTATCAACATTCATCCTTTAGCCAGCCCTACAGTTTACATTTAAAAATGCATGAATTGCTCTGATGTTGTGCACACACAGTGCTGTTATGTTGAAGTTTCACCAAATAACATTCGAACCAATGATCTTCAAATTTACCATTTCATTTATAACTTACCAATTTCAAGTTTGTCAAGTTGAGCCACAGTGTCATTGACACTTTCATTTTAAATACTTTTTGAGAAGTATATTTTTTCAACTGCTAAATTTGAAAATTATGTGGGCAGATGTGGCCAATTCGTAAGATAAAGAGTTAATCTCCCTGACAGCTGATGGTGTAAACTAATAGTCCGTAATATTTGGAGTTCTAATGTTCAGACAGTTTGAATAGTGCAAGTGAAGGTGTCAACAGAGAACTATTCATTAAAGATCTCAGACCCAGAAGTGGGGGCAATGCAGTGTAAAAATATTGTTAGAGAATCATGGAGGTCTGTAACCGAAATTGGCAAGAAGAGGATAGACAAAGAAGTGTTTGATGGCCTGCATGATAAAGAGAAGCCAATATTTGGGGAGTATTGGGATGGCACTGGTGGTGGGAGGAGGGGAGGAGGGGCATTGATGTACAAACAGAGGCTGAGGGAAAAGATGGTGACATGGGGATGTCGAATGTGTAATTTTTTGTGAGTAATGGAAACTCTGGAACACTTCCTCTTAGAATTTTCCAAATATCAGTCTGACCAAACAAGATTCCCTGGCAATTCTACAGATTGCTCCTGGGGCCATTCTCACTCATGGTGCCCTGGAGAATGCAGGCCTTTAAAAATTGCATGAACTAGCATTTAGTTTGTGTACCATTCGAGCAAACGTCCTGTGGCTTAACCTTTATTCCATTCATGCAAGTTCTTTTCTGTCATGTGAAACATCAACTGAAAAAATGAAATGGTTTCAGAAAAAAAAAAATATGTTATGCAAATTTATTTTTGCTTACTCAAATTTGGGGTTGAGCAAATTTTTAATTTTTAAAGGCCTGAGAATGAAGATATGTGCTTATTTGGTGATACAAGGGGGAGGTTTGGAATGCTGATCAGTAATATTAGGAAGAAGGTGTAACGGAATTTCTCTATTATGACACTTACTGTGTAATTTGCTGCTTGTAGAGACTTGTCAGTATTTGTAATGCTGACTTTAGACGTCCCAGTCGAGCCAGTCTTCAGATAAAAACGCCAATCCCGCTGATTTCTTTATTTTCCATCGTGCACTCGTTCTCCTTCAGGAGTACCGTCCGGCATCACACTCCTCCCCGTTCCATTAAGCTGAAACCAATATCTGTTAAAATGTTTGTGGTTAAGTTGTGCATCATGAACAAAGAACCAGTGAATATTAAGCCATTACCATTACCATTAAATTGACCATCACATAATCAAAATTCTTAATAACTGGGAAATATGTTTGATTTCAGACTTTCTGTATTAATAGATATCATATAATATATCTATATTCTTTGGAAATGATTTGAATAGCCTGAAATATTTATATTACAAAGTTGCTGTTTATTTAGTGTTGTATAAATAAAAGAAATCCATTCTCAAGACTGATAATTCATGTACCAGTACAATCTGTACAGTAATTTCTATTTCAGAGGATCAAAAGCAAATAACTTTTGAACATCTGATAATTATTTACATTTGTATAGACGTATAAATATACATAATTTACAAAATATTTAGATGATATACCCGACAAGCGTTTTGATTGGCCAATGCCACCAAAACTGATACAGGTACGTTTTTCAGTCTGGAGATTTTTTCCATAATAGCAGTTATCATCCAAGGCGTATTTACAGGGCAATGGCGAAGGGGCGACAAATAAGGTGAATCTGTTTCCAAAAGTATTTTTTCTGTTTGGAGCCTAGAAACCGCTTCTATGGTATTGGCATCATTGACAATATTATGGGTAAACCCAAATTTGCAGTTTGGTAATCTCTGCTGCCATAAATTGATTTCCTTGGGTGTACCAATGAAACAATGTCTATGAATATTTAAATGGGTCATATCTAAAGCTTCCAGGATTGTAAGAACCCTATTTGCTGCCTCGCCAGTGCCCTCATCTCTACAATGGATGATTAAAGCTTTATTGTATGCCTCAGCTAGGGGGATAACCTTGCGCAGAAATTTTTCCTGCGTCATAATTTTATTCTCATAACAGGCTTTCCTGTCATGACAGCGAGGATGACATTTACAAGTTGTCGTTAGATCTATCCCGACTTCTCCTAGACCAATACACCGTGGAAGTTTCATGAAATTCTCTAGGTTTTTCAAATGTGAATCCAACATATTAGCATCTACCATATGAAGATGTACTCCAAACGTTACAAATAGTCGGTTGTCACCAGCCAGTTGTTGCTCCCACAATGCCCATTTATCAGGATAGACATAATTGGCAATAGCACCAATCAAGGGAAAAGATTCGGTGTTTTGAACCATATTCTCTATCTCACTTAATGACTTCTTTCCAGATCTTTTAACCAGCTGATCCAAGTGAAAGTGAGTGTCGATAAAAGGTACAGGACACCTGGCCTCAGATGAGTTCACAGCTAATACCTCTATTCCGCTGATATACATTGGAGTCTCCAAAGATAAAATTTCCTGACATGTGGAGTATTCTAATTTTAACAAAACCTGCGTTAATATCCTCCAGTGCAAGATACAGATTACAGCATTTGGTGGCGAGACTGTAAATGAATTGGGAATATTTAATTCTTGGTGTTCCAAATATAGAGTCATTAATGCAATCTCTTCCGCTGTGAATGGTCCAACTGACATTTCTGAAGGGTATATTCTTTCTGTAGTAATGAAATTTAGAAGCTCTTCTAGAGATGACAATTCAAATTGTGCTCTGAGGTAATGCAGTAATCCATTGATGAGATGTATCCAAGTAACTAAATTTTCTTCATTGAATTCTGCACCACTTGGATGACTACTGCTTGGGCCATGTTTGTTGAGGATAAAGCAAGTGGCTCCTTCTTGTCTTTTACAGACCCAACATGCTGTCTTAGCGGCTACATACCAGGGTACATGAAAACACAGAACATGTCGTTTCAGGTTTCTATACCGTTGATGACACACTGGGCATGTCCTGTGAGAAGCACCAGGTTTTGTCATGTTGATTCTTCTTTCATCTTGTACTGAGCTGAACTGAAGATCGGAAGGAGCTGTGACTACAATAGTTGATTCTGTATCTTCAGAAGACAACTCATCCAGCGTAATAAATTCTGCTAAGTCGGACGGAGGAGAATCCGACTCTGATGTGTCAGCTTTGGTGTCGATCTTAGTCGTCTCCTCATCCAAACCTTCTTCATCATAATCTGGGATAAAATTGGCTTCATTAAATTCATCCATCTGGAAAAATATTTACAGGAAGTATCAGGAAGAACACAGATATTTACAATTTGAGGTTAGTTGAAAGAACTAAACTGTGCAAGGCAGTGAAAATAAAATGTGTGCTCTGTATGTCAGATCATTATCTAAAATGTATCAATGTAGTCCATAAATCTGACTGGAGGGGTAATTTTCCTTCCCTTTCTTGTTACAGATGTGGGAAATTTGAACAGATTGGATAGATCTCCTTCATTAATATTTTTTAAAGTTTCATCTGTACTCCTTGGTTCAACTACAACTGGGTCTCTGGGAGCAGATGGTAATGTCTCATTTGTGCTGCTTGTAGACTCGGCTGTAACTGAGTCATTGATAACAGATGGTAAATCAAGTGTTTCAGTAATTTCCCCTTCTGTCTGAAAAAGATCATGTCGTAAGCGTTTCAGCCAAAGAGGTTGTACAGCATCTTGGCATATCTTCAATCTGTCATGATGCAACATATAGGTACCTTTCCGATCCTTAATTTTGTACAAAGGACATTTATTCTCCACAACCAAATAAGGCCCACACCATGGCGTTCTCAACTTGCGGCTTTGTCCAATCTTTGTTGCCAAATCTCTTTTGTACACCACATCCCCAGGTTGATACTGTATTTCATGCACTCGAAGGTCATAATTCTTTTTCTGGCAGATTTGAGATTGACCCAGATTCCTGCGTGCAAAATGATGAATTGATGGTATTATCTGACTAAGGTGTGCTACCCAGCTTGCACTGTCAAAACTTTCTTCGTTTATTTCCTGAATTCCAAATAGAAGGTCAACTGGTTGTATAACTTCTCGTCCCAGCATTAAACGATTTGGACTAAAACCTGTTTGTTGATTCTCCATCGAGTGGAGAGCCATAGCCAATAGCGGAAGTTCTCTATCCCATTCTTTACAATGCCCTTCAATGAAACACCGTATCATTTGTAAAACAGTTCTGTTGTATCGTTCCACCTGTCCATTAGATGAAGGATGATATGGAGTGGTCCGTGTTTTGGCTATCTGCAGCTGCTCACAGAGGGACTTGAACAAATTCCCATCAAAATTTCTGCCCTGATCAGTGTGTACCTTTAGTGGGCACCCAAAAGTGACGATGAAATGTATGATGAACTTGCGAGCAATTTTTTCAGCTGTTTGATCTGGAAGAGCTGCCATTTCAACCCACTTTGTAAACTGGTCTATCATCATAAGCACATATGAATTGCCACTGTTACTTTTTACAAATGGCCCCAATATATCAAGATGTACTCTTTCCATTGGATATCCAGCATGGAAAGATTTCAAATGAGCTCTTGGGTTGACATTTGACTTCTTCTGTACATTACAAGTTTTGCAGGACTGCACATAAGTTCTACAATCAGCAGACATATTGTGCCATAAAAATGATTTTTTTAACCTCTGTAGTGTTTTAGTCTGCCCCAAATGTCCTGCAGATTTCACATTGTGACAATAATGTAACACATCTTGTTTCAGTGATTCAGGTACAACTAATACAAGGTCACGATCTATTTTATGCTCCCATCGATAGACTAAAGTACCATTATGAAGCTGTAATTGGGAACGACACAACCAAAGAGCTTTTACAGCAGGGCTACAGAGATACAGCTCATGCTTGTCTGGCACAATATTATTTTCTAACCAATAAATTAGTCTTCCAATATCACAATCTTTTTCTTGTAAAATACGCAATTCTTCACTAGTGTAAGGCTCCAACCATGATACACGAGAAACCTGCAACTGAGGAGTATTTTCTACCTTGACGTTTTCAGATACCAATAAATCATCCACTGGCATATCATTCGATGGAACATGTACTTGTCTCAAGGCAAGTGGTATAACATCATCTACATCTTCAGTAAATCTTTCCCATTGGTGATGAGCACGGTTACAGTAATGACAGCCTCCACAAGGTAAATTTTGGGGGTTGTTACCTGCATGATAACAATTACAAGCTTCAGTAGTATCTGGAATACGAGAAAGACTGTCAGCATTTAAATGTTTATTCCCAGGACGGTGCAAAATTTGCATGTCATATTGAGCTAGCTCTTCCATCCAACGTGCTAACTGACCCTCAATATGCTTGAACCGCATCATCCACACCAAACTGTTATGGTCTGTACGCACGATGAAACGTCGTCCAAGCAAATAGTGTCGAAATTGCCGACAATATTTAACAACTGCTAGTAGCTCTTTGCGTGTAGTGCAGTATTTCTTTTGTGCTGGCAATAAAATATGGCTTGCATAACAAATTACTTTTATTTCACCAGACTGTACTTGAGATAGCTCAGCACCAATAGCCTTATCTGATGCATCAGTATCTAAGATAAACAATCCCTCTGAAGCTGGATATGACAGTAAAGGTGGTGTCATTAGTACCTGTTTAAGCTGTTCAAATGATTTATGATGAAGTTCAGTCCAATGGAATTCTTTCTTTGGAGCCGTCAAATCATAAAGGGGTGCTGTAATATTGGCAAAATCTTTGACATGATCCCTATGATAGTTTACTAGCCCTAGGAATGACATCACTTGCTTTTGGTTAGTTGGAACAGGCCAGTTTTTTACAGCTTCTACTTTGCTTGGAGCTATTGTTACGCCATTCTTGTTGACCAATTTGCCCAGAAATTCCACTTCTTCTTTGAACAAATTGCACTTCTTCGGTTTTAATTTCAGATTATACTGAGCAAACCTCATAAATACATTTTTCAGATGCTCCAGCGATTCTTCAAAAGTTGCACCAAGTACGATGATATCGTCCAAATAAACTAGCAATTCTTTCCAGTTTAAACCTCTTAAGACGAGCTGCATGGCCCTCTGGAAAGTCGCAGGTGCATTGCACAGGCCAAAGCCCATTCGCGTGTGTTGAAAAAGACCGAACTTTGTTACAAATGCTGTTTTCTTCTGATCGGACTCCTCTAACTGTATTTGATAATATCCCGAGGCCATATCAAGGGTGGAAAAGTATTTGGTTCCCTGCAATGTGTCTAAGCAATCCTCTATTAAAGGTAATGGGAAACAATCTTTGATGGTCTTATCATTCAGAGATCGGAAGTCAACACACCAGCGTACAGTTCCATCTTTTTTACGTACCAACACTGGTGCCGATGCCCAATCGGATATGGAGGGTTCAATTATTCCTGCTTCTAACAGCTTTTGAAGATGGTTAAATTCTTGGTCCTCGAATCCTAAAGGGGTTCTCTGAATTTTGTGTTTGACTGGAGGAGCATCTCCAGTATTAATTTGATGCTTGATTTCGGAGAAACAGCCAAGATCTAAATCATGAGCAGCAAAAACATTTTTATACTCAATGAATAATTTTCCCAACTTTACACTTTGCTCATCATCCAATTTGGTGATGGAACAGTCAAACAGGTCTTTCAGGTGGTGTGGTATTTGCTCCTTTATGAATTCCAGCTGACATGCTTTGTCAGTTATGAAGTCAAATTTAAGGACTGGAGATTCAAAATCACATAAATTTTGAACTGTCTCAATTCGTCCTTTATCAACTTCACCATTATTCAATGGTGGTTCAAAATCATTTAAACTTTGAACCTTGCATTGAATATCTTCATTTCCATTCTAGAGAGAATCACCATTTTTGTTAAATGGACAATGAACATCATCCTCTGTTATCTCTTCAGCATTTCCCACATGGGTGTATTTTTTTAATTTTATAAAATGGGATGAATCATTTATCACCTTTATTTTTACCATTTTCCCTTTTCCAATCGCCAAGGAAAATAAAACACCATTCTCAAGATAAACAGGTTCAAAAACAAAGCTTGAGTCCAATGGCTGCTCCAATTTCAAATCTATCATAGATACTACATTCGGTGGCAAGGTAACCGAGGTATCCACAATCACTTTTGATATCTGTATATCCGCATCTGTTCCAATTTTCTTGAAGGATGCATTTATTATCTCATTTCCAACAGTCAAGGTATTGTTGCGAAGATTCACAATGCACTTCTTGAAAATAAGGAAGTCCAGGCCTAAAATAAAATCATCGTTGATTGGTGCCACACAGACATCCCATTTATATGTCTGCGAACCTATTTTAATATTCATATTTGGAACTATTTTACCCATAACTGGTTGTTCACTAATTCCCTTCAGTCTAACTTGTTGAGCATTAGGTGTGGGCTCCAAATAGAAAGATTTGAAAAATTCTTCATTCATTAAAGTGAGCATGGCTGCAGTATCCAGTACTGCAGTTGTAATTACATTATTTACAGACAAAGGCATCATTAAAAAAACACCATTTAATTTATTTACAGTGAACTCAGGAACTGGAGTACCAGGTTTTGACAGTACAGGTGAAAAGTTGCTCTTCTGTCTGAATTGTTTTTCATGTAGGCCTAGTTCATGTTGGACCAAGCGTTGGCCTTGCCACTGGGTCCTGGGCCGTTTAAATCTCTCTGGTTGGTTGAAGACTGTTTCATAAAGTCACCTCTTCCATCTTGTGTGGGATTTTGAGATGATGATCTCCAGGAAGGAGGAGACCCTTGTGCTGTGGGTCTCGTATCAACAGAATCTTTATAACTATTCCTGTTCTTCTGATTACGATATTTTCCTCTATTATATCGATACCCAGGGGCTTGATAAAAATTTCCATCTCCAGCACAAGAATTTTCTTTCATCAGTGTTGCCAAATCTTGAACCATGTTTTTAATATCCCCAACTTCTTTTTCAAGACAGGAAATTTTTGGATCAACCTCTACATTGTTGACTTGAAATTCTGTTTCTGCCTCATTGGGTGAGTCTGCAAATGAAACTTGCCGTTGGTTATAACTGGCTGATCTATATCCTACAATTGCTCTTTGATTAGCCACAGAAGCCTTCATATATTTCAAGGCCTTAAGGATAGTCGGTGGATTTTTTTCCATGACCACTTTAACGGCCTCTTTGTCTCTGCACCCACGCAAGAATGCCTCGGTAGAAATCTGGTCTACTGTTCTTCTGTCTGAGCTTGGAAAACCATCTACGGTGAGCAAATGCACCCTTTGAGAAAACTCTTGTAAGGTTTCATCTTCTTTTTGTTTTATGAATTGTAATTGCCTTCTAGCCGATTGCGGTGCTTCTTTTTGACTAAATCGTCGCTTCATTTCATGTTTAAGGCTTTTGTAATTGTGCCCAGTCTCAAGAAGATTTGCATATTCCAATGCATCTTCTGCAAGGCAATCGTAGAGACGGTTTAATTTTTTTCTGGAGCTCCGTCCTCTATGCTTGGCAGTTCTTTCAAACTGAAGTATGAATGGCTCCCATTTCTTTGTACCTTTCCCATCAAAGATAGGTAATTTGGGGCGTTGAGGACTTTTGCTTCTGTGAGTACGATGTTGCCTTCTGCGATGATAATAACTGTCTCTTGAACTGGATCGATCTGACGATTCAGATGAGCTGCTCCTGCGCTTTTTACTGATTCTACTTCTACGTCTTCTACGCTCAGGTGAAGAGTATGAGCTGTCAGATGAAGTTGAAGATCTTCTTACATTTTTTCTCTGCTTTCGGCTCCTGGAATATTTTCGATCAGCTCTCGAGTCTGTAGATTCATATGAATACCTTGCATGATGACTTCTGGAAGCTCGTCTTACATCTTCAGATGAAGTTGAAGATTTCCTCACACTTTTCGCATCCTTTCTGTTCCTGGAAGGTTTCTGATTGGCTCTTGAGTCTGTGGAATCATACAAATATCCTGTATGATGACTTCCAGAAGCTCGTCTTACATCTTCAGATGAATTTGAAGATTTCCTCACACTTTTTGCTTCCTTTCTGGTCCTGGAAAATTTCTGATTGGCTCTTGAGTCTGTGGAGTCATAAAAATATCCTGAATGATGACTTCCAGAAGCTCGTCTTAGATCTTCAGATGAAGTTGAAGATTTTCTTACATTTTTCACTTGCCTTCGGCTCCTAGAAGGTTTTCGGGAAACCATTGAGTCTGCTGAATCAGACAACTTTTTTCTATCTCTGTCATGTGAATGTTTTTGCTTATAAACCTCAGACTTCTTATTGTTTTCTGCATCTGATATTTTTGAAAATTCCTTCAAATTACTGGCATATAACTTGGTTTCAATGTTTGGCTTGGCAACTATTTGCTTCGTATGTTCCAAAAATTCACCATTTTCAGAATCACTTAAATCTGAATTTGTCAGCCTGGTTTCGCTGTTTAAACTTCCTAGTTTTTGACCAAATAGATCACCTTTATGTGAAATCTTCTCAGTTTTGACCATGTAAGAACCTGCCCTGTGCCATGCCTGTGGTGATATGACCTGAGGTTGTTTCAAGTTGCATTCTCTCTCTTTCTTTAAAGCAGACAGAAGTTTATCATATTCAGAATTGAATTCTTCACTCAGCCCCATCAGATGTTCAGCTGAATTGTATTTAAGTTCCTCTAAACTAGTCTGATGAATTTTGCTTTGGGTTTCTGCAAAGACCCTGGCTGATTGGAGAAGGGTTCTCTCTCTTTTCCAATGTACTTTTTCTTCTTCATGCTGTTTGTGCATGATCTCAATTTCTTTCCTCATTTGTAATAGGGCTTCTGAAACATCTTGTGTGCTGTCAGTAGATTGTGAACTGTTAGAGTTTTTAATTGGTGAAGCACGAGAAGAATCTAAGGTTATTATTTCTTCATTTAACCAATCTTGCCAAACTGATTCTGTGATACCACTTTCTCTAACTAAATCATCCATGTCTAATGAGCCCTTAATTTCACGGCACTCATACTGCTTTTGAGCCTTTGCTGGTCCGACATTTTTCAACAGCTTAAATTCATCTAACGTAATCGTTTGTAAATTAAGTGCCATTGTGAGAATAAAAAAAAAAAAAAAAATTTGTACCCAGCACCAATATTTGTAAACAATACTGTATAAGATTACACAGAATATTGTGTTAGATATTCAACAGTGAAAATATATCACAGGTTGGATATTTCCATTCACTTTTCAAATTTTCCTCAAATAATAAAGAACAGTATTGTTTCAAAAATAACATTTCAACAGTGAAAAAAAAAAAAAAAAAAAAAAATACAGCAATCAATGAACATCAAATGAAAATATAAATCAATTCATAAAATGTAAAGTGTTATTTTACATTTAGGTTCTTGTAACCCAAAATTTTATCAATCCACATTTAGGTTCTTGCAACCCAATAAATCAATCATCTACAAGTTACCTCCCTTGCGTATCTAACCAGCATTGTTTACATCGAAATTCGGATTTTAATCCTTGCTTTTCACCAGCTACTCGGACCTCAAGAAATTAACTCCCCACAAAAAACTGACATAGTGTTTCAGAAGCGTGAACTTTTGAAACAATTTTGAGATAATTACTTGAGATTTCAATGAAAGAACATTTTTTTGTTTGGACTGTTATGCTGGTTCAGTGGTTGGCCGTTTTTCAATCGAAAATTCTCGCCTCGATGATAAACATATGGGAAACCCTGCGTTACCTTAATACCTCGTCGCCATTTGTAACGGAATTTCTCTATTATGACACTTACTGTGTAATTTGCTGCTTGTAGAGACTTGTCAGTATTTGTAATGCTGACTTTAGACGTCCCAGTCGAGCCAGTCTTCAGATAAAAACGCCAATCCCGCTAATTTCTTTATTTTCCATCGTGCACTCGTTCTCCTTCAGGAGTACCGTCCGGCATCACAAAGGTACAGGATAGTATCAAATAATTTGTTTTGGGATGTTGGGGATAGAAAAGGGACAGGGGAGAGAATGTCATTCAAGAGCTCAAAGACAACCAAGGTCTTCTCACCAGAGAACAACGACAAATAAGTGGCTGGCCGAAGTGTTATTATTATTGATAAATTTTGACCAAACTGCTGATACAAAAAAGTATTATAACATGTACAGTACAGCCGCCATGAACTGGTCAAAATCCACCGTTGGCAGTGATGTCCACGCATCCATTTACCAGGTAATAAAAATCATCATCGGCAAAATTTTAGTTAATGAAGCACCGGGTTGTACCAGGTTCTTCATTAATTATCCCTGCATTTTAACTGGTAGAGTGCTAAATTATTTTTCTGTGGTCATTTGTAACGCGAGTATTTTTTTCAAAGACACTATGCTACCAGCAGGAGGAGACTTAGTTTAGCAATATACTGTTCAAAATAATTGTTTTGTTACAATTCATTGGAGAGTGCCAGTTGGCACTCTGCAATGAATTGTAACAAAACTAATTTATATTAAGATTTTTTCTACTGCTGAGCCAACAACAAACTAGTGTATAACAGAGTAAAGCCACTAAATTGGCTTTCAGCACTTTTCAGTAAAGAAAAGATAGTGGCTTCTAGCACTCAACCAGTTAAAAAAACGGGATATAGTGATCATCTCCATCCGTACGTCCCTTTCTTTGAGCTATAATTTTGAAACTGACCATACCTCTTAAGTATGGTATAGAGATGACAAAAATAGGTTTAGTTTGAATTTTTGTCACCAACGTGGTGCCAGTGGCACCACTTCAGGACTGAGCTAAAATACTGCTTTCTGATAAAAGGCTCCTAGGATATGTAATTTTGATTGTTTGAAGTGTGTTTATATGTTCCAGTAAGGTCTCTAGATGTACATAAAGATTTCGGATTTTTGATTCAGCCCCCATGTGGCATCCATATCGCCACTTTTGTCACTATAGAATTGATTTTCAGAGATATGCTCCTGGGGGTTTTAATTTGAGACGTTGATAGCGTGTTCATATGTTCCAGTAGAGCCTTTAGATGTGCATAAAGGTTTCAGATTTTTGATTCGACCCTATGTGGAACTTGTATCGCCAGTTTGCCATTAGAGAATCGGCTTCTGGTTAAAGGCTTCCAGGGGTTTTAAGTTGAAATGTTGAAAGTGTGTTCATATGTCTGTTAGGCTCTCTAGATGTGCATAAAGGTTTCAGATTTTGCTTTGGCCCCCATATGACTCCTGTAGCGCCACTTTTGTCGTTAGAGAATCGGTTTTCAGCGAAAGACTCCTAGAGGTTTTAATTTGAAACATTGAAAGTGTGTTCATAGGTTCTTGAAGGGTCTCTAGATGTGCATAAAGGTTTCAGATTTTTGATTCGGCCCCATTTGGTACCCTCAGCGCCACTTTTTTCATTAGAGAAATGGTTTCCGGCGAAAGGCTCCTATGGCCCGGCGAAATGTTCCTAGAGGCTTTAATTCGAAATGTTGAATGTGTGTTCATATGTTTTGGTTGGGTCTCTAGATGTGCATAAAGATTTTGGATTTTTGATTCTGCCCCATGTGGCACCCGTAGCACCACTTTTGCTGTTAAGAATCGATTTCTGGTGAAAGGCTTCTAGGGGTTTTAATTTGAAATGTTGAAAGTGTGTTCATGCATTTCATTAGGGTCTCTAGATGTGCATAAAGGTTTCAGATTTTTGATTCGGCCCCATGTGGCACCCTTCGTGCCACTTTTGTCATTAGAGAATAGGTTTCCAGAGAAAGGCTCCTAGAGTAAGGCAAAACGCTCCTACGGGCTTTAATTCGAAATGTTGAATGTGTGTTCAGATGTTTTCGTAGAGTCTCTAGATGTACATAAAGGTTTCAGATTTTTGCTTCGTCCCAATGTGGTGCCCATAGCACCACTTTTGCCATTTGATAATCGTGAAAGGCTCCTTGGGATTTTCATTCAAAATGATGAAAGTGTGTTCTTATGTTCTGATAGGGGCTATAGATGTTTGTAAAGATTTCGGATGTTTCATTCAGCCTCATATGGTGACCGTAGCTTCACTTTTGTCATTAAGAGAATCGGTTTCCGGCAAAAGGCCCCTAGGGGTTTTAATTTGAAACATTGAAAGTGTGTTCATTTGTTCAGGTAGGATTTCTAGATGTGCACAAAGGTTTTGGATTTTTGATGCGGCCCCAATGCGACACCAGTAGTGTTTATTTTGTTGTTAAAGAATCTGAATTGATTTGTGACCTTCGTGATGGCACACAGAAAATGCAGGGATTTTGCCTTGCACACAAATGACACTGTTCTAGTTAAATCGTTTATGATTATTCCCGTAATTAGTGTTTGGAATCTACTATTATTGTACCTATGGAAATATTGCCCACCCATGAAAGTGACCAGTCAACGAAGGCTGTACTGTATCCAGTGGAACCCTGAACATTAACTGAATAGTGATTTTACCAGTAAAAGATATTTTATTAGTCCCCTACCGGCATCACCGGAGGGGACTATAGGTCTGCACTCTGTCCATCCGTCAGTCTGTCAATCACACTTTAGTTTTCCAGACTTTTTTTGGAAATGCTTCAACCGAATGATTTCATTTTTGGTAACCTACTATAGAACGATGACTTACAGATCAAGTTTGAGTTTCATGCTGATTGCAGTATTCTTGTGTGAGTTATGTCCCTTGGAAATATGGAAAAGTGCAAAAATATAAATTTTACAGACTTTTTTTGGAAATGCTTCAACGGAATGATTTCATTTTTGGTAAACTACTATAGAATGATGACTTACAGATCAAGTTTGAGTTTCATGCTGATTGCAGTATTCTTGTGTGAGTTATGGCCCTTGGAAATATGGAAAAGTGCCAAAATATCAGTTTTCCTGACTTTTTTTTGGAAACACTTCAACAGAATGGTTTCCTTTTTGGTAACCTACTATTGAACGATGACTTACAGATCAAGTTTGAGTTTCAGGCTGATTGCATTATTCTTGTGTGAGTTATGGCCCTTGGAAATGTGGAAAAGTGCCAAAATATTAGTTTTCCGGACTTTTTTTGGAAACACTTCAACAGAATGATTTCATTTTTGGTAACCTACTATAGAACGATGACTTACAGATCAAGTTTCATTTATACTCTGTCCATCCATCAGTCTGTCAGTCAGTCTGTCAGTCACACTTTAGTTTTCCGGACTTTTTTTGGAAATGCTTCAGCCGAATGATTTCATTCTTGGTAACCCACTATAGAATGATGACTTACAGATCAAGTTTGAGTTTCATGCTGACTGCCTTATTCTTGTGTGAGTTATGGCCCTTGGAAATATGGAAAAGCGCCAAAATATCAGTTTTCCGGACTTTTTTTTGAAACGCTTCAACAAAATTCATGCTGATCACATCTAGGTTATAACATTTGTATAATTATTAATGCTCATTAGGGAACATTGTATTGCTTCAGCGATACGTGAGCTCTTGTTAACATGAGTATTCAGTTAACAGGGAAGTGGTCACTTTCCTGTACTCTGAAGATAAATTGAGCATTTGTTCATTTATACCTTGTTTGACAGAGCCCTTGGAGCTCTACTAAAGATTAAATGCCTGTATTAGATGAATTGAGGCCAAATAGGTAAAAAAACATGGTGAATTTGGTGATCATTATGGTAATTTCTGGAGATATTACAAGATTTTTTTAATCATTTAACAAAGGGCACGATGAGTGTACTAAGGCGTACTGCACGTCAATGGTGCACATGTCTTCAACCAATCTAACCCTTCCTGTACCGCAGTGCGGAGTTACGACGGTGTTGGGGAGCTGCTAGCTGCTTGTTGTTGCTCAATGGTTCTCTCCTGGTGCTCCGGCTTCCTCCACCAGTAAAACTATCATGGTCATGATTAGCCATTGTGCATAAGTATGTGACCTTAAACACCAATATATAAATAAATAAATAATCATTTAACAGGAGTTGACTCTTATAACATATATGTAATTAACTGGTGAAACTTGTTCTCAAGGTATGATAAATGGTTTCATGTTTGGAAATTATATTCAATTGACAGGGTTATTCAGTGAAGAGATATCCATTTAAGTGGGCTCCACTGTATTAGGCCATGGTTAATTAATATTCGGTTTAGCTTGCTTTGCCTCATTTGTTTTTTTGCCCAAAATAATAATGCATTTTCTCCACAAGTGGGTCAGCTCTGTTATAGGGCCAGGAGAATACATCATTTCATGTTTCTTCCACATCCATTGAAATGGCAGATTATTGCCTCATTTTTGCCAGATTGCTATAGCAATCTGGCAATAATGAGACAATAGTGAGGTGGTGTTATTCAGCGTAAAATGTTGACTATTGGTACATTTTGTTATAGGCTGTTCTGTATATAACCTTGGCCATTAAAAGTTCTATTATCTTAGACAACTTACACATGCAAGGAAGCAGCGTGTAAGTTCAGAATGATAAAGTATGCATCTTGTGGGGAAAGGGATATATTATGCCATTTCCCTCATCAGGATATAATTAATAATAACCTCATTCTGCTTTTTGTTCTGATAACCTGGAATAATGCTAAAATGAAAATAAGCTAGCCATAGCCTTACATAAGATTTTTTCATATTCTTTCAGTTTCTGAAAACCTTTGCCAAATAGTAATTATATGGTGGATAATTTATTTTAGATTTAATTCTAGTCACACATCTGAAGAAAGTAAATAAAAATTATTGCCAAAACCGTATCTATGTAATATTTAGTTTAAACAGTATTTATTTGAGATAATAATGTCAAAGAACAAATTTAATGTAAACACAAAATACATAAACTGAAGTGGATTCAGCAATTAACTAATAGCCAAAACAGTTCTCTTTCAGAAATTATGTTGAGTACTTCGAATAATAACAAGATTAGTTATTTTCTTTCGCATGATAACATTATAAGTTATTGTGATGAATTGATGTTAACATGGTCTGAGGCTTGTGGCTCGGAGCTTATGTTCAGTCGAGACGCGAAGCGTCAAGGTTGAACATACACTCTGAGCCGCAAACCTCCGACCATGTTACTGTCAACTCATCACAGTAACGCATGTTCCAATAAGACACTACCCGTAGCCCAAAACCTACACCGTGAAATACGAGAGGCTTATTTACTAAACGTATGGTCGTTGAAAGTTGCCTTGTTCAAGGCAACTTTTAACGATCACAGGTTTAGTAAATAAATGTCTTGCGTGCCCCACGACGGCACTGGATAAATAATCATTAAACCAGATAAACTCATTCCATCTTAGTTCAAATCGTGAATCGGTTTGTAATTTAAATAAAACTTTATCCGGAACACCATGTGCTGTACGTTAGTGTTGGGCATCGGATCCGATAATCCGAATCCGATCCGAATCCAAACGGCTTCGGATTCGGATTGGATTTTCAATTGTGTTTCGGATTTGGGTTCGGGTCGGATTCATGATAGACAATCGGATTCTGGCTCGGATTGGATTTTTCAGCACGTCGGATCCGAATAAATCAGACTCCAATCCGACTGCTGATAAACAATTAAACATTCAAAATTGCAAATCACACTCGACCAGCACTTATCGCAATAGGCACACACACACAGTCACACACGCATAGTCGCGTACATATCCAAGAAATTTGAATAGGTTAGGTTAGGCCACGAACTCGCGATTCTGAGAATGCCCATAAAATCAATTTCGAGAAAATGAAAAAGTATTAAAAGTAAAGTAGTTTAAAGTACCCTTTATTCTATTACCATAGTCTGATGCTGTGTTCAGTGAGTTTTGTGTTGTCAGTTTTGCTCATTTCCAGGAATTGAAAACAAAAGTACTTAACCAGTAACCAGTACTACCTCCTGTCATCTCTGTATTCGGTGTATTGTAATCAATGTAATGTATTGATCATTAGTCTTGAATATTTTGGAGTGATAGCTCATTCAGAATTTCAGAGTTATAATACGCCAATACGGCATAATTTACCATTTTGTTCGAGTGAAACTAAAGTTCATCTTTGATTATGAATCCACCAAAAAAATCGAAAATGGAACTGTGCGGAAAAGTACCATCAAAGGCTAAGATAGCACAAAGACTTGAGTCGGGAGATATGGAAATTGTCCTCCCCGTAAAGAAGAAGAGTGCATAATGTTGGGAAAAATTTGGACACCCGCGCGTGGTGGGACTGATGAGGTGTATAAAGTGTTTGCTGTTTGCAAAAGATGCAAGGCGATTTATGTGTATGACTCAAAAAAAGGTAACTCACAGTTGAACAGCCACAAATGCCCTGACGAACCTTCCATGAGCGGACAAACCATGTTAACCAGTTTTCTGCCTATGATGCAAGGGTTAAAAATGAAAAAATCTCCGATAATTGTGCTACCACCCGAGGTGAAGCAGCACCTCAGTGAAATGGCCATCATAACCTGTGCTAAAGATATGCGTCCACTAACAGTGTTTGAAAGTTGTGGTATGTCAAAGTTCTGCCAAGAACTTGTAGACACTGCTTCTCAGTTTGGGCGTTACGACGTATCGCAAAGCCTTGTTTATCACAGTAATCTGTCTAAGACTCACCTGGGCACAGTTTATAAAAAGTATCGTGATCAGATTCAGTCAGAGTTTGATAAACTTGATGGCATGGGGCACACAACTGACGTATGGAAAGATGAGCACACTGGAGCATATTTTATGTCATTTTGCTGTTTTTACATAAATGACTCATGGGAGTGGCACAAAATTGTATGGAAAACTGAAGAATTTGATGTTCCCAAAAAAGATGCTCCCACCATAAAACAATGGTACTTAGACTCAATTGCGGAACTTGTGTTGAACTTGGAACAGGATAGGCATTTCATTGTTTCAGATAATGCCAGCGTTATGGAGGCTGCATTTCGTGATTTGAATGGTTGTGGATGCTCACCCCATTGTATAAACTTGTTAGTCAACGCTATGATAGACAAAGTTCCTGATGCAAAAGAAGTATTCAGCAAAGCGAAGAATGTAGTGGCTCATGTCAAAAGAGCAGGCTTGCAATCAAAGCTACCAACGCGGCTCTGCCAATCAATGCCAACAAGATGGAATGCTTCACTGAAAATGATTGAATCTATCACAAAAGTATGGGTTGAATTAACTCAAATATTGATAAACAGGGACGAGGCAGCTTATCTCACGGGCCTCAGTCTAACCACCCTCCACGACCTGATGAGTTTCCTCAGTGTTTTTAAGGATGCTTCAGATGTTCTCGAAGCCGATAGTGAACCGAATATCCACCTAGTACTGTACTGGTTTTTTAAGTTAAACAAACATTTGGTGAATAAGGACTATGACACTGCTCTTATTCAGAAAATGAAGGAAGTGGGTCAAGTTGCAATTGCAACCAAATGGGGCAAACGGTTAAAACCAGTACATTTTGCATCTACTCTCCTCGATCCTCGTGCCAAGAATTCCCCCAAAATTGATCAGCAGCAACGCGAAAAAGGCGTCTCTTTCATAAAAGAAAAGCTTACACTTTGGAAGGACAGTTCAGAGCTTGCGAATGGTCCTGAAGTGGTTGCAGTTGACGACGATGATGTAGACTTCTACCTGGCCACAGCAGTCGCCGACACAGTTGACGAATTTGAAATACATACGAGGGAACCACCCGCTAACACCAAATCTACACAAGAACTCATGAAATACTGGCAAAACAAAACTTCCTCTTTGCCCAACTTAACCAGAGTGGCCAAACCGATTTTCTCAATACCTGCATCATCCGCAACTCCGAAAGATCGTTCTCGGATGCGAGGTTCACTATAAATTTAAGATGGACATTGCTAAAGCCAGGAAACGTTGACAAGTTATTGTTCATACGATCGGCTTCAGAAATGAGTTACTCACAGGTGCCGCTCCGCTTCACTGACGAATCTGATAGTGATTAGATACTGATTTTTAGCTTAACTTGACATAGTCAAGATAAGCTATTGCCATCACGCGTGCGGAAGTCTGTTAGTCTGCGAGTCTGTTAATCTGTGAGTCTGTGACGTCTGTTCACATTTTCCTTTAGCACGGGCTACACCCCGCAGTTCTTGTCTGATCATCACGAAATTTCATATGCAGGTTTGGGGTCATGTCTAGATGAGAACGTCCCCTTTTAGTCGCAATCGGGCAACCGGTATGGCTGCCCAAGCCCAAAGCCCGAAAACCATTAGCACAGTCTGCATGTCGTATTTATGAAGGGATTTCATTGTAACGTGGTAGGATGCCTCTGTATAATGCCTAGATGAGAACGTCCCCTTTTGGGCTTGATCTATCAACCGTGATGGCTGCCCAAGCCCGAAACCCAGAAACTTTTAGCACAGACTGCAGGTCATGTTTAATGTGGAAGGATTTCATTGTAACTTGGTAGGATGACTCCTTATGATGTCTAGAAGAGAATTTCCCCATTTGGGCATGATCTGCCAACCGTGACGACTGCCCGAGCCCAAAACCCGAAAACCTTTAGCACAGTCTACAGGTCATATTTATTGATGAATTTCATTGTAACTTGGTGGGTTGACTTCATACAATGTCTAGATGAGAAAGTCCCTTTTTGGACGTGATTGGGCAACTGTGACGGCTACAGGGGCCCGAAGCCCGAAAACATTTAGCACAGTCTAGAGGTCATATTTATGAAGGGATTTCATTGTAACTTGGTAGGATGACTCCAAATAATGTCTAGATGAGAACGTCCCATTTTGATCGCGATCATGCAGCCTTGATGGGTGCCCGAACCCCAAACCCCAAAACCTTTAGCATAGTCTATTGGTCATATTTATGGAAGGACTTCATTGTTACCCGTAAGTTTGACTCCATACAATGCCTAGATGATAACATCCCCTTTTGGTCGTGATATTTATGAAGGGATTTCATTGTAACTTTGTAGGATCACTCCAGATGATGCCCAGATGAGAATGTCCCCTTTTGGTTGCGATCATTCAACCATGATGGCTGCCAGAGCCCAAAGCCCAAAAACCTTTAGCACAGTCTACAGGTCATATTTATTAAGGGATTTCATTGTAACTTGGTAGGTTGACTTCATGTAATGTCTAGATGAGAACGTCCCATTTTTATATATATATATATATATATATATACACACTTCATCAAATATTTTATATAACTTCGTCAAATTGCCGTCATGCTCGGAAGTTTACTTCCTTCTAAGCGGCTTTCATTTTTGACTAATTGTTATTCCGTTACGTTAAGTGCCGTACCAATGTGTATCACGTCATGGGAACGTAAACTTTAGCGTCACACAGATCCTAATTGTTGAATGGGAATTATAAAATTGATTGAGATACGCGTACGTCTTACAGATCGATTTATTATTTGGCAAGTGGCCGCCTAGCTCCTAATCACGAACCCGTCTATAAAATCGCCGATACATATCTTCCATGGGTGGCAACAAGTAAAGATATGTTCCGCATTACACGTTGTTCACTTTTTTTAATTGTAAATTATGGACAGATCTTCCTTAGGTGGTAACAAGTGGAGATATATTCCGCGTTTTATGCGCAAATTTTGTTTTCAGCTTTAGAATTAGGAGCATTCAATCATTTATCTCAGCCTCGCCCTGGTAACAGAGGCAGAAGCGAGTTCGCATGCAATATTCACACATTCAACCATTCCTTGACCTGAATTGTTCAAACGCGTTGTTCTCCATATTCAAGTGTATTGCTTGTACAATCCCCGTATCATATCTCCCTTGGGTGGCAAAGGTATTTTCCCCGTTTCATGTTATTCCCCGTATCCGAGTCTATTACGCGCAAAATAACCGTATCATATCTTCCTTGGGTGGCAACAAGTAAAGATATGTTCCGCGCTTCACTTTGCTTTTTGTATTCAAGTGTAAATTATGCAAAAAATACCGTATAATATCTTCCTTGGGTGGCAACAAGTAAAGATATGTTCCGCGTTATTACGTAAAAAGCAAATATGAATTAGACACTATTTCTAAAACCTCGCCCTGGTAACAGAGGCAGAGGCAAGTAAGTTCGTATACTGTATTCACACATCCAACCACTCCTTAGCCCGAATCATTCAATCATTTAATAGCGCGCCTCCATATCTCCATATCTCCGCCCCAGTAACCAACCCGCGTCAATCAGACATCAATACCGCTGATGAAAAATAGAATCTTTTTATACCGTCCTTGCATAGTAATAACCCCATCCCCCCCCCGCCCGATCTTTCCAGGGTGTGTAAATGTTTTGTCCCCACCCACTATTGCAGCATATATATGCCCCCCCCCACCACTGATCTAAGTGCAGCCCCTCCTATAATGTCTACACTGACAATCGTAGGCTAGGATTCCATACACCCCCTCCCCCCCCCCCCCCCCCCCCCCCCAATATACACATGATGTACGCATTGATATATACCCAATGATCATAATCTCACAACATATACCCGCTATGTTCAACATGAATGCGTTTTTAGGTGTAATTGCTCTATACACTAATTTATATCCCCCCCCCCCTCCCCCGGTTCAGCAAGTTTATAAATGAGAATATTTGGAATTATTCTTGTCTATTGAGACCATTGGGTTCTAGTGTTTGAAGTTTGTTAATCCAAAATGCTTCGCAACCCCTCCTGTAAGCTGTATTTTGTTGATTAATTTGTTCAATCCCAATAATCTTAAAATTCTTTGTACTATGGTTTTTGGTCAGAAAATGCTGTGATATTGGTTCATCCATAACCTCAAGTTTTATTCTATTCAGATGGTTTTGCATTCTCTCATACAATTTTGTCCCCGTCTCTCCCACGTACACAACTGGGAGAGAGAATCACCTCTCGTTAATGGATGGTCTGCCCCCCCCCTGCCCCCCCCCCCATCATCATTGTTCTAGTTGCTTTGAATCGCCTCTCTCGTTAACTGGTAGAGTCACTAGAGTGCTAACTCAATTTTACAGTAAGAGTTTGCTCCCCAGGATTTGTCTTGGTTACAGTTCATTGGAGACTGGAGAGTGCCTCTGAGCAGTAGGCACTAGGCAGTCTCCAGTGAACTGTAACAAGGCAAATTTATGTGGAAAAGACAGCTATGTTTCTAACACAATAGCAATCACGTGCATAAAATAAGAAGCATTTCAAGTAAGCTACTGTCATTTTAAACTAAAGCCCAATTTTGGGATTTCAGTACCCATTACTACCCAGTACCCAACCAGTAAATTAAATGCGACTTACAATCGTTTTTCAGTTCTAAGTGCCTGAGTATCATTCTACCCAATGTGCCTACAGTTTCTGCACTCTGTCTATCACTCTGTAGTCTATCCTTTTCATCAAACACAACACACAAGTTAAGCTACAGTGTCATTGACACTTTCATTAAGAAAACTAGACAGACTCTCTAGTCTATGCTAAATATGCCCACTTAACACTTACCAGCAGTACAAACTTACAAAGAGACAGTAAATAGTTGAGTTTTTTGTTCAGTAATTTCATTTTGATATTTAGTGGGGACGTACGCGTATCTCAATCAATTTTATAATTCCCATTCAACAATTAGGATCTGTGTGACGCTAAAGTTTACGTTCCCATGACACGATACACATTGGTACGGCACTTAACATAATGGAATAACAATTAGGCAAAAATGAAAGCCGCTTAGAAGGAAGTAAACTTCCGAGCATGACAGCAATTTGACGAAGTTATATATATAAAATATATATATATATATATTTATGAAGGGATTCAATGTAACTTGATAGGATGACTCGTTTTGGAATAATTTCAGTGTGACTTGGTAACTTTTGTTGATATATGTTAACTGTGAGGGCCACATACATTAACTGTGAGGTCATATTAACCCACCCCTCAGCTCTTTAGTACAGTGTACACCTCATATTATTTTTATCATAAACATAGCATACAGGGAACAGAAATGAACATATTCCCAATTATCACAATTCTTGTCTTATTTCATAATCCTTTCATAAACATTGAACATTATCCTTTTCATCAAACACAACACACAAGTTAAGCTACAGTGTCATTGACACTTTCATTAAGAAAACCAGACAGACTCTCTAGTCAATGCTAAATATGCCCACTTAACACTTACCAGCAATACAAACTTACAAAGAGACAGTAAATAGTTGAGTTTTTTGTTCAGTAATTTCATTTTGATATTTAGTGGGGACGTCTGATGAGATTCCTAGTGGACAGTACTAGTGATGAGTGTTGACGCGAGACGCGTTACTTTAGTTTTCGAACTGTGCGTTGTTTTGTTTTTTTTAAATGTATTATTGTGAGTCATATATAACGTTACCAGTTCACCACTAATTTGGCACTAAACTATTTTATTTGTCATTGTTCTAATTGCTTTGAATCGCCTCTCTCGTTAACTGGTAGAGTCACTAGAGTGCTAACTTAATTTTACAGTAAGAGTTTGCTCCCCTGGATTTGTCTTGGTTACAGTTCATTGGAGACTGGAGAGTGCCTCTAAGCAGTAGGCACTAGGCAGTCTCCAGTGAACTGTAACAAGGCAAATTTATGTGGAAAAGACAGCTATGTTTCTAACACAATAGCAACCACGTGCATAAAATAAGAAGCATTTCAAGTAAGCTACTGTCATTTTAAACTAAAGCCCAATTTTGGGATTTCAGTACCCATTACTACCCAGTACCCAACCAGTAAATTAAATGCGACTTACAATCGTTTTTCAGTTCTAAGTGCCTGAGTATCATTCTACCCAATGTGCCTGCAGTTTCTGCACTTTGTCTATCACTCTCTAGTCTATCCTTTTCATCAAACACAACACACAAGTTAAGCTACAGTGTCATTGACACTTTCATTAAGAAAACTAGACAGACTCTCTAGTCTATGCTAAATATGCCCACTTAACACTTACCAGCAATACAAACTTACAAAGAGACAGTAAATAGTTGAGTTTTTTGTTCAGTAATTTCATTTTGATATTTAGTGGGGACGTACGCGTATCTCAATCAATTTTATAATTCCCATTCAACAATTAGGATCTGTGTGACGCTAAAGTTTACGTTCCCATGACGCAATACACATTGGTACGGCACTTAACGTAACGGAATAACAATTAGTCAAAAATGAAAGCCGCTTAGAAGGAAGTAAACTTCCGAGCATGACGGCAATTTGACGAAGTTATATATATATATATATATATTTACGAAGGGATTCAATGTAACTTGATAGGATGACTCGTTTTGGAATAATTTCAGTGTAACTTGGTAACTTTTGTTGATATATGTTAACTGTGAGGGCCACATACATTAACTGTGAGGTCATATTAACCCACCCCTCAGCTCTTTAGTACAGTGTACACCTCATATTATTTTTATCATAAACATAGCATACAGGGAACAGAAATGAACATATTCCCAATTATCACAATTCTTGTCTTATTTCATAATCCTTTCATAAACATTGAACATTATCCTTTTCATCAAACACAACACACAAGTTAAGCTACAGTGTCATTGACACTTTCATTAAGAAAACTAGATAGACTCTCTAGTCTATGCTAAATATGCCCACTTAACACTTACAAGCAATACAAACTTACAAAGAGACAGTAAATAGTTGAGTTTTTTGTTCAGTAATTTCATTTTGATATTTAGTGGGGACGTCTGATGAGATTCCTAGTGGACAGTACTAGTGATGAGTGTTGACGCGAGACGCGTTACTTTAGTTTTCGAACTGTGCGTTGTTTTTTTTTTTTAAATGTATTATTGTGAGTCATTTATAACGTTACCAGTTTACCACTAATTTGGCACTAAACTATTTTATTTGTCATTGTTCTAGTTGCTTTGAATCGCCTCTCTCGTTAACTGGTAGAGTCACTAGAGTGCTAACTTAATTTTACAGTAAGAGTTTGCTCCCCTGGATTTGTCTTGGTTACAGTTCATTGGAGACTGGAGAGTGCCTCTAGGCAGTAGGCACTAGGCAGTCTCCAGTGAACTGTAACAAGGCAAATTTATGTGGAAAAGACAGCTATGTTTCTAACACAATAGCAACCACGTGCATAAAATAAGAAGCATTTCAAGTAAGCTACTGTCATTTTAAACTAAAGCCCAATTTTGGGATTTCAGTACCCATTACTACCCAGTACCCAACCAGTAAATTAAATGCGACTTACAATCGTTTTTCAGTTCTAAGTGCCTGAGTATCATTCTACCCAATGTGCCTGCAGTTTCTGCACTCTGCAGATAAAACAGACTTTGTAGAAAGTTAGGAACACACTACAACCTAGAACAGAATGATGCTCAGATCACTCTACCTGTGAGCCATGAGAGTGGGCAAAGGGCATTGAGCACAATGTCACTGATCACGTAGCACTGTCATAAAATGGCTGAACAATTACTAATAATCATAAGCCAATACCCATAAGTACCAAAAGTGTGTACCCCTACTTCCCCAATCATCCACTCGAAGATAAATTTGTCGCCTTAGAATCATTATGTCCTAAGTGCACTCTATATTGAGTGCACTTGGGACATAATGGTTCTAGGCAACAAATTGTCCAAAAATGTACCAATTTTGGCCTATTGGTAGATTGGGCAGAGGCGGATTTGGGGCAGTGGCACACCCGGGTGGGCCCCTATCCCCCTACAATTTTTCAGAGACACGGCCATGTAGACATGTACACCACTGATGAACATACAACGCTTCAACACAGCGTTTTGCTAACAAAATACCATTTCACGTTTGTGAAAATAACTTTGCATGACACCGTGAAACAAAGCCATGCAAAATTGCAAATATGAATATCATTGAAACTGGGTTTAAAAGCAGATTCCAATGATACCCAATATTACCCATCTTTGCATGACTTTACCGCAAAAATTTGCATTATATTTTAGACTGCAGAGTGCAGACGCCTTCGCCGCCTTAATTTTATGAAAGTTAATGGCTGATTACGTTAAATCCCTCTTAGTTATAGGGTAAGTCGATCTCAAAATTACTCACACCATGGCGCTTCGCACGTGGGGTGCGCCTTCTATTCAGAAACCCTGGAACCGCCCTTGTTGCTCAATGGTCATTATCATTATTCAACATTCTACCCGTCTCTTCATCACTTCTGAGAAAATTTCTAGTACGTTATAGCCCAAGGCTCCAAGTAATATAGGTTATTTTCCAAACTTCCCATCGGAGAATGGATGGTCTGCCCCCCCCCCCCCCCCCCCTACCCAACTATTCTCCGTCAAAGATTGTACAAAATTGATCGATGCCATATGATATATTCTATGAGGTGAGTGT
Source organism: Pictodentalium vernedei (assembly GCA_031216915.1). Taxonomy (NCBI): domain Eukaryota; kingdom Metazoa; phylum Mollusca; class Scaphopoda; order Dentaliida; family Dentaliidae; genus Pictodentalium; species Pictodentalium vernedei. Next base: position 575,920,280 of record CM062297.1, on the reverse strand, counting down.
TACTGCCAACTGCCAAAGTTACTAAATTTGATATTATTCTTGGAACGTAAATTACATAATACGGTTATGAATCTATGATACATGCAGTCATCCATGTGTTCAATGTATTGTCGCAAACCGTTGGATAATGGGTAATTGTATAAAATACTATAAATGAACAAATTTAATGGAAGGTTCCTTATCAAATGAAAGGTGCAGAATCTTGCATATGTTCGCAATTTTGCAGCATTCGAGCCACAAATCTGCGTTGTGTGAGACTTAAAGATTCATAACTAAAAATAAACATGATTTGTCGGATTCGGATTTTCAGATTCGGATCGGATTCGGGTCGGATTTAGGGGCCGATTTCGGATTCGGATTTCGTTCGGATTCAGGACAGCTTTCGGATTCGGATTTGATGAAACTCAGTCAGATCGGATTTCCCACACTCGTCGGATCCGACACCCAACACTACTGTCCGTGTGAAAAATCCAGAAAAAATGAACTGGCTTGTTGATTACTCCATTGATGAAGCAGTTATGAAATGGGGATGTCATTTCAAATATTTCGCATTGTGACGTCAGATGGCAACATTTGCTACTGGAGCCGTAAACATAAAAGAAACTACATCAGCTCTCATCCAATCAGAGGGCGAGGATTTTACTCTTATTGGAACATAAATATATGATAAAGAGAAAGCAATAAAGCAAATATCTCAAGAAGAGAAGGCAGTGTATGTAGGTGACCAAAGAGTAGGGAAACTGATAAGCCGCCATGCCTAGCGACTGAAAATCCTTTCCCATGCACCTGCAGCTCCTAAACCAACATTCTATTGTCTGATTGCCCCAAGGGTATATTACGACCAGCAGCTGAGTGTCGGCCATAGCTATTGGTCAGTACATAGAGGATATCTACTCCATTTTTTGAGTATCGGTAATTACCTCATGAGTATGGACCTGAAATTTTTATTTTCACGAGCACTTACGTGTTTGAAAAATAATATGTTTTGGTCCACACGAATGAGATAATTCCTGATAGTCACTAAAATAGCGTAGATTTTCTTTTCATTATATGCTACATGACATTTTAATGTGCAATATTCAGGGCTCCCACTTCGATTGCAAAAACTTTCAAGACAATAACAAAGATATGCTGATCATTCCTTCAAGGCGATGTCATGCACCAAAGCTTTATTAGCTCACCTGACTGAAAGTCAGGGTGAGCTATTCTGATCACTTTTCGTCCGGCGTCCGGCATCCGTCGTGAAGGTGGTGTTTGGGCTTTTTCTTCCAAACCACTGGCCGCATATTAATGAAATTTCATGTGAGAAGGGGTTGTGTCTGCGGACTTTGATTTTTTGTCAAATTAGGTTTCGGCTCACATTGAGCAGAGTGATGGGGCAAAAATGCTCCAATTCTTAAAAAATCTTCTTTTCAAGAACCAGCAATAGCAGAGACTTGATATTTGGTATGCAGCTTCCTTTTGAGGTGTAGACTCAAGTTTGTTCAAGAGAAGTTGGAGGGGCTATATTTGACGATGTTAAAGGAGGGGCAAAAATTTTTGCCCCGCCCCAAATTTCTATTTTCCAAACCGCGAGGCCGATTTGAACCAAATTTTACATGAGTGCTTATTGGGTCATAAGTACCTAATTTATGCCGAAATTTTTTTCCCCATAGCCCCGTGGGAACCACAGGAGCTAAAAATAGAAAAAAATGAAAACGCCCATATCTCCAAAACTACACAGCACTGAGAATGCTTATTTGTTGTGAAGCTTCTTTAGGACCAACAGAATGGAATGATCAAAAAAAATTGCCATCGGTTTTATCATGGGGTACTTTTTGGGGACTTTGAAAAAGTGCTGAGTCAGCATTTTTTAACACTGTGGGTAATGGGAAAAACATAAGACTACTTTTCTGAGAAACCACTGCTCCAAAAGCTTTAAAATTTCACATATAACATCTTTGTAAGATTGTTTCACATGTTTATTGAAATCAATTGCCTGGGTGGATATTTGGGCTCTCTAAGGGAGCCCAAATGTTTAAATTAGTGCAGTATGAGGAGTATTATTGAAAAATCTTCTTCTTCAGATCTAGCAATAAGAATGTTTTGATATTTGGTATGCAGCATCCTTAGGGGGGTGAGATTCAAGTTTGCTGAAGCCAAATCCCTGGGTTCATATTTAGGCTGAAAATTTGGGGTCCCGTTGCGGACTTCGAAATTTCGGACCAAAATCCGAAAAAAAATTTTTTTTGTTTTTTCTGCGTTTTGGTCAATTTTAAGACAAAAAAAAATTATTTTTTTTTTTTACCCTGAAAATTTGGTGTCCGGGTGGGACTTCGAAAATTTGGGACCAAAATCCGAAAAAAATTTTTTTTTGTTTTTTATGCATTTCTGTCAATTTTAAGACAAAAAAAAAAAAAAAAATTTTCCCCTGAAAATTTTGGGTCCGGATAGAACTCAGAAAATTTTGGACCAAAATCCGAAAAATTTTTTTTTGTTTTTTCTGCATTTTGGTCAATTTTAAGACAAAAAAAATTTTTTTTTTTTTTACCCTGAAAATTTGGGGTCCGGGTGGGACTTAGAAAATTTTGGACCAAAATCCGAAAAAAATTTTTTTTGTTTTTTATGCATTTCTGTCAATTTTAAGACAAAAAAAAAAAAAAAAAATTTTTCCCCTGAAAATTTTGGGTCCGGGTGGAACTCAGAAAATTTTGGACCAAAATCCCAAAAAAAATTTTTTTTTGTTTTTTCTGCGTTTTGGTCAATTTTAAGACAAAAAAAAAATATTTTTTTTTTACCCTGAAAATTTGGGGTCCGGGTGGGACTTAGAAAATTTTGGACCAAAATCCTGAAATTAGTTTTATCGTTTTTTATGCATTTTAAGAAGAAGAAAAAAATTTAGGCTGAAAGTATTTTGTTTGGGAAAAAAATCTGTTTTTTATGTGCTTATCTCAATTTTGGGACGTAAAAGTGCAGGAACTGAAAATAGAAGGAAAATCCTGTGTATTGTGTGGGCACAATCGCTTCATCTAGTTGGTATATGCTTTTCTTAGGAGGGGCGTATGCAGCTTATTCAAGTCAAGTCCCTGGTTTGATATTTAGACTACCATGTCAGGTGAGCGCCCTCAGGCCCCCTGGGGCCTCTTGTGTCATTTAGGAAGCTACTGATGGATATTTCTTGATATCCACCGAGTTGATGGATATTGAGAAATATCTTTTAGATAATTTGCAATAATTCACAGGCTAGCATATAATAAAGAATTATAACTGCATACACCTGGAACTACTATTGAAATTTGATGGACGAAAAAATATTCATTCATGTGATAAAGCAGACACTGCCGCATGTTCAAAGTTACAGTACAGCCGCCATGGTCTGGTCACTTTCCACCAGTGGGCAATATTTCCACGGACACAATAATATTAGATTCCAAACACTAATTATAGGAATAATCATCAAAAATTTAGTTAATGAAGCACCGGGTATAACCCGGTGCTTCATTAATTAAAATTTTGCTGATGAAGATTTTTATTATTTGGTAAACACATGCATGGACATCACTGCCCATGCATAGAAAATGACCAGTCCATGGTGACTGTACCATAAAGCGTGCTGTAAACATTCTACTTATTTAATTGAAGTAGTGTTGGTTCTGTTTGACTGCTGAAATTAATAGCAGATTTGAAGTACAGTGAAATTGAATAGTCACTGTGGCAGCAAAAATTATTCATTTAACCAGGGGGGGTCTTCAAAAAAATTCCGGACACAAGGCCTAAAATATTTTTTTCCACCTTTTGACCACCATCCACCCACCCACGTGCAAAAAAAATATTTTTTTCCTCTGACCACTTGGACACCCACCCCACCACCTATATTTTTTCAGTGTATCACCACAGTGGGTAATGAAAAATTACTGCACTGAGCTTCCAGTTGTCAATCCTTGCCTTAATTTGAATCCTAATCTACTGTCTAAAGTAATTATTAAATTAATTGTCTAAAGTAATTATGTACACATCAACCAGCATCAACAGAAGCATTTATCTCCTTTGAGTTACAATACTGATTCTTGAGTTGGAATTGGTGCTGAACCTAATATTACCCAGGATTGTTTCATCCTGATAACTGTTTTTTGCACATCTTTATGTTCTGGTGGTTCTAATACCTGATGACAGAACTTTCAGTTGAGCATTTGTAATTCATGCATTTCAATAATATGCCTATATACACTATGGTGTAGTATATACTGGCATATTATTGAAGTGCATGAATTACAAATGCTGAACTGAAAGTTCTGGCCTCAATGCTCTCATAATAATTATCATTCATGTGTGAAGAAACAATTTAAATTTAGTGAAGAAGTTTTAATTTTAATGACCTGACCACAGGTTAAGTGTCTAGGCTTGAGGTTTCAGCCAATTGTCATTACTCAAAAGATAGTAGATAGCGTAGGAAAGCTGAAAATCTGTCACCTAACACTATTGTAAATCTCACTGTCCGTCCTGGTCCATCTCCGAAAAAATGTCAGCATTGATTTCTACATATAACAGCATATAATGTAAGAATTAGACTATTTTTGTGAACATCAAATAGAGGATTAAAATAATCTTCTTTTGCTGCATAGTATTATGCTTAGCTACTCATCTGTATACTCTGGCTTAGTCAGGGTCAGTTTTCAATTCAAATATTAACTGCAACTTTTGTTTCATGTTTTCACGGGATAGTCAGACAAACCCTCTGTGAAAACCCTGATACTATCACTATGAGCTTGAATTAAGTAAGTGGGGTTTTATATCAAAGATGCACAGTGAGAAGTTTCATCAGTTTCAGATAACAAGAGCTCTACTCAGAGAAATTGGGCATTTAGATTATTTTCCGTAAATTTTTTACATTACTTTAGATGTTCTGCTAAACACATTGCTACTTATTGTAAAATCCAAATTGTGCAGTGATGATTCAGCTTTGAAAATTATGTTAACCATTCCCAAATTAAAATTAATAAATTTCCACCGATTGTTTTTAGTGAAACTGGAGTACACAATTCTTTAATGCATCTAATTTAATTTACAAAAAAGAGAACAAATCCCCTAATCTGCCTAATGGGGCCTTATTCACTAACCCTACCTGACAAACAGGTGCCTATTAGACTATTAAACAACAATATAGCCTTGTTATGTGAAAATAATTTGAAAAAAAAAACACCAGGAAAAAAATTGCAACTCCAGGAAAAAAAGTGTTTTGGCCCCCATCCGACCACCCACCCACCCTGGCCTTGTGTCCGGAATTTTTTGGAAGACCCCCCCCTGATTTAACGAGAGTTTTCTATTAACAGGGATTTTATCATTCATTCTATTATACCTTGTTTCATTCTATTATAACAAGATAAAATAGATTTAATTGGATGTACTAAGAACAACAGGTCTTTTAACGGTAGGAATTTGGTTATTGTCCAGGTGATTTCTTGACATATTACAAGTATTTTTATTCCTTTAACTGGAATTTACTCAAAAACCCAGGTGCAATTAACAGGTCAATTTGTACTGAAGGTATGGCAAATGGTCTTGTGTTTGAAAGTTATATTCAAATAACAGGGTTATTCAATTGAGAGATACCCAATTAAGAGGTCTCCATTATATTTGAGTAGTTTGTGAATATTCGTTTTGTTTTACATATATAAGGCACATTGTTATGTATGAGGATGTGTATTTTTAGTTCCCAGTGGGAACCCCAGCAAGTGATGCAGTGCTTATTTACTGTGGTAAACAAGCTCTGTTTTACTGGTAAAATAGGCCCAAGTCACCAATGTGAGTGGTGGAAGCCGTCTAAAATGGGCAACGTGGGTGTAAATGATTTTCTAAAATTGACTTTAATTCCATGTTACAGTCACAATTAGCTATTGTGCAGAAATATGTGAACCTTAAACACCAATAAATAAATAAAATAAATGAATAAATAAATAAATAAATGAATAAATAAATAAATAAATAAATAAATAAATAAGTAAAATAAATATTTTTAGTACATATTTGGAGTTAAGGCCATAAGTTAATTTATTGGTGTAGTCTGTGCTGACTGGATGTACTACACCAACAAATTAAATTAACCTTACTGTCCAATTCAGAACTAATACTGTTGAACCTTCTAGAGTCAATATTAATTCACAAAAATTACCTGTCAGTGTGGTATCAGTCAAGAAAACCAAGCAGAGAGCGAGAGGGCAAAATAGGTTAGGTTACATTTACATGAAATCAGTTAAGTCTTGTCTATATTATTATTTTTGCCACATCATCGGGCCACTGTTTCACCACTGCAATTAATGTTTGTTCAGTGGAAGTATGTGGGGTGGGTGTTCTATATTTGAATGTCAGTTTAATCTTTGAAAATTGACTTACACTAACCAATCCTTCAACTAATGCTAACTCAGCTTGTGCAGGTTTAGTAAGTTGGAGTCTCACAATTTTAATATTTGTTTAAGAACTATTCAGCTTTGAAAGACATGTTCAGTATTTTATGTAAAGTAGGCATTGATTTAACCCTTAACCCTCAAGAGCCTAATACCGACTTTGATAATTTTTTAATGCAAAGGGACAAGAGCCCCAACATGCATTGTTTTAGTAAACTAAAAACTTGTTTTCCAAGTACCTTGTCAGTTGTTTCTAGGCAAGTCTTGGCTGCCTCTGTCGGCAGCCATGAATTGCCTATAAACAACTGCAAAGATACTGGAGGTAGTCTTTCAAAGTGTAGCAAAAATGTATAAAAATCTCTAATTCCTCAGGGGTTGATGGCTCAGAGAGTTTTGCGTATTTTTGTTACACTTTGACAGTGTATGTCCTTTGACTTTTCTGCTGTTTTTTGCTAATCTTGGCTGCCTATATAGGCAGCCAAGACTTGCCAAGAAAAGAACTACCAAGGTGCTTAGAATGTAACTGGTATCAAGAGTTAACCCAAAAGACTGCATGTAGGGGACACATGTTCTGTTGCAAAAAATGTGATCAAAGCCAGAATAAGACCCTCAAGTGTTAACCCTTTACCTAACGAATCATCTGCATCCGCCCGCGTAATATGCAAACTGAGCAGTTGAAAAAATTAAATTTTTCAAAATATTTCAGCAAAACCATATCATGTGACCCCTCATCAGAAACGAGCTCATTGAAAAATTATATTTAAAATAATAAATTTTGATGTCGTCTGCATTGGGTAAAGGGTTAAGGCAATACCAAATATTTAGCAGAATAATATAATCTTATTAAATTTTGATTTATTTACAGGTTTGAGTTACGTGATACATGTTTGTGCACAATGTCCAGTGGATGTTGTTGAATTTTGTTCAGAAAAAGTTCCAGAAATCAGAGTCAATACAGCAAGATTGACTGTGGGCAATAAACAAGAAACTAATCTCACTCTCTATCTGCAGTCTGAGAACTGTGAAAAGGTAATCTATACAGAAATTTTCAAACAATAGTATATTTTAACCCTTTACCCAAAGTGACGGCCAAATCCGGTCAGCGCTGATTCACAAAAATCTCCAATTAATTTCTTATCAACCTACCTTACAATTGTTTACTACAGGCTTGCACTACAGTAGATGTCCTTAACTCAGAAAATATACTCTCTATTTTGATCTTTCCCAAGGGATTTAGGAAAGAAAAGTGGTGCAAAAGCACCAAGAAAAAATAAGCCAAAACTGGGTCAAGTGCTACCGGCGCACACCCAGTAGGGAACGCTCTTCTCCTAGTACAGATCCATGGCTTCCGGCACCAGTGCACAGTCAATAACTGAAGAATCATTCTTTTTTCGTCCTTCGGCGCAGTGAGACGTCCATTTGCATTAAGAAACAGTGATAATTCAGCTGATTGATAATGCTTACCTGTGACTGTAATTATGGATCTGAGGATCGTATAATAACATGACTGTGTTTTATAAATTCTTGTTATTATTTTTAACCACATTATCAATGTATTTGATATATTCTCCGTGTTCGCATGCGACTTTCGCATACCTTATTTTTTGGTTGATAAATTTATGTTATCCTTTTTAGCTCATCTTGACAAAGTCAAGCTGAGCTAATCCCATCGCTCTCCGTCCACCGTCTGTCGCCCGTCCATCTGTCCGCCGTCCGTCAACACCATGTTTTGGTCTTCTGCTCCAAAGCCACTAGGCCAATTCAAGTGAAAGTTTGTGTGAGGGATGGTCCCAAAGGGGCATTGCATTTTTGTTCAACTCAGCATGCCCAGCCCCATAGGGAGGGAGTGGGGAAAAATGCTCCAAAATATTTTTAAAATCTTCTCATGAACCAGTGTGTACAATGACTTGATATTTGTTATGGAGCTTCCTTTTCAGGTGTAGAATCAAGTTTGTTCAAAGTTTGTGAAGCAATATTTGGCTTTGTAATGGGAGGGGTAATATTTTTGGCCCCACCCAAAATTTCTATTTTCTGAACCCATGGTCTGGTTTGAACCAAATTTGGTATGTGGTATTATTGGGTCATAACTACTTGACTCATGCCAAAAAAAAATCATTGGAACCCTGGGAGCTAAAAATAGAAATATTTTCAAACTCGCATATTTCCCAAACCACACAGAACAGAGAGTTGTTACTTGTTATGAGGTATCCTTAGGACCAGTAGAATTGAATGGTAAAAAAAATTGCCATCGGTTATGTTAGGGTGTTCTGTAATGGGCATCGAAAAAATGCTGAGTCAGCATATTTGCAAAAATTTAAAAAATTATTTTCTCCAGAAGCAATCATCAGAATCTTTTGATATTCGGTATACAGCATTCATAGGTGGATCAGGTACAAGTTTGTTAAAATAAAGCCCATTGGTTCATATTTGGGCTCAATACAGGAGCCCAAATTTTTAACATAGGGTAATATGGGGAATATTCTTTAAAAATCTTCTTCTTCAGAAACACCAGACAGAATCTTTTAATGTTTGGTATACATCATTGTTATGAGGATCAGATTCAAGATTGTTCAAACCAAGTCCCTAGGTTAATATTTGACCCAAATTTTAAATTTGTTCAATATGTGGGATAATTTTAAAAAATCTTCTTCTTCAGATCCTCCAGTCAGAACGCTTTCATATTTGGTATTCAACATCTCTAGGGGAGGGGGAGGGGGGAGCAGATTCAAGTTTGTTCAAATCAGATCCCTAGGTATATATTTGGACTCGCTATGGTAGCCCAAATTTTTACTTAGTCCGATATGAGGAAATTTCTTTAAAAATCTTCTTCTTCAGATCTACCAGTCAGAATGCTTTCATATTTGGTATATTTGGTATACAACATCTCTAGGAGGCTCAGATTCAAGTGTGTTCAATTCGAGTGCTGGGATTAATATTTAGGCTCCATATGGCAGCCCTCAAAATTTGGAATATTGTACTACAGCAAATTGCTGCAATCACTTGCTGTGGTAAATTCCATTTCCCACGGCATTGTTATGGCAACCACAGAGGTGAACATCAATTCAGTACATTATGTGGAGATGATGGGTTATAAGCCTCCGGCTTCATGTCAAATCTACGGCCGTGTTTGTATAGCTTAAAGTTTGTTCACTTGGTTTCTTGGAAATAAATATAGTTTGAACTATCGAATATCACAAAGTACTGTACTAGGAGTGCAAGTAGTTTTTCATAACCCAAGCATTGAATATCAGGACTAGCAGGTAACTGCCAGTCCTGATATTCAATACTTGAGAAATATAAGTAAGAGTGTGGCACGTTCCTCGTAACTAATAGTAACACACATCATTGAAATATTTACTACCAGCATACAAAATTATAAATTGAGAATCTAGGAAAAATATTACCACAGCATTTATATGCTGTGGTAAAACCAGTTTACCACAGCATTCACCACGGCAGTGCTGATTGCTGTGGCTAATTTCGAGGGCTGCATATGGGAACCTGAAATTTAACTTAATACAGTATGAGGGAATTTCTTCAAAAATCTTCTTCAGATCCACCAGTCAGAATGCTTTCATATTTGATATACAACATCTCTTGTGGGGTCAGATTCAAGTTTGTTCAAATTGGATCCATAGGTTAATATTTGGGCTCGCTATGGTAGCCCAAATTTTAACTTGGTGCAATATGAAGAAATTTCTTTAAAATTTCTCTTCTTCAGAGCCAACAGTCAGAATACCTTCATATTTGGTACACAACATCTCAGAAGTCAGATTCATCTGTGTTCAAATCGAGAGCCTGGGTTAATATTTGGGTACCCTATGGGAGCTGGAATTGGCCATGTTGCTGAAGAATTGAAAATTTTGTATTCAGTACCCTCCAGAGGTGTGTAACTAAGATTAATCCACATAGGCTGTATCAAGGGGCTTCATAGGGGAGCTCTACATTTTACATTATGATCAACTGAAGAAAAGGCATAATGCTCGGATTATTTTTGTCACTCCTGCGGTGCTCAAGGATTGACAGTGTATCCTAGTGAAATCAATTGCTTAATGTAGACTCATTCTTGGACTCTGTTTATATTGTGTTCTGTTCAAGATGAGTGCTTCAGGCCCCATGGGGCCTCTTGTTTGGATATTATTATTATTATTATTATTGGAGTTAGGTGTCAATGGAGGGGGCTGTATGGACAGGATTTCTCCTCTCTGTTGAGGGCAGAATTTCTGTTTTTTTTGTTCAGTTGTGTTCCCGCCTGGTCCTTTATTTTCTGCCACCTTTCTCTCCGTGGGGGGATGTGCAGTCTTTAACTGTGGTGGATACTGCGGGAGCTGTTGAGTTGTCTGGTGAAGAGATGCCTGGTTCCGGGACAGTGGTCCCTCTCCAGTCGACATCTGAGACTGTCACTAGGGTTGTGACTCCTCCTTTGGAGCCGAGCTCGGTTGCTCTCTCCACTTTTCCATCAGTGTCAACAGCTCCTGTCATATCTGCTGCTACTGCTGTTCTGTCGGCTACGTCATCGGTCACCGTTTCAGCCGGCCTCGGCTTATCCGTGCAGGGGTCTGCAGAGATGTCTGTTTGTGTGGACGTGGGGTATCGGCCTCAGCCTTCCCTGACTTCAACTCGGCGAAGTCGGAAGTTGCTGCTGACCAAATCCTCTGCTGTGGTCTCTCAACCGTCAAGCCCAGCAGTTTTCTCATTGGATTTGGATGTTCATGGTTGGGTCACCATGAACTGTGTTGCGTTTCTGTCCACGTACTCTGGTCCCATGGCCAGTTTTGCAGGACCGATGTTTTTTGTGCAGCCTGGACCTTCTGACCCTCAGAGGTCTGTGGCAACTCTCCTGAGTTCCCGCACTGTAGATCCTCGGGGTATGTCATAACCCTATACGCATCTGCCTTCAGATGTTTCGCCTGCCACCCACACCCCGCATTGGGTATATTTGAGGATTGTGACTCTTCACTGGTTAAAAGGATTATTAGTGAATCACTTTGCCGGTTTGTTACCATGTCGAACTGGCCGACACTGGCCATGAGCTTAGGGAGGCCCTCTCCTTTCTCACTCAGGTTCTTTCCAAGAGCCTTCCCGTTGCCTCCAGGTAGGCTACTTGTGGTTTCCAGGTGCCCCCTGTGGCACCGCCTCCCGAGATTGAAAGCAGGCTGCTTTCTGATCCATCATGTGTGCCTACATCATGGGAGGCATCAGCTGGTTTGCCCATGATGGGCTATGTGTCTTCCGACTCAGAGGATGGGTCAGACATACCTGACGACGAGAGCCAACAGTCTTCTAACTTGGGGGCAGCTTTTGACTTTGTGTTTGAGTTCCTTCCAGATCTCAAGCTGTCAGACCAGCTGATGGTGTCAGCTAGGCCGCGATCATCAGTTGCGTTCCTACAGCCTGTGAAGCAACCCGCTTCTGGATGCCTTCGACCGTGCCAGTCGGTACAGGTGGTTGAAGCGTTTACAGCTTTGGACTCAAGCTGAGTTCCAAGGCTATGAGGACTTCGTTCTTCACCAGGGCTGACACTTTTTTGCCTCCAGTGTGTTATCATTCCTACGATTCCGCCAATCCGTCAGTCTGCCAGACTTTAACGGTCTTGGATCAGGACTCCACCTCCCTCGGGCTTGCTAAGCCCAAGTTGGCCATTATTCCTATGGCTACTCTGTTGGGCTTATCGAGAAAGATGTTGGGCATGCTTTCTCTTTCAGATCACATTGTCTCTGCTTTAGCTGCTTATCTGCCTCCAGATAAGTTTGATGACATACATGCTCCTTTGTGTGTGCTTTCCAAGGCGCTCATGCATCTTACTCACATGCATGCCTGTAACATGGCTAACTTGGAATTAGTTCACCGGGATGCTGTGTTGGACACAAGCTGTTCCCTTCCTTAGGGGCAGCGCGCTGCTCTTTGATCTGCTACTTTGGCGGGTCCGCGACTATTCCATTTTCGTGGCGACGGTCCAGGATGAGGTCTTACATCATTCCAAAGATCAGCTGCTGCTTCCTCAGCTTGATCAGCCTTCTGTTGGAGGCAGGGGCTGTCCAAAGCCTAACAAGCACCCTTCTGCTTCCTCTGCGAAGCCAAGGGCTGATCCTCCTGTTGCCGCTTCTACTTACTGACGGGGTAAGGGTAAGCATCGGCAGGCTAGAGGAAAGACTCCGGATTCTTCATATAGTAGAGGAGACGGTTTCTCCTCTTGTGGGCTCGAAATGAAGGTCCTCACCTCGATTCTTCCCAGGTTGGAGGAAGGATATCAGAGTTCGCAGACCATTGGGCCACAACCACATCCGTTCCTTGGGTGTTAGATGTTGTTCGGTCCAGACTGCGGATATCTTTCCGGAGCCACCCCACTCTGTCAAGAGTGCCTCTTCCAACACAAGTTCCTTTAGACGTTACACGACAGGAACTTTTGATCACGGAGATAGACAATCTCCTGTCAAAGGGGGCGATTGAGGTCGTCAAGAACATTCATTCAGTGGGATTTTATTCCCGCCTGTTCTTGGTGACGAAGAAGGACGGCCTACTCCAATCGGTTATCGTTCTGAGTATCCTGAACCAGTCTATCATTGCTCCCGAGTTCGGCATGGAGACTTTCAGGTCGGTTCGCCACTTGATTCATCAGGGTGATATCGCTTCCAGCATCGACCTGCGAGGCGCTTGCTTTCACGTGCCGATTCATTGGACATTGCGAAAGTATCTCAGGTTTGCTTTTCTGGGGCTCTTCGATCTGCTTCATCGGCGGGTCCTCAGCTATTCCACGGTTCTGTGGTGACGGTTCGGGATGACGTCCTACGTCATTCCATAGATCAGCTGCTGCTTCATCAGCTTGATCAGCCTTCTGTTGGATGGAAGCTAGGGCCGTCCAGACTAACAAGCACCCTTCTGCTTCCTCTGTGTAGCCAAGGGTTGATCCTCTTGTTGCCGTTTCTACTTACTCACGGGGTAAGGGTAGGTGTCGGCAGTCGTCACCTCGATTCATCCCCGGTTGAGGCATCCAACTCTGTCGAGAGTGCCTCTTCAAATACAAGTTCCTTTTGACGTTACACGTTGGGAACTTTTGATCACTGAGATAGGCAATCTCCTGTCAAAGGGGGCGATCAAGGTCGTCAAGAACATTCATTCAGTGGGATTTTATTCCCGCCTGTTCTTGGTGCTGAAGAAGGATGGCCGACTCTGACCGGTTATCGATTTGAGTATCCTGAACCAGTCTATCATTGCTCCTAAGTTCAGCATGGAGGCTTTCAGGTCGGTTCGCCGCTCCATTCACCAGGGAGTTTTTGCTTCCAGCATCGACCTGTGAGACGCTTACTTTCACATTCCGATTCATCGGACATCTCAAAAGTATCTCAGGTTCGCTTTTCTGGGGCGAGTTTACCAGTTTAGGCCTCAACCTGGCTCCTTGGGACTTCACCCGACTGATGTGATAGCCTTCCATCACACACAGTCCAGGGTGACTACTTCGGCATATCTCGACGATATCCTCCAGCGGCATTCCAATGCTGCCTTTCTAGAGTCAGATGTTGACACACTGTTGAGCCTTCTCACATCACTAGTGTTCAGAGTCAATGAGGAGAAGTCGTGCCTGGTCCCTTCTCAGTTTGTCTATCTGGGGATGGACTTCCATACTCAGCTGAATACGGTGGCGGTTCCCCGGGCAAGGGTTGTGATTCTGTCAGCTTTTGCCCGGACTCTGTCCCAGTCCACGTCCGCGACAGCTCAGAGTATTCTCTGGCTGCTCAGTCTCTGCAGTTCAGTGACGGATCTCATTCCTCTAGGTCGGCTGCTTGTCAGGCCTCTCCAACACTTTCTGCTCAGTCGTTGGAGGCCGAATGTCAATCCTCTGGATCTGGTGCTTCAGTTACCGGGGTCTCTTCATCGATACCTTCTCCCCTGGATGGATGTTCAGTGGATTATGCAGGGAGTTCCGTTGGACTTACCCACGTCCTTCTTCTGATGGCAGACGCCAGCGATCTCGGATGGGCTGCGATGTTAGATCCTCTAGGTCTTTCCCTTCACGGGGCATGGGACCAGGATCAAGCAGCTCTTCATATCAACCAGAAGGAGCTTCTTGCTCTTCTTCTGAGTTTCTGGCAGTGGATCCCCCACCTTTCGAATCGCCAGGTCCTTCTCTTGTACGACAATTCGACAGTGGTTACTTACATTCAGAACCAGGGTGGCACGCACTCGGTTCCCATGTATGATTTGGCTTGGGATCTTCTACTGCTCGCTCAGGATGTCAATGCCGGAGTGGTGGTTTGTCACATTCCCGGTTGTCTGAACGTCCTAGCTGACTCCCTGTCCCAATGGGGCAGGGTCATTTCCACCGAGTGGATGCTCCACAGGGCAATGTTCCAGTTGCTTTGCGATCTCTGGGGTCGTCCCCACATCGATCTCTTTGCGACTCATTGGAACCAACAGCTGGACACTTTCGTGTCCCCATGTCCAGACCCTTTGGCTTTCGGCGTGAACGCTCTGTCACTCGATTGGAACAGTCTTGTCAGCTACGCCTTTCTGCCGGTTCCGATTCTGCCTCATGTCCTAGCCAAGATACGAACCATCAGTTGTCAAATCATTCTGATCGCTCCCCTGTCACCTCAACAGGTGTGGATCAAGTAGCTCTACTCTCTGTTGGCGGCTGTTCCAGTACGTCTCCATCTATGTTGCGACCTTCTTTGCCAAGGTCACCCGAAGAGGTTTCACGTTGACCCAACTTCATTGTGCCTTCACGCATATCTTTTGTCAGGTCCTGTCTCCGTAGTAGAGATTTTTCGAGACGAGTAGTGGAGTGCATTTCTTCTTCAAGGAGGCACTCCACTGGTTTAGCCTATGCAGCTAAGTGGAAGGTCTTCTGTTGATGGTGTGCTGATCACTCTGTTGATTATGCCATTCCTTCGATATCACAGATTGTGGAGTTTCTGGTATATCTGTTTGATTCTTGGGGTCTCCAGTCACCATCAAAGGGTACAGGTCCATGATTTGGAGACCTTTTCATATTTGGGACAGCATCGTATTGGCACTAATCCATACCTCTCCAAGCTTCTTTGGCACTTTTCTTTGAAAAGGCCAAGGACTTTGCAGCTTACCCCAAGATTAGTGATGAGATGATTAATCAGTATACAATCTGCCATCGGTTCAGCAGGTGGGGTAAACAGCGGCAAACGCCGATTGTCAAAATAAAAAAGTTTGTTTCGCAAACTTTTACCACCTGAAAACGTGCATTTATTTTCCATAATTGGACACAAAGTTACAAACCTTGTTTCCGGTATTCATTAAGCCAATCGACAACCTTGTAACACGAAAGTGCTGCTGTTTAAGCACTTGACAATGTTTTTATCCCTAGAGGGGTAAGCGAAATGATCAATGTCGGTGATTCGTGTTTAAGTTAAACTGTTTTGCAATGTTGTATATAATTTAGATTCTTTTTGATGTATTGAACTTCGAAAAATGATGAAAAAAAACTGCCAGGATTGGGAGTTTGGAGGTTGAATTATCATGTAGTTCCAATGCGCAAACACAGTAACACTTTAACAGTAAATTATTCAAATTAACACTGACAATCTGACATCAGCATCGACAATCGTTCGATTGTGTCTTCAAAACATCGGCATTTGGATGACGAACTTTTCTTCTTATCGGCTCATCACTACCCAAGATGGAATCTTTCTTGGGTGCTGCTTTGCTTTTGGGGGGGGGGGGGGGGAGGCACTGTTCAAACCTTTATCCCAGGTGGATATGCGTTTTCTCACATACAAGACGGCTTTTCTGAATGCTTTTGCCTCAGCCAGACGGGTTAGTGAGCTTCACGCCCTCTCGGTTGATCGGCCTTTTTTAGGAGCTCTCACAACAGTGTTACGTTTACCACTGATTGCTCCTTTCTGGCCAAGAATCAGATACCAGAAACGACTCCACCTCCTATCTGTATCAGGTATCTACCTTTTGCTGAGGGTAATCACCCTTTGCTCTGTCTGGTTCGTGCACTTCGCATTCATCTCAATCGGACGCAGTTCATTTGGAAAGGCAAGAAACAATTTTTTCTGTCTCTTATTCCTGGTCGACAGAAGATCTCTCCTCAATCCATTTCTCGATGGATTTGTCTTGCTATTCGTGCGGTGTATGCTTGTCTAGCGACTGACGATTGTATTACCAATCGTATTTCTGCCCATGAGGTGCATGCATTGTCTACCTCTTAGGCTTATGCTAACTCCGTCAAGTTGTCGGATTTTATGCAGGCAGCCTACTGGAGAAATGCTTCTACTTTCTCCACCTTCTATCTGCATCAGTTGCAGGAGCAGTCGGAGGACCTTTTTGCTTTGGGCCCTCTTTCTTCTGCTCAGGTTGTTGTCTACCCTAGCCATTAGGCTTCTTGCAAGGTCAGTTCCATCTCTGTGCTGTTACTATCCTTTCTGTCTGTGTGTTGCACAGACCAATATGCCTCATCTCATTGTCTTTTACTAATGATTGTGATGCTATGGTTTCATAGGCCTGGGTGCCTCTTCCTCTGTCCACGGTTCCAGTGCAATCGGGTTATGTGGGGGTTGGTTATGTGATTCCCTCCATCCCATTGTCTATTCAGCCTGTACTAATTAATTGTAAGGTAGGTTGATAAGAATTTTAAATTTTATAGTAAATGTCTTTTCTTATTATACCTACCACAATTGTTTACATGGAGGCCCTCCCGTCTTCTTATTCGGGTAAGAATCCTTCCTCCCCGCTGATCTCATAACTCCAATGTTGGTGGATTCAAAAGAATGATTCATTAGTTACTGACTGCGCACAGGTGCCGGAAGCCGTGGATCTGTACTAGGAGAAGAGCGTCCCCTACTGGGTGTGCGCCGGTAGCACTCGACCCAGTATTGGCTTATTTTTTCTTGGTGCTTTTGCACCACTTTTCTTCCCCAAATCCCTTGGGAAAGATCAAAATAGAGAGTATATTTTCCGAGTTACGGACATCCACTGTAGTGCAAGCTTGTAGTAAACAATTGTGGTAAGTATAATAAGAAAGGAAATTTACTATAAAATTTAAATTTTAATTATTTTTTCATTTTTTGTCTCAAAAACGTAGGTTATGACCCCTCTTTGGAACGAGTTCGTCAAGCTCATTCCAATGAGGGGTCATTACCTATGTTTTTGAGACAAAAAATTAGTTAATCAGGAATTCTGTTTGCAAGTGTCGTCTGCTTTTCATGTTAGGTAAAGGGTTAATTGATCTGATAAAGAATATCCTTTAACCCTTTGTCTAAAGTAACAACTTAACTGGCGAGTTATTCACAAAAATTTTCCATTCTCAAGATTATTATTCGGCTTTTCCCCCTGGAAAAGACTCTTGTTATTCTACGGATTATTATTTTATTTATTTTTTTTTTCCACACATTTTGTCGGTACAATTCAGAAGCCCTTTTCGAACCGATTTTCCCGAAAGTTTGCACACGCACAGAGGGGCACAAAATCTAAAAATATACCGAAGCGGAATTTTCGTTTTAACCCTTATTTTGTCAGAATTGGCAAAAAACTGCCAAAATTGGGGTTTAACGGCACTTTCTCGAAATATGTCTTGTAGATTTTTCTTAAACCTTCATCATTGCTAGACCTGCCTGTGACACGACCATTGCTACACACGACATATCAGGCGATGCATATGGTAACCCTCCACAGGCTGCCAAACATCAAAATTTTGATGAAATAGGCTGGTTTCAGGCCCCCACTGCACCCAAACAATACACAAGAGATAAAGATAACTTCTCCTTTATTGGAAGTGGAATTCACCAAGGATAATTTTTGTAAGTAATAATGGTGTTCACAATACCAAGCGTTAACCCGTTTTGGGCTGATTAAACAGCAATACCCCCATGAAGCTCAAAAATTCATGTTTTCCGTGGATTTCTCTAAATGAGTCTTGTAGATTTTCAAGAAAAATTTGTCACTTCCAGGCCTTGGTGTGACAATAGAAGTTGAATGGACAAAATACTGTGGTGAGCAATTGTTAACCCTCCACGGCTGCTAAAAGTCGAAATTGTGGTAAAATGGGCTGTTTTTGGATGCCAACAGCACCCAATGGGTACGCCACAAAGAAACGTGCCTTCTTTTATCGAGCGCACAATCTATACAGAAACATTTTTGTAAGTAGTAAGGGTATTCAAAAGTCGAAGTCTTAACCCATTTTACACAGGCTAAAGAGAGAGACCCCTTAAAATGTAAAAAATCCCATTTTCTGTGGATTCCTCTAAATACATCCTGTAGGTTTTCCAGAAAAATTGTCTACTCACAGGTCTTTGTGTGACATTACAAGTTGCATGGACAAAATATTCCGGTGAGTGTATATTAACCCTCTACAGGCTGCCAAGCATCGTAATTTTGTTGAAATGGGCTGTTTTCAGACACGCACAGCACCCAACGTGTACATGAGAAATAAACATAATCTCCTTTGTTGGAAGTGGAATTCACCGAGGACCATTTTTGTAAGTAATAAAGGTATTAAAAAAAACAAGCGTTAACCCCTTTTGTGGTTGTTAATAGTGATACCCATCAAAAGCTTAAAAAGTTATGTTTTCCCTGGATTTCTTTACAAACATCTGGTAGGGTTTTCAAGAGAAAATGGCCATTGATAGGTCATGGTGTCACATTACCAATTGATTGGATAAATTATTCTGGTAAGCATTTGTTAACCCTCCATGCACGGCAAAATGTTAAAATTTTGAAAAAAATAGTCTGTTTTTGGACACCAACAACATCAAATGGGAATGCAACAGAGAAACATAACTTCTTTTACCGGATACAAAACTGACAGGGAAACACTTTTGTAAGTAGTAAGTGTATTAAAAAATTGAGGTCTTAACCCATTTTTGACTAGTTAAGAAGATATACCCCTTAAAAGCTTAAAATTCCATTTTTCTATGGATTTCTCAAAAAAACATTTCAAGCGAAATTGACCATTCGCAGGTCTTGGAGTAACATTACAAGTTGCATGGACAAAATATTTCGATAAGCATTTGTTAACCCTCAAGAGGGTGCCAAGCATAGACATTTGGAGAAAATGGGCTGTTGTTGGGCAGCCATAACACCAAATGTGTACCTGCAAGATAAACATAACCTCCTTCATTGGAAGTGGAATTCGCCGTCGATCATTTTTGTAAGTAATGAAAGTATTCACAAAACTAAGCATTAACCTGTTTAGGGCTGGTTACAGCTCGATACCCCTCAAAAGGTTAAAAATTCATGTTGTCCAAGGATTTCTCTAAAAACATCTTGTAGATTTTCAAGAAAAAATGGCCATTCTCAGATCTTAGTGTGACATTACAAGTTGAATGTACAAAATATTCCTGTAAGCATTTGTTAACCCTATGCAGGTTCTCAAACATCAAAATGTTGATAAAATGGGCTGTGTTTGCATACCCACAGCACCCGAAGTTGAGAGGAGAGATCAAAATAAGTGGAAGTAGAATTCACTGAGAATTATTTTTGGAAGTAAAAAGAGTATTCAAAAAACAACACTCAACCCGTTTTGGGCTGGATAAACAATGATTCCATCAAAAGCTTAAAATTCATGTTCTCCCTGGATATCTCTGAAAACATCTTGTAGATTTTAAAGAAAAAATGGCCATTAACAGTTCTTGGTGTGACATTACCAATTGCATGAAGAAATATTCCTGTTAGCACTTGTTAACCCTCTACAATCTGCCAGACATCAATGTTTGGTATACATTTGAGATAAAATGGACCATTTTCAAATAGACACAGCACTCAGTGGGTATATGTCCAAGAAACATAACTCGTTTTGTCGGTCATTGACTTATTGGACGACGATATTGACATTAACCCACTCCACCGTTAATGATGGTTTTTACCTAAACAATTGTTTTATCAAACTGTGTCATTTGAGACTACTATACTCACCTTTCTCATAACATCAATGAAGGAACTTCAGTGAGATAGTTAAAAACAATTCATCAGACACAGTGGGGTCATGACAAATCATGGAATCTCATCGGGAAAAGCCATGATTCTCCAGAATCATAAAGTCTAGTTTTACTTTTGGTTTTTATGCACCTGTTTGAAAAAAAATGTTTGTATTATGTAATCAGCCTGTCCATCCAGCCCTCTGTCTGTCCATCCATCTGTGCATCCATCCATCAATCCAGCCATCAGTCCATCTGTCCAACCATCCATCCATCCATCCATTCATCCATCTGTCCGTGTTTACATTTGACTCCTTATGTGGCTAGGATTTGTCATAAATGGATATTTGTGTGACCAATTTCTGTTACGTGGCTAGCCATGTAACAGACATTTTCTAGGCATCTGAAAATCATCTATGTGACTAAAGACACTTTACATCATAGTCACATTAAAGATTGGAACAGTGTTGTCCAAATATTTGGACATCCATCCATTGGAAGCCACATAATTGATAGCCTCATAAAGTTGAGAAGCCACTTAAGAATATAAGACTCATAAAATTTTTTTGGACAACCACATAAAAGTTGGGAAACCACTTAAAAATATATGAACAGCCACATACAAGTTTGGAAGCCACTTTAAAATATAAGTCACATAAAATATATATGGACATGGGCACATAAATAGCCATTTCTTAGTAGAAAAGCCACATAATTGGCAACAACATAATTGATAGCCACATCAAATTTGAGAAGCCACTTAAAAATATAAGCCACATAAAATATGAATGGACATTGGACACATAAATAGCCAAAAAGGCCACATAATTTTGAGAAGGCTCTTAAAAATATAAGCCACATAACTATTGGTTGGACAAAGGAGCAACATTAATTTGAGAAGCCACTTAAAAATAACTACTTACAGCCTCATAACTGATAGTCACATATCTACTCAGATGTGAGTACGTCCATCCATCCGTCCTTTAACATTTTTGGTTTCTAACTGATAACTCCAGTTTGGATTATTTGATCTCAACCACAGTTGGCATGAATATTACCCAGCTAGTAATACAGGCCAAGTTTGAATATGGGTTCCATCCAATTATTTTTCCATGAGTTATGGCCCTTTTTTGACTTCGAATTTGACTGTCTATTAACAATTTTGGTTTTCAGACCAATAATTCCAGTTTAGAGTATTTGATCTCAACCAAAGTTGGTATGTGTTTTATCTACCAAAGTTGGTATGTAACTCCAGCTTGAAGTATTTGAGCTCAACCAAAAGTGGTGTGTGTTTTACCTAGCTAGTAATACTGGCAGAGTTGGATTATGGGTTCTGTCCAACTATTTTGAGCTCATCTTGACAAAGTCAAGCTGAGCTCATCTAATCGCTTCCCGTCCGTCGTCTGTCGTCCGTCGTCCGTCAACACCATGTTTTGGTCTTCTCCTCCAAAGCCACTGGGCCAATTCAAGTGAAAGTTTGTGTGAGTGATGGTCCCAAAGGGGCATTTCATTTTTGTTCAACCCAGCATGCCCAGCCCCATAGGGAGGGAGTGGGGGAAAATGCTCCAAAATATTTTAAAAATCTTCTTCTCAAGAACCAGTGTGTACAATGACTTGATATTTGCTATGGAGCTTCCATATGAGGTGTAGAATCAAGTTTGTTCAAACGAAGTTCGTAAAGTAATATTTGGCTTTGTAATAGGAGGGGTAAGATTTTTGGCCCCGCCCAAAATTTCTATTCTCTGAACCGATGGTCCGGTATGAACCAAATTTGGTTTGTGGTAGTATTGGGTCATAAGTACTTGACCCATGCAAAAAAAAAAATTCCCGCATCCCCATGGGAACCCTGGGAGCTAAAAATAGAAATATTTTCAAACGCCCATATTTCCCAAACCCCACGAAACGGAGAGCTTATATTTGGTATGAAGTATCCTTACGACCAGTAGAATTGAATGGTAAAAAAAAAATGCCATCGGTTATGTTAGGGTGTTCTGTAATGGGCATTGAAAAAATGCTGAGTCAGCATATTTGCAAACATTTTAAAAAATCTTTTCTCCAGAATCAATCATCAGAATCTTTTGATATTTGGTATACAGCATTCATGGGGGGGTCAGATAAAAGTTTGTAGAAATAAAGCTCATTGGTTCATATTTGGGCTCTCTACAGGAGCCCGAAGTTTTAACATAGGGTAATATGGGGAATATTCTTTAAAAATCTTCTTCTTCAGAACCACCAGTCAGAATCTTTTAATATTTGGTATACATCATTGTTATGAGGGTCAGATTCTAGATTGTTCAAACCAAGTCCCTAGGTTAATATTTGGGCTTCCTACGGAAGCCCAAATTTTATCTTTGTTCAATATGGAGGGTAATTTAAAAAAATCTTCTTCTTCAGATCCATCAGTCAGAATGCTTTGATATTTGGTATGCAACATCTCTATGGGGGTCAGATTCAAGTTTGTTCAAATCAAATTCCTAGGTATATATTTGGGCTCACTATGGTAGAAAATATATGAGAAAATTTCTTTAAAAATCTTCTTCTTCAGATCCACCAGTCGGAATGCTTTTATATTTGGTATACAACATCTCTGGGGGGTCAGATTCCAGGTTGTTCAATTCGAGTGCCTAGGTTAATATTTGGGCTCCATATGGGAACATGAAATTTAACTTAGTAAAAAATATGAGGGAATTTCTTCAAAAATCTTCTTCTTCAGATTCACTCGTCAGAATGCTTTCACATTTGGTATACAACATCTCTAGGGGGGTCAGATTCAAGTTTGTTCAAATTGGATCCATAGGTCAATATTTGGGCTCGCTATGGTAGCCCAAATTTGAACTTAGTGCAATTCGAAGAAATTTCTTTACAATTTCTCTTCTTCAGATCCAACAGTCAGAATGCTTTCATATTCAGTACACAACATCTCTAGAGAAGTCAGATTTAACTGTGTTCAAATCAAGAGCCTGGGTTAATATTTCGGCTCTCTATGGGAGCCAGAATTGGCCATTTTGCTGAAGAATTAAAAATTTTGTTTTCAGTACCCTCTAGAGGTACTAAGATTAATCCACATAGGTTGTATCAAGGGGCTTCATAGGGGAGCTCTACATTTTACTTATGATCAACTGAAGAAAAGGCATGATGCCCAGATTATTTTTGTCACTGCTGAGGGACTCAAGGATTGACAGTGTAAGTGTAGCCTATGTAGTCTTCTCCTCCAAAGCCACTGGGCCAATTCAAGTGAAAGTTTGTGTGAGTGATGGTCCCAAAGGGGCATTTCATTTTTGTTCAACCCAGCATGCCCAGCCCCATAGGGAGGGAGTGGGGGAAAATGCTCCAAAATATTTTAAAAATCTTCTTCTCAAGAACCAGTGTGTACAATGACTTGATATTTGCTATGGAGCTTCCATATGAGGTGTAGAATCAAGTTTGTTCAAACGAAGTTCGTAAAGTAATATTTGGCTTTGTAATAGGAGGGGTAAGATTTTTGGCCCCGCCCAAAATTTCTATTCTCTGAACCGATGGTCCGGTATGAACCAAATTTGGTTTGTGGTAGTATTGGGCTTGCTTAATGTAGACTCATTCTTGGACTCTGTTTAAATTGTGTACAAGATGAGCGCTTCAGGCCCCGTGGGGCCTCTTGTTTCATAAGTTACGGCCTTTTTATGACTGAGAATTCGACTGTCTATTAACATTTTTGGTTTCGACCCGATAACTCCAGTTTGGATTATTCGATCTCAACAAAAGTTCAAAATGTCTAATGGTGTTATTTAGTCATGTCTGGTGGTACTCATGTTGTCCATTGGCTAATGTGGGTCCTGTGCACATTTTGAGGACAAGAAAATTACTCTGCATTTTCCTTTTTATGCCCTCGAGAGATTTCCAGCCGAAATCTTTTGCTATTTGATATACAACATCTCTAGGAAAGTCAGATTCTTAGAGCAATATGAAGAATGCTCTCTAAAAATCTTCTTCTTCAGACCCACCAGTCACAATCGTTTCATATTTGTTATACAACATTTCTAGGGGGTCAGATTCAAGTTTGTTCAAATAGGGTCCCCGAGTTCAAATTTGAGCTCCCCATGGAAGTGCAATATGAGGGAATTTCTTCAAAAATCTTCTTCTTCAGATTCACCTGTCAGAATCCTTTCATATTTTGTTTACAACATCTCTAGGGGAGTCAGATTCAAGTTTGTTCAAATCGGGTCCCTGGATTAATATTTGGGCTCCCTATAGTAGACCGAATTTTAACTTAGTGCAATATGAGGAAATTGCTTTAAAAATCTTCTTCTTTAGATACACCAGGCAGAATGCTTTCATATTTGGTATACAACATCTCTAGGGGGTCAGAGTCAACTTTGTTTAAATCAACTGCCTGGGTTAATATTTGGGCTCCCTATGGGAGCACAAATTTTAACTTAGTGCAATATGAGGAAATTTCTTCAAAAATCATCTTCTTCAGATCCACCAGGCAGAATGCTTTCATATTTGGTATACAACATCTTTCGCTGGGTGAGATTCAACTTTGTTCAAATTGAGTGTCTGGGTTAATGTTTGGGCTTCCTATGGAAGCTGGAATTGGCCATGTAACTGAAGAATTAGAAATTTGTTATCCTCTGGAGGTGTGCAACTAAGATCAATCCACATAGGTTGTATAATAGGGGCTTCATATGGGAGCTTCACTTTTTACATTATGATCAACTGAAGAAAAGGCACGATGCTTGGACTATTCTAGTCACTCCTGAGGGGCTCAAGGATTGACTATGTATCCTATGGAGACTGCTTAATGTAGATTCATTCTTGGACTCTGTTTATATCAGGTTCAATTCTAGTTAGTGCTTCGGGCCCCATGGGCCTCTCGAGTATTTTATTTTTCTATTATTTTTTAGCCATCAAATGTTCATGTTCTTAGTTTGGTTCTTGGTTTACAGAATCGCCTGGGTGGTGGTGTATTTCATCCTTTGAGTGCAAGAAGACTTTGCAATGCTAAAGCATTGCAAGTCCTTTTTTTGCTCTCAAGGAACAAATTCATCAATTCTATTAACTTGGGTAAAATACAGTAGAATCCTCTTAATTGAATATCCTTTTGCCAGTCAAAATTATTCAATTAACAGGAGTATACACTTAACAGGAATTGGGTCAGTATCCTGTGTTCTGGGGGTAAACTGAGCATCTATTCTATTATATCTTGTTTGACAGAGCTCTTTGAGCTCTGTCAAACAAGATATAATAGAATAAATGCCTGTATTGGATGTAGTGAGGCCAAAAAGGTTGATAAATAAGGGGAATTTGGTGCGTGTTACAGTAATTTTTTCGACATATTACAAAAATTTATAAATAATTAACAGGAGTTTACTCTACAACCTATATGCAATTAACAGATCAAATTTGTACTGAAGGTATGGTAAATGGTTTTGTGTTAGAAAATTATATTCAATTAACAGGGATATACAATTAAGAGATATCCAATTAAGTGGGCTCCACTGTATCAGACATTAACCATTTAATTTTTATATTTTTAAGTTCACATTGATTATAAAAAGAGAGCATGCAGCAACCATAAGGACCATGCGGGAGGGCTTGAGAAACAGGTTTTTACCTTTTTAGGCTAAACTGTAACAATATCTACATGTTCTAAATTCTAACCTGTACAAAAATATGTACAACTTTTCTAGCGCTTGATCTGCGACTTGTCCACTGGGAACTGTCACCTTCTCTGGTATTGCAGTCAGCTCTTGATGATTTTGACATACCCTATCTGTGGGTATGGTGCAAGAACAGATATGTCCAAACTGGCAATGCTTGTCTGTTGGCAAGGCTGCAGGTAATGGAGCTAGGTACATGCAGTACTTCTGTACAGCTCAGACGTTGCAGAGCTCAGGGCCTGCTCAATAAATCGGTCAACATCTCTGGTTGATTCTCAGGGGAAATGGCAGAAACATACTGGCTTCTGTTGTATACAGCTGCAGGATTGAAGTTTTGGTCATTGTCGTGCATAGTAGAGCTTTGCATAATGTGTAAAGCCTCTGCAGCTCTTCATCATTCTGGTCAGCTTGAGAGGTTGTCCCAAGAAATGTTTATTTTGCAACCAGCGCAGCATACCTTTCTCGTTTTTAGCTCACCTGACTCCAAGTCAGTGGGAGCTATTGCCATCACTTGGCATCCGTCATCTGTCGGCTGTCGTCCGTTAACTTTTGCAAACTTGACTTCTTCTTCACAACCACTAGGCCAAATTCAAACATATATTGCCCTGACCATCTATGGAGTATACCCTTTCTATTTTGTTCAAATGAAGCAGCTGCCATATTCAGACTCTGGTTAATGCCCCAAAAGCTTGAAAATCTTTTAAAATCTTCTTCTCACGAACCACCAGAGGGAATGTCTTGATATTTGGTATGGAACATCCTTTTGTGTTGAAGATTAAGGTTTGTTCAAGGGAAGTTGATAGGCAAATATTTGAGCTCTCTGTGGGGGAATCTCCATCCTGTGCTCTGCCCAGAATTTCTATTTCAAGAACTGGTGGGCCAATTTCAACCAAATTTGGCATGTAGTATAAGTGGGTCCCAAGTAATTGATTGATGCCCCAAAAAAAACAGAAAAAAAATTCAAAAGCCCATATTTCCCAAACCACACAGAACAGAGAACTGTTATATGGTATGAAGTATCATTAGAACCAGTAGAATGTATTGGTTAAAAAAATTGCCACTGGTTCTTTCAGGGTGCCTGATAGAAGGGTATTGAAAACATGATGAGACAGCATTTTTGCAGTAAGATTTCCCTATACAAATTGTTAGAGTTTCCAGTTTTATCTCTTCCATCAAATTTTGTCAGCATCAACCTGTCAAACATACATGTTGTTTTGTTTTGTTAAGCTACAGGGAATGAAAATAATCCTTTTAACCCTCTCAAGACTTCCATAAGTGGCAGAGGAAAATTGATCTGATTCCTGTATGAATATCTTTAATTTAACCCTCTCTCTCAAGTGTTTTCCAAACATTTTATTTTTTCATCTTGAACCCTTTCAAAGCTGTGCACATATGTTTTTTTCTGTTTCTTGGAAACATTTATCTGATTCCAGTATGAATGTCTTTATTTTAACCCTCTCAAGACTTCAATGTGGGTTTCAAAGATTTTATTGATGCCTTGGTCGAACCTTTTCAGTGCTGTGCACATATGTTTTTTTCTGGTTTAAAATATTTTACCCCCAAAATAAGCCTCTATAAATTCTCTTTCTGTTTTGTTTATTTTTGATGCTGTAACCATTTTCACATAGACTCGAATTTACTGGTGGCAGTAAAATTCAATTTCTCCAGTTTGTAATTTTTTTCTTTTTTTTTTCTTATTCTTTAAAACCACTGGGCCAAATTTATTCATTTATGGCACAGACCATCTTTGGAGTAAACCTTTTCTCCGTTGTAAAAATGAAGCTGATGCCATCTTCAGGCTGGTGGAATTTACTCTTCTGATTTTTTCCCCAAAAATTACTAGATCCATTCTGTGTGTGTGTGTGTGGGGGAGGGGGGGGGGGGGTGGAGGGAGGGGGGGGGGGGGAGAGGTTAATGCTCCATAAGCCTAAAATGTTTTAAAATCATATTTTTTTATAAGCCACTTGCAATAATGCTTAGATCTCTTGTTTGGAACTTACTTTTGTGATGCAGATTCACTTTTGTTTCAAAGAAACTCAGTAAGTCAAAATTTTGGCTATAATCAAAATTTCTGTTTTCAGATCCAGTGGGCAGATGTGAATCAAATCTGTCATGTATATAACTGGGTCATAAGTATTTCATTTATGCCAGAATTTGTTTATTTCTTTATGGAGGGGGGGGGGGGGGGGGGGGGGGGTGATAGAACTACAGTAGTTGAAAATAAAACAAAATTTTGTTTGGTTGTTGTTTTTCAATATTTCAGAAGCTTTCCCAGGACCAGCAGAAATGGGTGGCCAAAAAAGTTGAATTTGGTTGTGTCATAGCAAATCAAAAAATTGCTCTTGCTGCTGATCACTTACTGACACACTCATCTCTTTTGACAACTTGAGCCAGGTGCGCGTTTTAGGCTCCCTTGAACCTCTGGATTTTCTTGTGCTTAGTCTCAGTTCTGCCACCAGACTCTGGTGAATTACATCATCCTGTCATTCTATGGTACACAGTTAGAGCCACAAGTCGTGAGCTCCTCTTCCAGAAGACGGACGATTATGTCATTACAATCCACATTGCAGCTCAATCACATCACTAGCTTTCTTTGTGAAACACTATAATTACCCCCACTCCTAAGTCTAAAATATGCATAAACTCCATTCCCCAATAAACACAAAATTGCAACCTGGCAGGTCAGCAGAATTGCTTATCACATGCTGACACATAGCATTATAAACTTCCCCACAAGCACACTTATTCAAGTATCTTAAAAGCCACCTGCTGATCAGTCTTTAGTAGGAGCTTTACAAGCTTCATCTCAGCTAACACCAGGTGTACCTGATCTTCTCTTCTACTGATGTTATTCTCCCGAAGACTGTCATTAGAACTTTTGTGGTCGTTGCAGTGAAACAAAGCAGGTCTGCTCTCTCAGGTCTTTCAGGACCACATTATACTTTTGGGTCTGTTCCTACACAATTTGCTCTGCGTGGCAGCCACTAAAAGCCATATCTGAAAGTGTCTTAATGAGCTCGTTCCAAGGAGGGATCATAAGCTATGTTTTTGAGACGGAAACATAATAACATTTGAATGATTATGTTTGTGTATAGCACTGGCTGGTTTTGTTTGTTACGTTGGGTGAAGGGTTAATGCTGTAAATCATTAATGGTACAGCAGTTATTCAGCTACCTATTAGGGCATGTGAATAATCGGTTAACCAAGGTTAATCCATGTTGAAACCCTTTAACCGTTAAAGCTCTAATGTTTGGTACCAGACTGTATTTTTAGCTCACCTGAGCAAAGCTCAAGGGGAGCATTACCAATCACTTTCTGTCCGTCATCCGGCGTTAACTTTACATTATCCACTTCTTCTCACAAACTGCTTGACCAAATTGAACCAAATCTGGTGTGCATGTTCATATGTCAATTCACGTTGGTTCAAATCAAGTTGACCTGCCCCTCCATAGGGCCACGCCCAAAAAGTGAGCCTAAATCTTGAAAAATCTTCTTCTCATGAACCAGCAGTAGCAGAGACTTCATATTTGGTGTGCAGCTTCCTTTTGAGATGTAGACTCAGATTTGTTCAAGGGGCTATATTTTCCGTTGTTATGGGAGGAGCAAGAATTTTTGCTCCGCCCTTAATTTCTCTTTTCCAAACTGTGAGGCTAATTTGAACCAAATTTGATATGAGAGCTTATTGGATCATAAGGAGTTAATTTATTCCAAAAACTATTTCTCCTGTTGCTCCATGGGAACCACAGGAGCTAAAAATAGAAAAAATTTAAAACGCGCATATCTCCAAAACTTCATAGCACTGAGAATTTTTATTTGGTGTGAAGCTTCCTTAGGACCAATAGAATGGAATGGTAAAAAAATTGCTATTGGTTTTATCATAGGGTACTTTTTTGGGACTTTGAAAAAGTGCTGAGTCAGCATTTTTTAACACTGGGTTATGGAGAAAACATTGAAGAATCTTCTTCTCCCAAACAACTACTCCAAAAGCTTTCATATTTCACATATAAGATCATCAGAAGATTGATTCACAGATTTGTTGAAATCAATTCCGTGGGTCCATATTTGGCCTCTCTATGGGAGCACAAATGTTCAAATTAGTGGAATATGAGGTATATTCTTTAAAAATCTTCTTTGTCAGATCCACCAATCAGAATCTTTTGATATTTGGTATGCATTATCCTTAGGGGGTGAGATTCAAGTTCGTTCAAGCCAAGTCCCTGGGTTTATATTTGGGCTCACTGTGGGAGCCTGAATTATAACTTACTTCAAAATGAGGAATTTTCTTTAAAAATGTTTTTCTTCAGATCCAGCAGTTGGAATGTTTTGATATTTGGTATGCAGCATCCTTGGGGGAGGTGAGATTCAAGTTTGTTCAAGCCAAGTTCCTGGGATCATATTTGAACTCCCTGTTGGAGCCTGAATTATAACTTAGTTCAATATAGAGGAATATTCTTCAAAAATCTTCTTCTTCACATCCACCAGCCAGAATCTTTTGATATTTGGTATACAGTATCCTTAGGGAGGTGAGATATACATTTGTTAAAGCCAAGTCCCTGGGTTTATATTTGGGCTTCCTGTGGGAGCCAAAATCGTACCAAAATTTCTATTTTCTTTGAACCAAATTTGATATGAGAGCTTATTGGGTTATAAGTACCTAATTTATGCAAAATAATTTTTTCCCGTCGCCCCCATGAGAACCACAGGAGCTAAAAATAGAAAAAATTTAAAATGTGCATATCTCCAAAACTACACGGCACTGAGAATTTTTATTAGCTCACCTGACTGCAAGTCAGTGGGAGCTTTTGCCATCACTTCTGTCTGGTGCCCTTCATCCATCGGCTGTTGTCCGTCGTCCTTGACATCTTCTTCACAATCACTAGGCCAAATTCAAACATATAATGCACAGACCATCTATGGAGTATACCCTTTCTATTTTGTTTAAATAAAGCAGCTGCCATATTCGGGCTGTGTTTTTTGCCCCAAAAGCTTAAAAACTTTTAAAAATCTTCTTCTCATGAGCCACCAGAGGGAATGCCTTGATATTTGTTATGGAACATCGTTGGGTGTAGAAGATTAAAGTTTGTTCAAGGGAAGTTGATAGGTCAATATCAGGGCTCTCTGTGGGGGCATATCCATTTTGAGCTTTGCCCAAAATTTCTATTTCAAGAACTGGTGGGACAATTTCAACCAAATTTGGCATGTAGTATAAGTGGGTCCTAAATAATAGATTGATGCCCACCACCCCCCCCCCCCCCCCCAAAAAAAAAAAAAAAAAAAATTCAGGGCCCTGTGGCAACCCCAGGGGCTAAATCAGAAAAAAATTCAAAAGCCCATATATCCCAAACCACAAGGAACAGAGAACTGTTATTTGGTATGAAGCATCCTTAGGACTGGATTGGTTAAAAAAAAATTGCCATCGGTTCAATCAGTGTGCCCAGGAGAGGGTATTGAAAAATTGTTGAGTCAATATTTTTGCACTTGTTTATCCTGAAGCAAACTTTTCATTCATTGAGAACCTTGATTGACATCTAGAATAACATATTGTTCTAATCTTGTTATTTTAATCAGAAAACTTGTGGAGTTTGTTTTCGAAAGATTTTATTTCCTGTTGAATGAACCCTTTCAATACTGGAAACATTTATCTGATTCCTAGATGCATGTCTTTAATTTAAGCCTCTCAAGACTGCAATGTGGGTTCCAAAGATTTTATTGATGCCATGAACAAACAAACCCTTTCAATGCTATTTTTTCTGGTTCCTTGGAAAAAAATTAATCGGATTCATGTATGAATATTTTTAGCTCATCTTGACAAAGTCGTCGTCCATCAACACCATGTTTTGGTCTTCTCCTCCGAAGCCACTAGGCCATTTCAAATGAAAGTTTGTGTTAGTGATGGTCCCGAAGGGGCATTGCATTTTTGTTCAACTCAACATGCCCAGCCCCATGGGGAGGGCGTGGGGAAAAATGCTCCAAAATATGTAAAAATTCTTCTTCTTATGAACTAGTGTGTACAATGACTTGATATTTGCTATGGAGCTTCCTTTTGAGGTATAGAATCAAGTTTGTTCAAACAAAGTTCGTGAAGCAATATTTGGCTTTGTGATGGGAGGGGTAAGATTTTTGGCCCACCACCAGTCAGAATCTTTTAATGTTTGGTACACATCATTGTTATGAGGGTCAGATTCAAGATTGTTCAAACCAAGTCCTTAGGTTAATATTTGGGCTTCCTACAGAAGCCCAAATTTTAACTTTGTTCAATATGGAGGATAATTAGCTCACCTAAGGGAGCTAAACTTATCACTAACTTGCCAACCGTCATCCGTCCATCATCCGTCCAGCGTCATGAACATTTTTCAAATGACTTCTCCTCTGAAACCGCCAGGTCAATTTGCTCGAAACTTGGTATGGATGTTCATTACCATATGTCAATTCAAGTTTGTTCAAATGAAATGGACATGCCCATTTGGGGCTTCATAGGGGCATAATTCCGATAGCATCCTATGTGTATTTGAGAAATTCCTAAAAAATCTTCTTCTCCAGCACAAGTAGGCAGAATCATTTGATATTTGGTATACAGCATTATGGGATAGATTTGATTCAAGTTTGTTCAAATCGGTCCCCTGGATTCATATTTGGGCTCGCTATACAAGCCCGAATTCGAATTTAGTGCATTTCAGGTAAATTTCTTTAAAAATCTTCTTCTCCAGATCCAGCAGGCAGAATCTTTTGATATTTGGTATGTAACATTGTGGGGTGGATCTGATTCAAGTTTGTTCAAATCGGCCCCCTGAGTTCATATTTGGGCTCAGTATAGGAGCCCGAATTTGAATTTAGTGCAGTTCAGGCAAATTTCTTTAAAAATCTTCTTCTCAAGATCCAGAAGGCAGAATCTTTTGATATTGGGTATGCAGCATGCTTAGGGGGGGTGAGATTCAAGTTTGTTCAAGCCAAGTCCCTGGGTTCATATTTGGGCTCACTGTGGGAGCCCGAATTATAACTTAGTTCAAAATGAGGAATTTTCTTTAAAAATCTTCTTCTTCAGATCCAGCAGTCGGAATGTTTTGATATTTGGTATGCAGCATCCTTAGGGGGAGGGGGTGAGATTCAAGTTTGTTCAAGCCATGTCCCTAGGGCCATATTTGGGCTCACTGTGGGAGCTTGAAGTGTAACTTAGTTTGAAATGAGGAATTTTCTTAAAAAGTCTTCTTCGTCAGATCCAGCAGTCGGAATGTTTTGATATGTGGTGTGCAGCATCCTTAGGGGAGTGAGATTCGAGTTTGGTAAAGCCAAGTCCCTGGGTTTATATTTGGGCTCCCTGTGGGAGCCCGAATTATAACTTAGTTCAATATGAGGAATTTTTCTTTAAAAATCTTCTTCAGATCCAGCAGTCGGAATGTTTTGATATTTGGCATGCAGCATCCTTAGGGGGGTGAGATTCAAGTTTGTTCAAGCCATGTCCCTAGGTCCATATTTGGGCTCACTGTGGGAGCTTGAATTGTAACTTAGTTCGAAATGAGGAATTTTCTTAAAAAGTCTTCTTCTTCAGATCCAGCAGTCGGAATGTTTTGATATGTGGTGTGCAGCATCCTTAGGGGAGTGAGATTCAAGTTTGTTAAAGCCAAGTCCCTGGGTTCATATATGGACGGGAGCCTGAATTATAACTTAGTTCAATATGAGGAATATTCTTTAAAAATCTTTTTTTTTTTAGATCCACTGGTCATAATCTTTGGATATTTGGTTTTAGCTTTTCTTAGGAGAAGCAGATGCAACTTGTTGAAATCAATTCTTTAGGTTGATATTTAGGCTACCATGTCAGCTGAGCGCCCTCAGGCCTCCTGGGGCCTCTTGTTTAAAAAAAAATCTTCTTCTTCAGATCCACCAGTCAGAATGCTTTCATATTTGATATGCAACATCTCTAGGGGAGTCAGATTCAAGTTTGTTCAAATCAGATCCCTAGGTATATATTTGGGCTCGCTATGGTAACCTAATTTTTTACTTAGTGCAGTATGAGGAAATTTCCTTAAAAATCTTCTTCAGGTCCACCAGTCAGAATGCTTTCATATTTGGTATACAACACCTCTAGGGTGATCAGATTCAAGTTTGTTCAATTTGAGTGCCTGGGTTAATATTTGGGCTCCATATGCGAACCTGAAATTTACCTTAATACAATATGAGGGAATTTCTTCAAAAATTTTCTTTTTCAGATCCACTAGTCAGAATGCTTTCATATTTGGTATACAACATCTCTAGGGCGGTCAGATTCAAACTTGTTCAAATCGGATCTATAGGTTAATATTTGGGCTCGCTATGGTAGCCCAAATTTTAACTGCAATATGAAGAAATTTCTTTAAAGTTTCTCTTCTTCAGATCCAACAGTCAGAATGCTTTCATATTTGGTACACAACATCTCTAGGGAAGTCAGATTCAACTCTGTTCAAATCGAGAGCCTGGGTTAATATTTGGGCTCCCTATGGGAGCTGGAATTGGCCATGTTGCAGAAGAATTAAAAATTTTGTATTCAGTACCCTCTGGAGATGTGTAACTAAGATTAATCCACATAGGCTGTATCAAGGGGCTTCATAGGGGAGCTCTATATTTTACATTATCGACTGAAGGAAAGGCATGGTGCCTGGATTTTTAGCTTAACTTGACATAGTTAAGATAAGCTATTGCCATCACCCGTGTGGAAGTCTGTTAGTCTGTGAATCTGTGAGTCTGTACGTCTGTTCACATTTTCCTTTAGCACGGACTACACCCCGCAGCTCTTGTCTGATCATCACCAAATTTCATATGCAGGTTTGGGGTCATGTCTAGATGAGAACATCCCCTCTTGGTCGCGATCGGACAACCGGTATGGCTGCCCAAGCCCAAAACCCAAAAACCATTAGCACAGTCTACAGGTCGTATTTATGAAGGGATTTCATTGTAACTTGGTAGGATGCCTCTGTATAAGGCCTAGATGAGAACATCCCCTTTTGGATATGATCTATCAACCGTGATGGCTGCCCAAGCCCGAAACCCAAAAACTTTTAGCACAGTCTGCTGGTCATGTTTAATATGGAGGGATTTTCATTGTAACCTGGTAGGATGACTCCGTATGATCTCTAGATGAGAATTTCCCCATTTGGGCGTGATCTGTCAACCGTGACAACTGCCCGAGCACGGACTACACCCCGCAGCTCTTTTCTGATCGTCACCAAATTTCATATGCAGGTTTGGGTCATGTCTAGATGAGAACGTCCCCTCTTGGTCGCGATCGGACAACCGGTATGGCTGCCCAAGCCCAAAACCCGAAAACCTTTAGCACAGTCTACAGGTCATATTTATTTAGGAATTTCATTGTAACTTGGTGGGTTGACTTCATACAATGTCTAGATGAGAAAGTCCCCTTTTGGTCCTGATTGGGCAACTGTGACGGCTACAGGGGCCCAAAGCCCAAAAACCTTTAGCGCAGTCTACAGGTCATATTTATGAAGGGATTTCATTGTAACTTGGTAAGATGACTCCAAATAATGTCTAGATGAGAATGTCCCATTTTGATCACGATCATTCAGCCTTGATGGGTGCCCGAGCCCAAAAACCTTTAGCATAGGCAAAAGGTCATATTTATGGAAGGATTTCATTGTAACCTGTTAGGTTGACTCTGTATAATGCCTAGATGATGACATCCCCTTTTGGTCGTGATTGGTCAACTGTGATGGCTACAGGTGCCCGAAGCCCGAAAACCTTGAGCACAGTCTACAGGTCATATTTATAAAGGGATTTCAGTGTAACTTCGTAGGATCACTCCAGATGATGCCCAGATGAGATTGTCCCCTTTGGTTGTGATCCTTCAAGCATGATGGCTACCCGAGCCTGAAGCCCGAAAACCTTTAGCACAGTCTACAGGTCATATTTATGAAGGGATTTCATTGTAACTTGGTAGGTTGACTTCATATAATGTCTAGATGAGAACGTCCCCTTTTGGACAAGATTGTCAACTGTGACGGCTACAGGGGCCTGAAGCTCGAAAACCTTTAGAACAGTCTACAGGCCATAATTATGAAGGAATTTCATTGTAGCTTGGTAGGATGACTCCAAATAATGTCTAGATGAGAACATCCCCTTTTGGTCACAATCATTCAGCCTTTATGGCTGCCCGAGTCCAAAGACCTTTAGCATAGTCTACAGGTCGTATTTATGGAAGGATTTCCTTGTAACTTGAAAGGTTGACTCCATATAATGCCTAGATGATGACATCCCCTTTTGGTCGTGATTGGTCAACTGTGTTTGCTACAGGTGCCCGAAGCCCGAAAATCTTGAGCACAGTCTACAGGTCATATTTATGAAGGGATTTCATTGTAACTTCGTATGATCACTCCAGATGATGCCCAGATGAGAATGTCCCCTTTTGGTTGCAATCATTCAACCATTATGGCTGCCCGAGCCCAAAGCCGGAACACCTTTAGCACAGTCTACAGGTCACATTTGTGAAGGGATTTCATTGTAACTTGATAGGTTTGACTTTATATAATGTCCAGATGAGAATGTTCCCTTTTGGACACGATTGGGCAACTGTGACAGCTACAGGGGCCTGAAGCCCAAAAACCCTTAGAACAGTCTACAGGTCATAATTATGAAGGGATTTCATTGTAGCTTGGAAGTTTATTTCATGTAATACTGTTAAAGAAAACCTAGTTCTGATTTCTTTAAAAATATTTTAACCCCCCCCCCCCCCCCCCCCCCAAAAAAAAATAAAATAAAATAAGCCTCCATAAATTCTCTTTCTGTTTTGTTTATTTTTGATGCTTTAACCATTTTCACACAGACTTGAATTTACTGGTGGCAGTAAAATTCTGTTTCTAGTTTGAAATCTTCCTTATTCTTTAAAACCACTGGGCCAAATTCATTCATTTATGGCACAGACCATCTTTGGAGTAAACCTTTTCTCCTTTGTTCAAATGAAGCTGCTGCCACCTGGTGGAATTTACTCGTCTGATTTTTCCCTCCAAATTACTATATCCATTGAGGTGGGGTTAATGCTGCATAAGCCTATTATGCTTTTAAAATCCTCTTTTTATAAACCAGTTGCAATAATGCTTAGATTTCTTGGAACTTAGTTTAGTGATGCAGATTCAGTTTTTTCAAAGAAACCCAGTAAGTCAAATTTTGGGCTACACTCAATACTTCTATTTTCAGATCCAGTGGGCAGATGTGAACCATATTTGTCATGTAGGATATAACTGGGTCATGAGTATTTTATTTATGCTGGAATTTTTTTTTTTTTTGGGGGGGGGGGGGGGGGGGGGGTGTTGGGTAGAGAGAGCCTCAGTAGTTGAAAATAAAACAAAAATTCACAGAACTGAGCTTCCAAGAAAGCTTTCCTACGACCAGCAGAAATAGATGGGCAAAAAAAAATTGCCTTTGTTTGTGTCATAGCAAATCAAAAATTTGCTCTTGCTGTTGATAACTTACTGATACACTCATCTCTTTTGACAACTTGAGCCAGGTGAGTGCTTTAGGCTAACTTGAGCCTCTGGTTTTGTATGAAGCTTCCTTAGGAACAGCAGAAAGGAATGGTCCAAAAATAATATGCCATTGGTTTTATCGTAGGGTACTTTTCCAGGACTTTGAGACAAATTCTGAGTCATCATTTTTTAACACTGTGAGTGATCGGAAAAACATTAAAGAATCTTCTCCCATACCATTGCTCCAAAGGCTTTCATATTTCACAAATAACATCTTTGGAAGATTCATTCACATGTTTATTGAAATCCAATGTCTGGGTGCTTATTTGGGCTCTCTGTTGGAGCCCAAATAATCAGATTAGTGCAGTATGAGGAATATTCTTTAAAAATCTTCTTCCGACTCACCAATCAGAATCTTTTGATATTTTGTATGCGGCATCCATTGTGGGGGGGGGGGGATTCAAGTTTGTTAAAGCCAAGTCCTAGGTTCATATTTGCGCTTCCTGTGGTGTAGTGTTGATGAACCATGTCTAACTGCATGTGACCCCCAAATACTTCTTCCTGTGGTGTAGTGTTGATGAACCATGTCTAACTGCATGTGACCCCCAAATACTTCTTTGAACCACTTTGTTAGGTGAGCGATTAGGACACTTGGCGCCTCTTGTTTTTTATTAGCTCAACTTTGGCGAAGCCAAATTTGAGCTTATGCCATGGCCCATTGTCTGTCGGCCGTCTGTCTGTCTGTCCATCAACAATTGGATACGGCTCGGGCTAGAGGCCGTATTTATGAACCGATCTTTACGAAACTCCTTGGGTACCTTTGTTATGACCGTGGGACGAGAACGAGTGTTTTTGGGTGCAGTCCGAAATTCAAGATGGCTGCCAGCCAACATTTTGTACCGACGATGCAGAAATCTGTTTTTTGTACAGAACTTCCATATGAAAGCTCTGATTTGAATAATTTTTTATATGAATGTTTAGTACCATGGGATACATCACATATAATACGGGTTTTTTTCTCGTGCGTAAATTATGCAAATTCGACTAACTTTGATGTTTTTTGGTGTTACTTTCAGCACTGTAAGTGCAAATGCCAATACGGTTCGGGTTAGAGGCCGTATTTATGAACCGATCTTTACGAAACTCCTTGGGTACCTTTGTTATCACCGTGGGACGAGAACAAGTGTTTTTGGGTCCGGTCCAAACTTCAAGATGGCCGATGGCAGCCATTTTGTACAAAATTAGGTGCAATCATATTTTTGCACAGAACTTCCATATGAAAGCGCTGATTTCAATAATTTTTTGTGTGAATGTTTAGTACCATGGGATATATCACATATAATACGGGTTTTTTTCTCGTGCAGAAATTATGCAAATTAGATGAACTTTGATTTTTTCAGTGCAACTTACACACAGTAAGTACACATGTCAATACGGCTCGGGCTAGAGTCTGTATTTATGAACCGATCTTCACGAAACGTCTTGGGTACCTTTGTTATCACATTGGGACGAGAACGAGTGTTTCTGGGTGCGGTCCAAAATTCAAGATGGTTTCCAGTGGCCATTTTGTACCGAAATTAGGTCTAATCAGTTTTTTGTACACAACTTCTACACGGCTCAGGCTAGAGGCCGTATTTATGAACCGATCTTTACGAAACTTCTTGGGTGCCTTTGTTATCACAGTGGGATGAGAACGAGTGTTTTTGGGTGTGGTTCAAAATTCAAGATGGCCACCAGCAGCCATTTTGTACCAAAATTAGTGCAATCAGTCTTTTGTACAGAATTTCTGTATGAAAGTTCTGATTTGAATAAATTTTTGTATGAATGTTTAGTAACATGGAATACATCACATATAGAACAGGTTTTTTTCTCATGCAGAAATTATGCAAATTAGATGAACTTTGATTTTATTCAGTGCTACTTATGTCAATACGGCTCGGGCTAGAGGCTGTATTTATGAACCGATCTTCACAAAACTTCTTGGGTACCTTTGTTATCACCTTGGGACGAGAATGAGTGTTTCTGGGTGCGGTCCAAAATTCAAGATGGCAGCCAGTGGCAATTTTGTACCGAAATTAAGTCCAATCAGTTTTTTGTCACAACTTCTACACAGCTCATATTTGTGAACTGATCTTCACGAAACTTCTTGGGTACCTTTGTTTTCACCTTGGGACAGGAATGAGTGTGTTTTGGGGTGCCTTTGTTATCACTGTGCTGTGAGAACAAATATTTTGGGGTTCAGTCAGACCCACTCTGGGTCTCAAAGATTTTTTTCTAGTTTAGCATCTGACTGTCACCCACCTTTACAATACTTTTACCTATACATTTGTTACAGGCAATGTTCAGTATTTATGTACAGACCATTACAATACTTTATATGTACCTTTGTTATCAGGTCATTACCTAGATGTTTGTCATTGCTGTGTCACATACTATACATGTACATGTCTTTGTCTTGACAAGTTGAGCTACAGTGTCATTGACACTTTCATTAACCTGACGTTTCATTCTATTCTTGAACTCGTCAGAGGTTATAAAAAGGCCAATTTAGACCTCTAAAAATATCCATGTTGGGCGGTTGACAAATCGGTTTCCTTGGCAGTTGTCTGTGTAGTGGCCCACTAGCCGTTGGTTGTCAATTGTTTTGCAGTTTCACTGGGTGGTTGTCATCATGTCTGCCGATTGTCAGCAGATGTCATTTGTTTATCAGTTGCTTGAAACTATCACCAATCTGATTGTATCTGCCAGTTGTCGACGGTTGCCATAAGATTGGTGAAAATGGTTCTCAAAGCCTGGGGGTGGGGTGGGGAGTTGGTAGGGGGGTGGGGGAATAAATCATTGTGCTGTTTAAATGAATAGGTGGAAAGAGGGTGATGATTGAAATGGATATGCTTTTCTGTTTGTTTATTAGCTCACCTGACTGAAAGTCAGTGTGAGCAATTGCCATCACTTGGCGTCCATCGTGTGTCATCTATCTTCCATCATCCAGCGCCCGTCGTCCGTCGTATGTTAGGTTTTACAAAACAATCTTCTCCTCACAAACCAATGTCCCGAATTGAAACATATATGGGCCACATCATCTTGGGGGTATTCTGTTTCAGTTTTGTTCAAATGGGGTCTCCGCCCTATTTGGGCGTGGTCTTGTGCCCAAATATGATGAAATTCTTTAAAAATCTTCTTCTCATGAACCACAAGTGGGAATGCTTTGATATTTGGTATGAAACTTTCTCTGGTGTTCAAGATTAAAAGTTGTTCAAAGAAAGTTGATAGGTCCATATTTGGGCTCTCCAGGGGATGGGCTCACTTTTGAGCTCCCCTGAAAATTTCTATTTCAAGAACTAATGGAGCGATTTGAACCAAATTTTATATGTGGCATTAGTTGACCCTAAGTACTTCATTCATGCCCCCCAAATTTTTTGAGGTTCCCCAAGGGAACACATGGCGCGAAAAATATAAAAACTAGAGGGGTGTCATTTGTGTGCAAAGCACACTATAGTATATCCCCGCTTTCGCATTTGTGATTATTTTCGGGGCCGAATCAAAAATCCAAAACCTTTATGCACATCTAGAGACCCTATGAATGAACATGAACACACTTTCAATGTTTCGAATTGAAACCCCTAGGAGTTTTTTGCCGAAAACAATTCCTCTAACGACAAAAGTGGTGCCCCTTATGCCCCCGAGGGCCGAATCAAAAATCCAAAACCTTTATGCACATCTACAGACCCTATGAATGAACATGAACACACTTTCAATGTTTCGAATTGAAACCCCTAGGAGTTTTTCGCCGGAAACTATTCCTCTAACGACAAAAGTAGTGCCCTTTATGCCCCCGAGGGCCGAATCAAAAATCTAAAACCTTTATGCACATCTACAGACCCTATGAATGAACATGAACACACTTTCAATGTTTCGAATTGAAACCCCTAGGAGTTTTTCGCCAGAAACCATTCCTCTAACGTCAAAAGTGGTGCCCCTTACGCCCCCGAGGACCGAATCAAAAATCCAAAACCTTTATGCACATCTACAGACCCCATGAATGAACATGAACACACTTTCAATGTTTTGAATTGAAACTCCTAGGAGTTTTTCGCCGGAAACCATTCCCGGACGTACAGAGGTACGGACGGACGGACGGACGGACGAAGATGACCAATATATCCCCGCATTTTTTCAAATGCAGGGATAAAAATCCAAAGCCTTTATGCACATCTACAGACCCTATTAATGAAGATGAATGAACTTTCAGTGTTTCAAATTCAAACCCCTAGGAGTTTTTCTCCGGAAACCACTCTTCTAACGACAAAAATGGAGCCCCTTGCGCCCCTCGAAGCCAAATCAAAAATCCAAAACCTTTATGCACATCTACAGACCCTATTGATTAACATGAACACACTTTCAGTGTTTCAAATTGAAACCCCTAGGAGTTTTTCTCCGGAAACCATTCCTCTAACGACAAAAATGGTGCCCCTTGCGCCCCTCGGGGCCGAATCAAAAATCCAACACCTTTATGCACATCTACAGATCCTATTGATTAACATGAACACACTTTTAGTGTTTCGAATTGAAACCCCTAGGAGCTTTTCTCCGGAAACCATTCCTCTAACGACAAAAATGGAGCCCCTTGCGCCCCTCGGGGCCGAATCAAAAATCCAAAACTTGTATGCACATCTACAGACCCTACTAATGAACATGAACACACTTTCAGTGTTTTGAATTGAAACTCCTAGCAGTTTTTTGCCGGAAACCGTACCTCTAACGACAAAAGTGGTGCCCCTTATGCCCCCGAGGGCTGTATCAAAAATCCAAAACCTTTATGCACATCTACAGACCCTATGAATGAACATGAACACACTTTCAATGTTTCGAATTGAAACTCCTAGGAGTTTTTTGCTGGAAACCATTCCTCTAATCACAAAAGTGGTGCCCCTTACGCCCCCTCGGGGCAGAATAAAAAATCCAAAACCTTTATGCACATCTACAGACCCTATGAATGAACATGAACACACTTTCAATGTTTCGAATTGAAACCCCTAGGAGTTTTTCGCCGGAAACCATTCCTCTAACGACAAAAGTGGTGCCCTTTATGCCCCCGAGGGCCGAATCAAAAATCCAAAACATTTATGCACATCTACAGACCCTATGAATGAACATGAACACACTTTCAATGTTTCTAATTGAAACCCCTGGGAGTTTTTCTCCGGAAACCATTCCTCTAATGACAAAAATGGTGCCCCTTGCACCCCTCGGGGCCGAATCAAAAATCCAAAACCTTTATGCACATCTACAGACCCTACTAATGAACATGAACACACTTTCAATGTTTTGAATTGAAACCCCTAGGAGTTTTTCGCCGGAAACCATTCCTCTGATAACAACAGTTGTGCCCCTTACGCCCCCAAGGGCCGAATCAAAAATCCAAAACATTCATGCACATCTACAGACCCTATGAATGAACATGAACACACTTTCAATGTTTCGAATTGAAACCCCTAGGAGTTTTTCGCCGGAAACCATTCCTCTAACGACAAAAGTGGTGCCCCTTATGCCCCTGAGGGCCGAATACAAAATCCAAAACCTTTATGCACATCTACAGACCCTATGAATGGACATGAACACACTTTCAATGTTTCGAATTGGAACCCCTAGGAGTTTTTTGCCGGAAACCATTCCTCTAATGACAAAAGTGGTGCCCCTTACGCCCCCGAGGGCCGAATCAAAAATCCAAAACCTTTATGTACATCTGCAGACCCTATGAATGAACATGAACACACTTTCAATGTTTAGAATTGAAACCCCTAGGAGTTTTTCGCCGGAAACCATTCCCGGACGTACCGACGGACGTACCGACGGACGGATGGATGGACGAAGACGACCAATATATCCCCGCATTTTTTCAAATGTGGGGATAAAAATCCAAAGCCTTTATGCACATCTACAGACCCTATTAATGAAGATGAATGAACTTTCAGTGTTTCAAATTCAAACCCCTAGGAGTTTTTCGCCGGAAACCACTCTTCCAACGACAAAAATGGAGCCCCTTGCGCCCTCGAAGCCGAATCAAAAATCCAAAACCTTTATGCACATCTACAGATCCTATTGATTAACATGAACACATTTTCAGTGTTTCAAATTGAAACCCCTAGGAGTTTTTCTCCGGAAACCATTCCTCTAACGACAAAAATGGTGGCCCTTGCGCCCTTCGGGGCCGAATCAAAAATCCAACACCTTTATGCACATCTACAGACCCTATTGATTAACATGAACACAATTTTAGTGTTCGAATTGAAACCCCTGGGAGCTTTTCTCCGGAAACCATTCCTCTAACGACAAAAATGGAGCCCCTTGCATCCCTCGGGGCCGAATCAAAAATACAAAACCTTTATGCACATCTACAGACCCTACTAATGAACATGAACACACTTTCAGTGTTTCGAATTGAAACTCCTAGCAGTTTTTCGCCGGAAGCCATTCCTCTAACGACAAAAATGGTGCCCCTTGCGTCCCTCGGGGCCGAATCAAAAATCCAAAACCTTTATGCACATCTACAGACCCTATGAATGAACATGAACACACTTTCAATGTTTTGAATTGAAACCCCTAGGAGTTTTTCGCTGGAAACCATTCCTCTAACGACAAAAGTGGTGCCCCTTGCGCCTGTCAGGGCCGAATCAAAAATCCAAAACCTTTATGCACATCTACAGACCCTATTGATTAACATGAACACACTTTCAATGTTTTGAATTGAAACCCCTAGGAGTTTTCCTCTGGAAACCATTCCTCTAACTACAAAAGTGGTGCCCCTTGCACCCCTGAGGGCCGAATCAAAAATCCAAAACTTTTATGTACATCTACAGACCCTACTAATGAACATGAACACACTTTCAGTGTTTTGAATTGAAACTCCTAGCAGTTTTTTGCTGGAAACCATTCCTCTAATGACAAAAATGGTGCCCCTTGCACCCCTCGGGGCCGAATCAAAAATCCAAAACCTTTATGCACATCCACAGACCCTATTGATTAAAATGAGAAACACTTTTAGTGTTTCGAATTGAAACCTCTAGGA
Organism: Pictodentalium vernedei; assembly: GCA_031216915.1. NCBI lineage: Eukaryota > Metazoa > Mollusca > Scaphopoda > Dentaliida > Dentaliidae > Pictodentalium > Pictodentalium vernedei. Next base: position 575,875,859 of record CM062297.1, on the reverse strand, counting down.
GTTTTTCTCTGGAAACCATTCCTCTAACAACAAAAATGGTGCCCCTTGCGCCCCTCGGGGGCTGAATCAAAAATACAAAACCTTTATGCACATCTACAGACCCTACTAATGAACATGAACACACTTTCAGTGTTTCGAATTGAAACTCCTAGCAGTTTTTCGCCGGAAGCCATTCCTCTAACAACAAAAATGGTGCCCCTTGTGCCCCTCGGGGCCGAATCAAAAATCCAAAACCTTTATGCACATCTACAGACCCTATGAATGAACATGAACACACTTTCAATGTTTCGAATTGAAACCCCTAGGAGTTTTTCGCCGGAAACCATTCTTCTAACGACAAAAGTGGTGCCCGTTGCGCCCCTCGGGGGCCGAATCAAAAATCCAAAACCTTTATGCACATCTACAGACCCTATTGATTAACATGAACACACTTTCAGTGTTTCGATTTGAAACCCCTAGGAGTTTTTCTCTGGAAACCATTCCTCTAACGACAAAAATGGTGCCCCTTGCACCCCTCGGGGCCGAATGAAAAATCCAAAACCTTTATGCACATCTACAGACCCTACTATTGAACATGAACACACTTTCAGTGTTTTGAATTGAAACTTCTAGCAGTTTTTTGCCGGAAACCATTCCTCTAACGACAAAAGTGGTGCCCCTTGCACCCCTCGTGGCCGAAACAAAAATCCAAAACCTTTATGCACATCTACAGACCCTATTGATTAACATGAAAAACACTTTCAGTGTTTCGAATTGAAACGCCAAGGAGTTTTTCTCCGGAAACCATTCCTCTAACAACAAAAATGGTGCCCCTTGCGCCCCTCGGGTCCGAATCAAAAATCCAACACCTTTATGCACATCTACAGACCCTACTAATGAACATGAACACACTTTCAGTATTTCAAATTGAAACCCCTAGGAGTTTTTCTCCGGAAACCATTCCTCTAACGACAAAAATGGTGCCCCTTGCGCCCTTTGGGGCCGAATCAAAAATCCAACACCTTTATGCACATCTACAGACCCTATTGATAAACATGAACACACTTTTAGTGTTTTGAATTGAAACCCCTAGGAGCTTTTCTCCGGAAACCATTCCTCTAACGACAAAAATGGAGCCCCTTGCGCCCCTGAGGGCCAAATCAAAAATCCAAAACTTTTATGCACATCTACTGACCCTACTAATGAACATGAACACACTTTCAGTGTTTCAAATTGAAACTCCTAGCAGTTTTTTGCCGGAAGCCATTCCTCTAACGACAAAAATGGTGCCCCTTGCGCCCCTCGGGGCCGAATCAAAAAACCAAAACCTTTATGCACATCTACAGACCCTATGAATGAACATGAACACACTTTCAATGTTTCGAATTGAACCCCCTAGGAGTTTTTCGTCGGAAACCATTCCTCTAACGACAAAAGTGGTGCCCCTTGCGCCCGTCAGGGCCGAATCAAAAATCCAACACCTTTATGCACATCTACAGACCCTATTGATTAACATGAACACAATTTTAGTGTTCGAATTGAAACCCCTAGGAGCTTTTCTCCGGAAACCATTCCTCTAACGACAAAAATGGAGCCCCTTGCATCCCTCGGGGCCGAATCAAAAATCCAAAACCTTTATGCACATCTACAGACCCTACTAATGAACATGAACACACTTTCAGTGTTTCGAATTGAAACTCCTAGCAGTTTTTCGCCGGAAGCCATTCCTCTAACGACAAAAATGGTGCCCCTTGCGTCCCTCGGGGCCGAATCAAAAATCCAACACCTTTATGCACATCTACAGACCCTATTGATTAACATGAACACACTTTTAGTGTTTTGAATTGAAACCCCTAGGAGCTTTTCTCCGGAAACCATTCCTCTAACGACAAAAATGGAGCCCCTTGCGCCCCTGAGGGCCAAATCAAAAATCCAAAACTTTTATGCACATCTACTGACCCTACTAATGAACATGAACACACTTTCAGTGTTTCAAATTGAAACTCCTAGCAGTTTTTTGCCGGAAGCCATTCCTCTAACGACAAAAATGGTGCCCTTTGCGCCCCTCAGGCCGAATCAAAAATCCAAAACCTTTATGCACATCTACAGACCCTATGAATGAACATGAACACACTTTCAATGTTTTGAATTGAAACCCCTAGGAGTTTTTCGCTGGAAACCATTCCTCTAACGACAAAAGTGGTGCCCCTTGCGCCCGTCAGGGCCGAATCAAAAATACAAAACCTTTATGCACATCTACAGACCCTACTAATGAACATGAACACACTTTCAGTGTTTCGAATTGAAACTCCTAGCAGTTTTTCGCCGGAAGCCATTCCTCTAACAACAAAAATGGTGCCCCTTGCGCCCCTCGGGGCCGAATCAAAAATCCAAAACCTTTATGCACATCTACAGACTGAACATGAACACACTTTCAATGTTTCGAATTGAAACCTCTAGGAGTTTTTCGCCGGAAACCATTCCTCTAACGACAAAAGTGGTGCCCGTTGCGCCCCTCGGGGGCCGAATCAAAAATCCAAAACCTTTATGCACATCTACAGACCCTATTGATTAACATGAACACACTTTCAGTGTTTCGATTTGAAACCCCTAGGAGTTTTTCTCTGGAAACCATTCCTCTAACGACAAAAATGGTGCCCCTTGCACCCCTCGGGCCGAATGAAAAATCCAAAACCTTTATGCACATCTACAGACCCTGCTATTGAACATGAACACACTTTCAGTGTTTTGAATTGAAACTCCTAACAGTTTTTTGCCGGAAACCATTCCTCTAACGACAAAAGTGGTGCCCCTTGCACCCCTCGTGGCCGAATCAAAAATCCAAAACCTTTATGCACATCTACAGACCCTATTGATTAACATGAAAAACACTTTCAGTGTTTCGAATTGAAACCCCAAGGAGTTTTACTCTGGAAACCATTCCTCTAACAACAAAAATGGTGCCCCTTGCGCCCCTCGGGTCCGAATAAAAAATCCAACACCTTTATGCACATCTACAGACCCTACTAATGAACATGAACACACTTTCAGTGTTTCAAATTGAAACCCCTAGGAGTTTTTCTCCGGAAACCATTCCTCTAACGACAAAAATGGTGCCCCTTGCGCCCTTCGGGGCCGAATCAAAAATCCAACACCTTTATGCACATCTACAGACCCTATTGATTAACATGAACACACTTTTAGTGTTTTGAAATGAAACCCCTAGGAGCTTTTCTCCGGAAACCATTCCTCTAACGACAAAAATGGAGCCCCTTGCGCCCCTCAGGGCCGAATCAAAAATCCAAAACTTTTATGCACATCTACTGACCCTACTAATGAACATGAACACACTTTCAGTGTTTCAAATTGAAACTCCTAGCAGTTTTTTGCCGGAAGCCATTCCTCTAACGACAAAAATGGTGCCCCTTGCGCCCCTCGGGGCCGAATCAAAAAACCAAAACCTTTATGCACATCTACAGACCCTATGAATGAACATGAACACACTTTCAATGTTTCGAATTGAACCCCCTAGGAGTTTTTCGTCGGAAACCATTCCTCTAATGACAAAAGTGGTGCCCCTTGCGCCCGTCAGGGCCGAATCAAAAATCCAACACCTTTATGCACATCTACAGACCCTATTGATTAACATGAACACAATTTTAGTGTTCGAATTGAAACCCCTAGGAGCTTTTCTCCGGAAACCATTCCTCTAACGACAAAAATGGAGCCCCTTGCATCCCTCGGGGCCGAATCAAAAATCCAAAACCTTTATGCACATCTACAGACCCTACTAATGAACATGAACACACTTTCAGTGTTTCGAATTGAAACTCCTAGCAGTTTTTCGCCGGAAGCCATTCCTCTAACGACAAAAATGGTGCCCCTTGCGTCCCTCGGGGCCGAATCAAAAATCCAACACCTTTATGCACATCTACAGACCCTCTTGATTAACATGAACACACTTTTAGTGTTTTGAATTGAAACCCCTAGGAGCTTTTCTCCGGAAACCATTCCTCTAACGACAAAAATGGAGCCCCTTGCGCCCCTGAGGGCCAAATCAAAAATCCAAAACTTTTATGGACATCTACTGACCCTACTAATGAACATGAACACACTTTCAGTGTTTCAAATTGAAACTCCTAGCAGTTTTTTGCCGGAAGCCATTCCTCTAACGACAAAAATGGTGCCCTTTGCGCCCCTCAGGCCGAATCAAAAATCCAAAACCTTTATGCACATCTACAGACCCTATGAATGAACATGAACACACTTTCAATGTTTCGAATTGAAACCCCTAGGAGTTTTTCGTCGGAAACCATTCCTCTAACGACAAAAGTGGTGCCCCTTGCGCCCGTCAGGGCCGAATCAAAAATCCAACACCTTTATGCACATCTACAGACCCTATTGATTAACATGAACACAATTTTAGTGTTCGAATTGAAACCCCTAGGAGCTTTTCTCCGGAAACCATTCCTCTAACGACAAAAATGGAGCCCCTTGCATCCCTCGGGGCCGAATCAAAAATCCAAAACCTTTATGCACATCTACAGACCCTACTAATGAACATGAACACACTTTCAGTGTTTCGAATTGAAACTCCTAGCAGTTTTTCGCCGGAAGCCATTCCTCTAACGACAAAAATGGTGCCCCTTGCGTCCCTCGGGGCCGAATCAAAAATCCAAAACCTTTATGCACATCTACAGACCCTATGAATGAACATGAACACACTTTCAATGTTTTGAATTGAAACCCCTAGGAGTTTTTCGCTGGAAACCATTCCTCTAACGACAAAAGTGGTGCCCCTTGCGCCCGTCAGGGCCGAATCAAAAATACAAAACCTTTATGCACATCTACAGACCCTACTAATGAACATGAACACACTTTCAGTGTTTCGAATTGAAACTCCTAGCAGTTTTTCGCCGGAAGCCATTCCTCTAACAACAAAAATGGTGCCCCTTGTGCCCCTCGGGGCCGAATCAAAAATCCAAAACCTTTATGCACATCTACAGACTGAACATGAACACACTTTCAATGTTTCGAATTGAAACCTCTAGGAGTTTTTCGCCGGAAACCATTCCTCTAACGACAAAAGTGGTGCCCGTTGCGCCCCTCGGGGGCCGAATCAAAAATCCAAAACCTTTATGCACATCTACAGACCCTATTGATTAACATGAACACACTTTCAGTGTTTCGATTTGAAACCCCTAGGAGTTTTTCTCTGGAAACCATTCCTCTAGCGACAAAAATGGTGCCCCTTGCACCCCTCGGGCCGAATGAAAAATCCAAAACCTTTATGCACATCTACAGACCCTGCTATTGAACATGAAAACACTTTCAGTGTTTTGAATTGAAACTCCTAACAGTTTTTTGCCGGAAACCATTCCTCTAACGACAAAAGTGGTGCCCCTTGCACCCCTCGTGGCCGAATCAAAAATCCAAAACCTTTATGCACATCTACAGACCCTATTGATTAACATGAAAAACACTTTCAGTGTTTCGAATTGAAACCCCAAGGAGTTTTTCTCTGGAAACCATTCCTCTAACAACAAAAATGGTGCCCCTTGCGCCCCTCGGGTCCGAATAAAAAATCCAACACCTTTATGCACATCTACAGACCCTACTAATGAACATGAACACACTTTCAGTGTTTCAAATTGAAACCCCTAGGAGTTTTTCTCCGGAAACCATTCCTCTAACGACAAAAATGGTGCCCCTTGCGCCCTTCGGGGCCGAATCAAAAATCCAACACCTTTATGCACATCTACAGACCCTATTGATTAACATGAACACACTTTTAGTGTTTTGAATTGAAACCCCTAGGAGCTTTTCTCCGGAAACCATTCCTCTAACGACAAAAATGGAGCCCCTTGCGCCCCTCAGGGCCGAATCAAAAATCCAAAACTTTTATGCACATCTACTGACCCTACTAATGAACATGAACACACTTTCAGTGTTTCAAATTGAAACTCCTAGCAGTTTTTTGCCGGAAGCCATTCCTCTAACGACAAAAATGGTGCCCCTTGCGCCCTTCGGGGCCGAATCAAAAATCCAACACCTTTATGCACATCTACAGACCCTATTGATTAACATGAACACACTTTTAGTGTTTTGAATTGAAACCCCTAGGAGCTTTTCTCCGGAAACCATTCCTCTAACGACAAAAATGGAGCCCCTTGCGCCCCTCAGGGCCGAATCAAAAATCCAAAACTTTTATGCACATCTACTGACCCTACTAATGAACATGAACACACTTTCAGTGTTTCAAATTGAAACTCCTAGCAGTTTTTTGCCGGAAGCCATTCCTCTAACGACAAAAATGGTGCCCCTTGCGCCCCTCGGGGCCGAATCAAAAATCCAAAACCTTTATGCACATCTACAGACCCTATGAATGAACATGAACACACTTTCAATGTTTCGAATTGAAACCCCTAGGAGTTTTTCGTCGGAAACCATTCCTCTAACGACAAAAGTGGTGCCCCATGCGCCCGTCAGGGCCGAATCAAAAATCCAACACCTTTATGCACATCTACAGACCCTATTGATTAACATGAACACAATTTTAGTGTTTCGATTTGAAACCCCTAGGAGTTTTTCTCTGGAAACCATTCCTCTAACGACAAAAATGGTGCCCCTTGCACCCCTCGGGGCCGAATGAAAAATCCAAAACCTTTATGCACATCTACAGACCCTACTAATGAACATGAACACACTTTCAGTGTTTTGAATTGAAACTCCTAGCAGTTTTTTGCCGGAAACCGTACCTCTAACGACAAAAGTGGTGCCCCTTATGCCCCCGAGGGCTGTATCAAAAATCCAAAACCTTTATGCACATCTACAGACCCTATGAATGAACATGAACACACTTTCAATGTTTCGAATTGAAACTCCTAGGAGTTTTTTGCTGGAAACCATTCCTCTAATCACAAAAGTGGTGCCCCTTACGCCCCCTCGGGGCAGAATAAAAAATCCAAAACCTTTATGCACATCTACAGACCCTATGAATGAACATGAACACACTTTCAATGTTTCGAATTGAAACCCCTAGGAGTTTTTCGCCGGAAACCATTCCTCTAACGACAAAAGTGGTGCCCTTTATGCCTCCGAGGGCCGAATCAAAAATCCAAAACCTTTATGCACATCTACAGACCCTATGAATGAACATGAACACACTTTCAATGTTTCTAATTGAAACCCCTGGGAGTTTTTCTCCGGAAACCATTCCTCTAATGACAAAAATGGTGCCCCTTGCACCCCTTGGGGCCGAATCAAAAATCCAAAACTTTTATGCACATCTACAGACCCTACTAATGAACATGAACACACTTTCAATGTTTTGAATTGAAACCCCTAGGAGTTTTTCGCCGGAAACCATTCCTCTGATAACAACAGTTGTGCCCCTTACGCCCCCAAGGGCCGAATCAAAAATCCAAAACATTCATGCACATCTACAGACCCTATGAATGAACATGAACACACTTTCAATGTTTCGAATTGAAACCCCTAGGAGTTTTTCGCCGGAAACCATTCCTCTAACGACAAAAGTGGTGCCCCTTATGCCCCTGAGGGCCGAATAAAAAATCCAAAACCTTTATGCACATCTACAGACCCTATGAATGGACATGAACACACTTTCAATGTTTCGAATTGGAACCCCTAGGAGTTTTTTGCCGAAAACCATTCCTCTAATTACAAAAGTGGTGCCCCTTACGCCCCCGAGGGCTGAATCAAAAATCCAAAACCTTTATGTACATCTGCAGACCCTATGAATGAACATGAACACACTTTCAATGTTTAGAATTGAAACCCCTAGGAGTTTTTCGCCGGAAACCATTCCCGGACGTACCGACGGACGTACCGACGGACGGATGGATGGACGAAGACGACCAATATATCCCCGCATTTTTTCAAATGCGGGGATAAAAATCCAAAGCCTTTATGCACATCTACAGACCCTATTAATGAAGATGAATGAACTTTCAGTGTTTCAAATTCAAACCCCTAGGAGTTTTTCGCCGGAAACCACTCTTCCAACGACAAAAATGGAGCCCCTTGCGCCCTCGAAGCCGAATCAAAAATCCAAAACCTTTATGCACATCTACAGATCCTATTGATTAACATGAACACACTTTCAGTGTTTCAAATTGAAACCCCTAGGAGTTTTTCTCCGGAAACCATTCCTCTAACGACAAAAATGGTGGCCCTTGCGCCCTTCGGGGCCGAATCAAAAATCCAACACCTTTATGCACATCTACAGACCCTATTGATTATCATGAACACAATTTTAGTGTTCGAATTGAAACCCCTAGGAGCTTTTCTCCGGAAACCATTCCTCTAACGACAAAAATGGAGCCCCTTGCATCCCTCGGGGCCGAATCAAAAATCCAAAACCTTTATGCACATCTACAGACCCTACTAATGAACATGAACACACTTTCAGTGTTTCGAATTGAAACTCCTAGCAGTTTTTCGCCGGAAGCCATTCCTCTAACGACAAAAATGGTGCCCCTTGCGTCCCTCGGGGCCGAATCAAAAATCCAAAACCTTTATGCACATCTACAGACCCTATGAATGAACATGAACACACTTTCAATGTTTTGAATTGAAACCCCTAGGAGTTTTTCGCTGGAAACCATTCCTCTAACGACAAAAGTGGTGCCCCTTGCGCCCGTCAGGGCCGAATCAAAAATCCAAAACCTTTATGCACATCTACAGACCCTATTGATTAACATGAACACACTTTCAATGTTTTGAATTGAAACCCCTAGGAGTTTTCCTCTGGAAACCATTCCTCTAACTACAAAAGTGGTGCCCCTTGCACCCCTGAGGGCCGAATCAAAAATCCAAAACTTTTATGTACATCTACAGACCCTACTAATGAACATGAACACACTTTCAGTGTTTTGAATTGAAACTCCTAGCAGTTTTTTGCTGGAAACCATTCCTCTAATGACAAAAATGGTGCCCCTTGCACCCCTCGGGGCCGAATCAAAAATCCAAAACCTTTATGCACATCCACAGACCCTATTGATTAACATGAGAAACACTTTTAGTGTTTCGAATTGAAACCTCTAGGAGTTTTTCTCTGGAAACCATTCCTCAACAAAAATGGTGCCCCTTGCGCCCCTCGGGGGCCGAATCAAAAATACAAAACCTTTATGCACATCTACAGACCCTACTAATGAACATGAACACACTTTCAGTGTTTCGAATTGAAACTCCTAGCAGTTTTTCGCCGGAAGCCATTCCTCTAACGACAAAAGTGGTGCCCGTTGCGCCCCTCGGGGGCCGAATCAAAAATCCAAAACCTTTATGCACATCTACAGACCCTATTGATTAACATGAACACACTTTCAGTGTTTCGATTTGAAACCCCTAGGAGTTTTTCTCTGGAAACCATTCCTCTAACGACAAAAATGGTGCCCCTTGCACCCCTCGGGGCCGAATGAAAAATCCAAAACCTTTATGCACATCTACAGACCCTACTATTGAACATGAACACACTTTCAGTGTTTTGAATTGAAACTCCTAGCAGTTTTTTGCCGGAAACCATTCCTCTAACGACAAAAGTGGTGCCCCTTGCACCCCTCGTGGCCGAATCAAAAATCCAAAACCTTTATGCACATCTACAGACCCTATTGATTAACATGAAAAACACTTTCAGTGTTTCGAATTGAAACGCCAAGGAGTTTTTCTCCGGAAACCATTCCTCTAACAACAAAAATGGTGCCCCTTGCGCCCCTCGGGTCCGAATCAAAAATCCAACACCTTTATGCACATCTACAGACCCTACTAATGAACATGAACACACTTTCAGTGTTTCAAATTGAAACCCCTAGGAGTTTTTCTCCGGAAACCATTCCTCTAACGACAAAAATGGTGCCCCTTGCGCCCTTTGGGGCCGAATCAAAAATCCAACACCTTTATGCACATCTACAGACCCTATTGATTAACAGGAACACACTTTTAGTGTTTTGAATTGAAACCCCTAGGAGCTTTTCTCCGGAAACCATTCCTCTAACGACAAAAATGGAGCCCCTTGCGCCCCTGAGGGCCAAATCAAAAATCCAAAACTTTTATGCACATCTACTGACCCTACTAATGAACATGAACACACTTTCAGTGTTTCAAATTGAAACTCCTAGCAGTTTTTTGCCGGAAGCCATTCCTCTAACGACAAAAATGGTGCCCCTTGCGCCCCTCGGGGCCGAATCAAAAAACCCAAACCTTTATGCACATCTACAGACCCTATGAATGAACATAAACACACTTTCAATGTTTCGAATTGAACCCCCTAGGAGTTTTTCGTCGGAAACCATTCCTCTAACGACAAAAATGGTGCCCCTTGCGTCCCTCGGGGCCGAATCAAAAATCCAACACCTTTATGCACATCTACAGACCCTATTGATTAACATGAACACACTTTTAGTGTTTTGAATTGAAACCCCTAGGAGCTTTTCTCCGGAAGCCATTCCTCTAACGACAAAAATGGTGCCCTTTGCGCCCCTCGGGCCGAATCAAAAATCCAAAACCTTTATGCACATCTACAGACCCTATGAATGAACATGAACACACTTTCAATGTTTTGAATTGAAACCCCTAGGAGTTTTTCGTCGGAAACCATTCCTCTAACGACAAAAGTGGTGCCCCTTGCGCCCGTCAGGGCCGAATCAAAAATCCAACACCTTTATGCACATCTACAGACCCTATTGATTAACATGAACACAATTTTAGTGTTCGAATTGAAACCCCTAGGAGCTTTTCTCCGGAAACCATTCCTCTAATGACAAAAATGGAGCCCCTTGCATCCCTCGGGGCCGAATCAAAAATCCAAAACCTTTATGCACATCTACAGACCCTACTAATGAACATGAACACACTTTCAGTGTTTCGAATTGAAACTCCTAGCAGTTTTTCGCCGGAAGCCATTCCTCTCACGACAAAAATGGTGCCCCTTGCGTCCCTCGGGGCCGAATCAAAAATCCAAAACCTTTATGCACATCTACAGACCCTATGAATGAACATGAACACACTTTCAATGTTTTGAATTGAAACCCCTAGGAGTTTTTCGCTGGAAACCATTCCTCTAATGACAAAAGTGGTGCCCCTTGCGCCCGTCAGGGCCGAATCAAAAATACAAAACCTTTATGCACATCTACAGACCCTACTAATGAACATGAACACACTTTCAGTGTTTCGAATTGAAACTCCTAGCAGTTTTTCGCCGGAAGCCATTCCTCTAACAACAAAAATGGTGCCCCTTGCGCCCCTCGGGGCCGAATCAAAAATCCAAAACCTTTATGCACATCTACAGACTGAACATGAACACACTTTCAATGTTTCGAATTGACACCTCTAGGAGTTTTTCGCCGGAAACCATTCCTCTAACGACAAAAGTGGTGCCCGTTGCGCCCCTCGGGGGCCGAATCAAAAATCCAAAACCTTTATGCACATCTACAGACCCTATTGATTAACATGAACACACTTTCAGTGTTTCGATTTGAAACCCCTAGGAGTTTTTCTCTGGAAACCATTCCTCTAACGACAAAAATGGTGCCCCTTGCACCCCTCGGGGCCGAATGAAAAATCCAAAACCTTTATGCACATCTACAGACCCTGCTATTGAACATGAACACACTTTCAGTGTTTTGAATTGAAACTCCTAACAGTTTTTTGCCGGAAACCATTCCTCTAACGACAAAAGTGGTGCCCCTTGCACCCCTCGTGGCCGAATCAAAAATCCAAAACCTTTATGCACATCTACAGACCCTATTGATTAACATGAAAAACACTTTCAGTGTTTCGAATTGAAACCCCAAGGAGTTTTTCTCTGGAAACCATTCCTCTAACAACAAAAATGGTGCCCCTTGCGCCCCTCGGGTCCGAATCAAAAATCCAACACCTTTATGCACATCTACAGACCCTACTAATGAACATGAACACACTTTCAGTGTTTCAAATTGAAACCCCTAGGAGTTTTTCTCCGGAAACCATTCCTCTAACGACAAAAATGGTGCCCCTTGCGCCCTTCGGGCCGAATCAAAAATCCAACACCTTTATGCACATCTACAGACCCTATTGATTAACATGAACACACTTTTAGTGTTTTGGATTTAAACCCTTAGGAGCTTTTCTCCGGAAACCATTCCTCTAGCGACAAAAATGGAGCCCCTTGCGCCCCTCAGGGCCGAATCAAAAATCCAAAACTTTTATGCACATCTACTGACCCTACTAATGAACATGAACACACTTTCAGTGTTTCAAATTGAAACTCCTAGCAGTTTTTTGCCGGAAGCCATTCCTCTAACGACAAAAATGGTGCCCCTTGCGCCCCTCGGGGCCGAATCAAAAATCCAAAACCTTTATGCACATCTACAGACCCTATGAATGAACATGAACACACTTTCAATGTTTCGAATTGAAACCCCTAGGAGTTTTTCGTCGGAAACCATTCCTCTAACGACAAAAGTGGTGCCCCATGCGCCCGTCAGGGCCGAATCAAAAATCCAACACCTTCATGCACATCTACAGACCCTATTGATTAACATGAACACAATTTTAGTGTTCGAATTGAAACCCCTAGGAGCTTTCCTCCGGAAACCATTCCTCTAACGACAAAAATGGAGCCCCTTGCATCGTTCAGGGCCGAATCAAAAATCCAAAACTTTTATGCACATCTACTGACCCTACTAATGAACATGAACACACTTTCAGTGTTTCAAATTGAAACTCCTAGCAGTTTTTTGCCGGAAGCCATTCCTCTAACGACAAAAATGGTGCCCCTTGCGCCCCTCGGGGCCGAATCAAAAATCCAAAACCTTTATGCACATCTACAGACCCTACTAATGAACATGAACACACTTTCAGTGTTTCGAATTGAAACTTCTAGCAGTTTTTCGCCGGAAGCCATTCCTCTAACGACAAAAATGGTGCCCCTTGTGTCCCTCGGGGCCGAATCAAAAATCCAAAACCTTTATGCACATCTACAGACCCTATGAATGAACATGAACACACTTTCAATGTTTTGAATTGAAACCCCTAGGAGTTTTTCGCTGGAAACCATTCCTTTAACGACAAAAGTGGTGCCCCTTGCGCCCGTCAGGGCTGAATCAAAAATCCAAAACCTTTATGCACATCTACAGACCCTATTGATTAACATGAACACACTTTCAATGTTTTGAATTGAAACCCCTAGGAGTTTTCCTCTGGAAACCATTCCTCTAACGACAAAAGTGGTGCCCCTTGCACCCCTGAGGGCCGAATCAAAAATCCAAAACTTTTATGCACATCTACAGACCCTACTAATGAACATGAACACACTTTCAGTGTTTTGAATTGAAACTCCTAGCAGTTTTTTGCTGGAAACCATTCCTCTAATGACAAAAATGGTGGCCCTTGCACCCCTCGGGGCCGAATCAAAAATCCAAAACCTTTATGCACATCCACAGACCCTATTGATTAACATGAGAAACACTTTTAGTGTTTCGAATTGAAACCTCTAGGAGTTTTTCTCTGGAAACCATTCCTCTAACAACAAAAATGGTGCCCCTTGCGCCCCTCGGGGCCGAATCAAAAATACAAAACCTTTATGCACATCTACAGACCCTACTAATGAACATGAACACACTTTCAGTGTTTCGAATTGAAACTCCTAGCAGTTTTTCGCCGGAAGCCATTCCTCTAACAACAAAAATGGTGCCCCTTGTGCCCCTCGGGGCCGAATCAAAAATCCAAAACCTTTATGCACATCTACAGACCCTATGAATGAACATGAACACACTTTCAATGTTTCGAATTGAAACCCCTAGGAGTTTTTCGCCGGAAACCATTCCTCTAACGACAAAAGTGGTGCCCGTTGCGCCCCTCGGGGGCCGAATCAAAAATCCAAAACCTTTATGCACATCTACAGACCCTATTGATTAACATGAACACACTTTCAGTGTTTCGATTTGAAACCCCTAGGAGTTTTTCTCTGGAAACCATTCCTCTAACGACAAAAATGGTGCCCCTTGCACCCCTCGGGGCCGAATGAAAAATCCAAAACCTTTATGCACATCTACAGACCCTACTATTGAACATGAACACACTTTCAGTGTTTTGAATTGAAACTCCTAGCAGTTTTTTGCCGGAAACCATTCCTCTAACGACAAAAGTGGTGCCCCTTGCACCCCTCGTGGCCGAATCAAAAATCCAAAACCTTTATGCACATCTACAGACCCTATTGATTAACATGAAAAACACTTTCAGTGTTTCGAATTGAAACCCCAAGGAGTTTTTCTCCGGAAACCATTCCTCTAACGACAAAAATGGTGCCCCTTGCGCCCCTCGGGTCCGAATCAAAAATCCAACACCTTTATGCACATCTACAGAACCTACTAATGAACATGAACACACTTTCAGTGTTTCAAATTGAAACCCCTAGGAGTTTTTCTCCGGAAACCATTCCTCTAACGACAAAAATGGTGCCCCTTGCGCCCTTCGGGGCCGAATAAAAAATCCAACACCTTTATGCACATCTACAGACCCTATTGATTAACATGAACACACTTTTAGTGTTTTGAATTGAAACCCCTAGGAGCTTTTCTCCGGAAACCATTCCTCTAACGACAAAAATGGAGCCCCTTGCACCCCTGAGGGCCGAATCAAAAATCCAAAACTTTTATGCACATCTACTGACCCTACTAATGAACATGAACACACTTTCAGTGTTTCAAATTGAAACTCCTAGCAGTTTTTTGCCGGAAGCCATTCCTCTAACGACAAAAATGGTGCCCCTTGCGCCCCTCGGGGCCGAATCAAAAATCCAAAACCTTTATGCACATCTACAGACCCTATGAATGAACATGAACACACTTTCAATGTTTCGAATTGAAACCCCTAGGAGTTTTTAGTCGGAAACCATTCCTCTAACGACAAAAGTGGTGCCCCTTGCGCCCGTCAGGGCCGAATCAAAAATCCAAAACCTTTATGCACATCTACAGACCCTATTGATTAACATGAACACACTTTCAATGTTTTGAATTGAACCCCCTAGGAGTTTTTCCTCGGAAACCATTCCTCTAACGACAAAAGTGGTGCCCCTTGCACCCCTCAGGGCCGAATCAAAAATCCAAAACTTTTATGCACATCTACAGACCCTACTAATGAACATG
Organism: Pictodentalium vernedei; assembly: GCA_031216915.1. Classification (NCBI taxonomy): domain Eukaryota; kingdom Metazoa; phylum Mollusca; class Scaphopoda; order Dentaliida; family Dentaliidae; genus Pictodentalium; species Pictodentalium vernedei. Next base: position 575,860,734 of record CM062297.1, on the reverse strand, counting down.
AACACACTCTCAGTGTTTTGAATTGAAACTCCTAGCAGTTTTTTGCCAGAAACTATTCCTCTAACGACAAAAATGGTGCCCCTTGCACCCCTCGGGGCCGAATCAAAAATCCAAAACCTTTATGCACATCCACAGACCCTATTGATTAAAATGAGAAACACTTTTAGTGTTTCGAATTGAAACCCCTAGGAGTTTTTCTCTGGAAACCATTCCTCTAACAATAAAAATGGTGCCCCTTGCGCCCCTCGGGGCCGAATTAAAAATCCAAAACCTTTATGCACATCCACAGACTCTATGAATGAACATGAACACACTTTCAATGTTTCGAATTGAAACCCCTAGGAGTTTTTCACCGGATCCCATTCCTCTAACGACAAAAATGGTGCCCTTGCACCCCTCGGGGCCGAATCAAAAATCCAAAACCTTTATGCACATCTACAGACCCTATTGATTAACATGAACACACTTTCAGTGTTTCGAAATTGAAACCCCTAGGAGTTTTTCTCCGGAAACCATTCCTCTAACGACAAAAATGGTGCCCTTGCACCCCTCGGGGCCGAATCAAAAATCCAAAACCTTTATGCACATCTACAGACCCTACTAATGGACATGAACACACTTTCAGTGTTTTGAATTGAAACTTCTAGCAGTTTTTTGCCGGATGCCATTCCTCTAAGGACAAAAGTGGTGCCCCTTGCGCCCCTCGTGGCCGAATCAAAAATCCAACACCTTTATGCACATCTACAGACCCTATTGATTAACATGAACACAATTTTAGTGTTCGAATTGAAACCCCTAGGAGCTTTTCTCCGGAAACCATTCCTCTAACGACAAAAATGGAGCCCCTTGCATCCCTCGGGGCCGAATCAAAAATCCAAAACCTTTATGCACATCTACAGACCCTACTAATGAACATGAACACACTTTCAGTGTTTCGAATTGAAACTCCTAGCAGTTTTTTGCCGGAAGCCATTCCTCTAACGACAAAAATGGTGCCCCTTGCGTCCCTCGGGGTCGAATCAAAAATCCAAAACCTTTATGCACATCTACAGACCCTATGAATGAACATGAACACACTTTCAATGTTTTGAATTGAAACCCCTAGGAGTTTTTCGCTGGAAACCATTCCTCTAACGACAAAAGTGGTGCCCCTTGCGCCCGTCAGGGCCGAATCAAAAATCCAAAACCTTTATGCACATCCACAGACCCTATTGATTAACATGAGAAACACTTTTAGTGTTTCGAATTGAAACCTCTAGGAGTTTTTCTCTGGAAATCATTCCTCTAACAACAAAAATGGTGCCCCTTGCGCCCCTCGGGGCCGAATCAAAAATACAAAACCTTTATGCACATCTACAGACCCTACTAATGAACATGAACACACTTTCAGTGTTTCGAATTGAAACTCCTAGCAGTTTTTCGCCGGAAGCCATTCCTCTAACAACAAAAATGGTGCCCCTTGTGCCCCTCGGGGCCGAATCAAAAATCCAAAACCTTTATGCACATCTACAGACCCTATGAATGAACATGAACACACTTTCAATGTTTCGAATTGAAACCCCTAGGAGTTTTTTCGCCGGAAACCATTCCTCTAACGACAAAAGTGGTGCCCGTTGCGCCCCTCGGGGGCCGAATCAAAAATCCAAAACCTTTATGCATATCTACAGACCCTATTGATTAACATGAACACACTTTCAGTGTTTCGATTTGAAACCCCTAGGAGTTTTTCTCTGGAAACCATTCCTCTAACGACAAAAATGGTGCCCCTTGCACCCCTCGGGGCCGAATGAAAAATCCAAAACCTTTATGCACATCTACAGACCCTTCTATTGAACATGAACACACTTTCAGTGTTTTGAATTGAAACTCCTAGCAGTTTTTTGCCGGAAACCATTCCTCTAACGACAAAAGTGGTGCCCCTTGCACCCCTCGTGGCCGAATCAAAAATCCAAAACCTTTATGCACATCTACAGACCCTATTGATTAACATGAACACACTTTCAGTGTTTCGAATTGAAACCCCTAGGAGTTTTTCTCCGGAAACCATTCCTCTAACGACAAAAATGGTGCCCTTGCACCCCTCGGGGCCGAATCAAAAATCCAAAACCTTTATGCACATCTACAGACCCTACTAATGGACATGAACACACTTTCAGTGTTTTGAATTGAAACTTCTAGCAGTTTTTTGCCGGATGCCATTCCTCTAAGGACAAAAGTGGTGCCCCTTGCGCCCCTCGTGGCCGAATCAAAAATCCAACACCTTTATGCACATCTACAGACCCTATTGATTAACATGAACACAATTTTAGTGTTCGAATTGAAACCCCTAGGAGCTTTTCTCCGGAAACCATTCCTCTAACGACAAAAATGGAGCCCCTTGCATCCCTCGGGGCCGAATCAAAAATCCAAAACCTTTTTGCACATCTACAGACCCTACTAATGAACATGAACACACTTTCAGTGTTTCGAATTGAAACTCCTAGCAGTTTTTCGCCGGAAGCCATTCCTCTTACGACAAAAATGGTGCCCCTTGCATCCCTCGGGGCCGAATCAAAAATCCAAAACCTTTATGCACATCCACAGACCCTATGAATGAACATGAACACACTTTCAATGTTTTGAATTGAAACCCCTAGGAGTTTTTCGCTGGAAACCATTCCTCTAACGACAAAAGTGGTGCCCCTTGCGCCCGTCAGGGCCGAATCAAAAATCCAAAACCTTTATGCACATCTACAGACCCTATTGATTAACATGAACACACTTTCAATGTTTTGAATTGAAACCCCTAGGAGTTTTCCTCTGGAAACCATTCCTCTAACTACAAAAGTGGTGCCCCTTGCACCCCTGAGGGCCGAATCAAAAATCCAAAACTTTTATGCACATCTACAGACCCTACTAATGAACATGAACACACTTTCAGTGTTTTGAATTGAAACTCCTAGCAGTTTTTTGCCGGAAACCATTCCTCTAACGACAAAAGTGGTGCCCCTTGCACCCCTCGTGGCCGAATCAAAAATCCAAAACCTTTATGCACATCTACAGACCCTATTGATTAACATGAAAAACACTTTCAGTGTTTCGAATTGAAACCCCAAGGAGTTTTTCTCCGGAAACCATTCCTCTAACGACAAAAATGGTGCCCCTTGCGCCCCTCGGGTCCGAATCAAAAATCCAACACCTTTATGCACATCTACAGAACCTACTAATGAACATGAACACACTTTCAGTGTTTCAAATTGAAACCCCTAGGAGTTTTTCTCCGGAAACCATTCCTCTAACGACAAAAATGGTGCCCCTTGCGCCCTTCGGGGCCGAATAAAAAATCCAACACCTTTATGCACATCTACAGACCCTATTGATTAACATGAACACACTTTTAGTGTTTTGAATTGAAACCCCTAGGAGCTTTTCCCCCGGAAACCATTCCTCTAACGACAAAAATGGAGCCCCTTGCACCCCTGAGGGCCGAATCAAAAATCCAAAACTTTTATGCACATCTACTGACCCTTCTAATGAACATGAACACACTTTCAGTGTTTCAAATTGAAACTCCTAGCAGTTTTTCGCCGGAAGCCATTCCTCTAACGACAAAAATGGTGCCCCTTGCGCCCCTCGGGGCCGAATCAAAAATCCAAAACCTTTATGCACATCTACAGACCCTATGAATGAACATGAACACACTTTCAATGTTTCGAATTGAAACCCCTAGGAGTTTTTCGTCGGTAACCATTCCTCTAACGACAAAAGTGGTGCCCCTTGCGCCCGTCAGGGCCGAATCAAAAATCCAAAACCTTTATGCACATCTACAGACCCTATTGATTAACATGAACACACTTTCAATGTTTCGAATTGAAACCCCTAGGAGTTTTTCCTCGGAAACCATTCCTCTAACGACAAAAGTGGTGCCCCTTGCACCCCTCAGGGCCGAATCAAAAATTCAAAACTTTTATGCACATCTACAGACCCTACTAATGAACATGAACACACTCTCAGTGTTTTGAATTGAAACTCCTAGCAGTTTTTTGCCAGAAACTATTCCTCTAACGACAAAAATGGTGCCCCTTGCACCCCTCGGGGCCGAATCAAAAATCCAAAACCTTTATGCACATCCACAGACCCTATTGATTAAAATGAGAAACACTTTTAGTGTTTCGAATTGAAACCCCTAGGAGTTTTTCTCTGGAGACCATTCCTCTAACAACAAAAATGGTGCCCCTTGCGCCCCTCGGGGCCGAATTAAAAATCCAAAATCTTTATGCACATCCACAGACTCTATGAATGAACATGAACACACTTTCAATGTTTCGAATTGAAACCCCTAGGAGTTTTTCGCCGGAAACCATTCCTCTAACGACAAAAATGGTGCCCTTGCACCCCTCGGGGCCGAATCAAAAATCCAAAACCTTTATGCACATCTACAGACCCTATTGATTAACATGAACACACTTTCAGTGTTTCGAAATTGAAACCCCTAGGAGTTTTTCTCCGGAAACCATTCCTCTAACGACAAAAATGGTGCCCTTGCACCCCTCGGGGCCGAATCAAAAATCCAAAACCTTTATGCACATCTACAGACCCTACTAATGGACATGAACACACTTTCAGTGTTTTGAATTGAAACTTCTAGCAGTTTTTTGCCGGATGCCATTCCTCTAAGGACAAAAGTGGTGCCCCTTGCGCCCCTCGTGGCCGAATCAAAAATCCAACACCTTTATGCACATCTACAGACCCTATTGATTAACATGAACACAATTTTAGTGTTCGAATTGAAACCCCTAGGAGCTTTTCTCCGGAAACCATTCCTCTAATGACAAAAATGGAGCCCCTTGCATCCCTCGGGGGCCGAATCAAAAATCCAAAACCTTTATGCACATCTACAGACACTACTAATGAACATGAACACACTTTCAGTGTTTCGAATTGAAACTCCTAGCAGTTTTTCGCCGGAAGCCATTCCTCTAACGACAAAAATGGTGCCCCTTGCGTCCCTCGGGGCCGAATCAAAAATCCAAAACCTTTATGCACATCTACAGACCCTATGAATGAACATGAACACACTTTCAATGTTTTGAATTGAAACCCCTAGGAGTTTTTCGCTGGAAACCATTCCTCTAACGACAAAAGTGGTGCCCCTTGCGCCCGTCAGGGCCGAATCAAAAATCCAAAACCTTTATGCACATCTACAGACCCTATTGATTAACATGAACACACTTTCAATGTTTTGAATTGAAACCCCTAGGAGTTTTCCTCTGGAAACCATTCCTCTAACTACAAAAGTGGTGCCCCTTGCACCCCTGAGGGCCGAATCAAAAATCCAAAACTTTTATGCACATCTACAGACCCTACTAATGAACATGAACACACTTTCAGTGTTTTGAATTGAAACTCCTAGCAGTTTTTTGCTGGAAACCATTCCTCTAATGACAAAAATGGTGGCCCTTGCATCCCTCGGGGCCGAATCAAAAATCCAAAACCTTTATGCACATCCACAGACCCTATTGATTAACATGAGAAACACTTTTAGTGTTTCGAATTGAAACCTCTAGGAGTTTTTCTCTGAAAATCATTCCTCTAACAACAAAAATGGTGCCCCTTGCGCCCCTCGGGGCCGAATCAAAAATACAAAACCTTTATGCACATCTACAGACCCTACTAATGAACATGAACACACTTTCAGTGTTTCGAATTGAAACTCCTAGCAGTTTTTCGCCGGAAGCCATTCCTCTAACAACAAAAATGGTGCCCCTTGTGCCCCTCGGGGCCGAATCAAAAATCCAAAACCTTTATGCACATCTACAGACCCTATGAATGAACATGAACACACTTTCAATGTTTCGAATTGAAACCCCTAGGAGTTTTTTCGCCGGAAACCATTCCTCTAACGACAAAAGTGGTGCCCGTTGCGCCCCTCGGGGGCCGAATCAAAAATCCAAAACCTTTATGCATATCTACAGACCCTATTGATTAACATGAACACACTTTCAGTGTTTCGATTTGAAACCCCTAGGAGTTTTTCTCTGGAAACCATTCCTCTAACGACAAAAATGGTGCCCCTTGCACCCCTCGGGGCCGAATGAAAAATCCAAAACCTTTATGCACATCTACAGACCCTACTAATGGACATGAACACACTTTCAGTGTTTTGAATTGAAACTTCTAGCAGTTTTTTGCCGGATGCCATTCCTCTAAGGACAAAAGTGGTGCCCCTTGCGCCCCTCGTGGCCGAATCAAAAATCCAACACCTTTATGCTCATCTACAGACCCTATTGATTAACATGAACACAATTTTAGTGTTCGAATTGAAACCCCTAGGAGCTTTTCTCCGGAAACCATTCCTCTAACGACAAAAATGGAGCCCCTTGCATCCCTCGGGGCCGAATCAAAAATCCAAAACCTTTATGCACATCTACAGACCCTACTAATGAACATGAACACACTTTCAGTGTTTCGAATTGAAACTCCTAGCAGTTTTTCGCCGGAAGCCATTCCTCTAACGACAAAAATGGTGCCCCTTGCATCCCTCGGGGCCGAATCAAAAATCCAAAACCTTTATGCACATCCACAGACCCTATGAATGAACATGAACACACTTTCAATGTTTTGAATTGAAACCCCTAGGAGTTTTTCGCTGGAAACCATTCCTCTAACGACAAAAGTGGTGCCCCTTGCGCCCGTCAGGGCCGAATCAAAAATCCAAAACCTTTATGCACATCTACAGACCCTATTGATTAACATGAACACACTTTCAATGTTTTGAATTGAAACCCCTAGGAGTTTTCCTCTGGAAACCATTCCTCTAACTACAAAAGTGGTGCCCCTTGCACCCCTGAGGGCCGAATCAAAAATCCAAAACTTTTATGCACATCTACAGACCCTACTAATGAACATGAACACACTTTCAGTGTTTTGAATTGAAACTCCTAGCAGTTTTTTGCTGGAAACCATTCCTCTAACGACAAACGTGGTGCTCCTTGCGCTCCTCGGGGCCGAATCAAAAATCCAAAACCTTTATGCACATCTACAGACCCTACTAATGAACATGAACACACTGTCAGTGTTTTGAATTGAAACTCCTAGCAGTTTTTTGCTGGAAACCATTCCTCTAACGACAAAAATGGTGCCCCTTGCGCCCCTCGGGGCCGAATAAAAAATCCAAAACCTTTATGCACATCTACAGACCCTATGAATGAACATGAACACACTTTCAATGTTTTGAATTGAAACCCCTAGGAGTTTTTCTCTGGAAACCATTCCTGTAATGACAAAAGTGGTGCCCCTTACGATGAAATGAAATGTCCAATATTTCGCAAACTGCACAAACTAGAGATTTTGTATTTGGTATGAAGCTTTCCTCTGAGCAGTTTAAAGAATTGGACAAAAAAATTGCTGGCGAATCTGTCATATGGTTCATTCAGATTACATTTTCTCCATACCCATAACCCTTACAGTTTAGGACAACTTGATCCTGAGCCTCCAGTACTTTATTGTGTCATACTGGGCACAAAATAAGTGGTATCACATCGCATTTTGCAATGCGTTTTCAGCTTCATGTGGTGAGATAATGCAGTGGCGGTATGGAAAGTGCGATAGAGTGCAGCTCGCTTAATTGGATATCCCTTTACTGAATAACACTGTTAATTGCATATAATTTCCCAACACAAAACCATTTACCATACCTCCAGTTAAAATTTGACCTGTTAAGGTGAATGTAGGCTATAGAGTAAACTCCTGTTAATTGAATAAAAAATCTTGTAACCTGTTGAGAAATTAACAGGACTCTCCCCTGTTTTTCTTTGTTTATAGACCTATTTGGCCTCAGTACATCCAATACAGGCATTTAATTTATTATATCCTGTTTGACAGAACTCATGGAGCGCTGTCAAACAAGATATAGAATAAATGCTAAGTTTATCTCTAGAATACAGGGAAGTGCCACAATCCCTGTTAATTGAATGTTCCTTTTAATTGAATAATATTCATTGGCAAAGCGGCTATTCAATTAACAGGGTTCCACTGTACAAATATTTTGGGTAAAGTTGAGTCACTCGAAAGTCTAAACTAAAAACCTGACCAAGTTCAAAGTATCTGTATCCGAACTCGTCAACTTGTGTATTAAAGGAAGGCCAGACAGTGACACAATCATTCAATGTCATTGGTTTTTCATACTGTAACCCCTCTAGAAACAGTTGTGCCGTACACATGTGCAGTTGTTGTATTTATGTTGGATTTTCCTGAACGTGATTAGCATGTTCAGGAAAATCCAACATAAACAAAACTTCCCATGTGTATAGTGCAAACTGCTTTTGAACTTTCAGTCAGAAACAAGTGACACAGATTGATTCGAGGGAATAAATAAATCGAGGTAAGCAAACTTACTGTCTTATTAATGTGTCATTGATGCAAACCCATAAAAAGAATGCATGTTGAACTGCATTATAATGCACACTCGGCAAAAACTGAAGTTGACTCGTCCCAGACCCAAGTCAACTCATCTCAAACCAAAGTCTACTCGTCCCAGAATATAAGTCGACTCATCTCACAAGAAAAGTCCACTCATCCCAAATAGAGGTCAACTCTTCCCAAGTACAGTACGGCCATCGTGGTGGGCTCAGAATACACATGCTTTACTGATGTAAATTCTGCTAGGTGTAATAGCAAATCATCTCTGAATTGTATGCATGTAATAAATGCCAATGTGTGGATCTCGACCCATCCCCGGTGGCTGCACTGCAGAAGTCATCTTATTTCTTACCTTAGGGGCAGTGCCTTCCTGGGCTCATTTCAAGGAGGGCGATGAATTGCCCTTCTGCATTTTCAAATGACCAAGCCCAGAAATAGCTCACTCAACTCTGTCAACTGACCAATCAATTACCCTTTCCCATTCATCGACTTAGTGGGAGAATAACCCAATGAATCAGTGATGATAGGTTTAAAATTGTCATTTCTGTTATTGTCTGTTATTAGTACATTACTCTGAACTTGGTGTAATATCATTTGGCAACATTTGCTGGAGTTATTTCCCAGATCAGAAGTGAATAAGGTCTTTAGCTACATGAGGTGATAGTATTGGCAAGTTATCATCAACAAGACAACAAGACAATTAGATGATTTTCAATGTTAATTTTAATCAGTTTGATAAATAGTTAGTAGTTTAATTCAGCAAAACATCATTGTGAACAGTAGTGATTTAATAGAAACAAAAATGCTATTCAGTTTTAACTTAACTTGACAAAGTCAAGATAAGCTATTGTCATCATGTGTGTGGAAGTCTGCAAGTCTGTTCACATTTTCTTTAGCACAGACTACTCCCCGCAGTTCTTGTCCGATCATCACAAACTTCATATGCAGCTTCGCGGTTATGTCTAGATAACAACGTCCCATTTTGGTTGCGATCAGTCAACCGTGATGGCCACATGAGCCTGAAACCTGAAAACCTTTAGCAGAGTCTACAGGTCATATTTATGAAGGAATTTCATTGTAACCTGGTAGATGACTCTATATAATGTCAAGATGAGAATGTCCCCTTTTGGTTGCGACTGATCAACCGTGATGGCTGTGCAGGCCCAAAGCCCCAAAACCTTTTGCTCAGTCTACAGGTCATATTTATGAAGGGATTTCATTGTAACCAGGTTGGATGACTCTGTATGAGGTCTAGATGAGAACGTCTTCTTCTGATTGCGATCGGTCAACTGTGATGGCTGCGCAGGCCCGAAACCCAAAAACCTTTAGCACAGTCTACAGGTCATATTTATGAAGGGATTTTATTGTAACTTTGTAGGATGACTTGTTATAATGTCAAGATGAGCAAGTCCTATTTTGGTTGGGTTCAGTCAACTGTAATGGCTGCAGGGGCATGTTACCTAGATTCCTTTAACACAGTCTACACTTGCATTTATGAAGAGATTTCATTGCAAATTTGTTGGATGACTCGGTATAATGTCCAGATGAGAATATCCTATTTTGTCCGTGATCGGTCAAAGATGATAGCCGCACAGGCACATGACCTAGATTTGTTTAGCACAGTCTACAGTTCATATTTATGAAGTGATTTCATTGTAACTTGGAAGGATAACTCGGTCACGATCGGTCAGCCATTACCGCCGCCTGGTCATATGACCTTGATTTCTTTTGCACTACCTACAGGTTGTTTTTATGAAGGGATTTCATTGTAACTTGTTACGATAACTTGGTATGATATTTTGATGAGACTCTCCCATTTTGGTTGTGATTGGTCAACCATGCCCACTGAACTATCACATGACCTAGATTCCTTTAGCAAAGTCTACAAGTTATATTTATGAAGGGATTTCATTGTAACTTGGTAGGATGACTCGTTTTGGAATGATTTTACTGTAACTTGGTAATTTTGTTGACATACATTAACCCAGTCCTCAATTTTTTAGTACAGTCTGCATCTCAAATTATTCTTATTGAAAACATAGCATATAGGGAACAGAAATTAACATATTCTCACTTATCACAATTCTGTCTTATTTCATAATCCATTCATGAGAATTGAACATTATCCTTTTCATCAAACACTACACACAGTCAAGTTAAGCTACAGTATCATTGACACTTTCATTCAGTTTATGCTATACAAAAACCAATATAGTATAGCATTTGCAATACACTTTTTAAAAAGTATTTCGTGCCCTGGTGTCATATAGTGGTCTCTGCGTATTTGCCATGAACGAAGATTTGTTTGCTGCAAATCTGACTACCCTGTCTGCTTGACATGTCTGGCACACCATGGCCATCTTTTGTTTATATGAAAAAGTATATGCATCTCTACCTATTCTCGGATTAGGCTTTTGGGAATGTCATCCTTATTGTGACTTCAACTTCATGTTCACAATACTTTTAGTCTAATGTTGAGCACTTCAAGTGAGAACAGAAAGTGAAAGAAAGTGATCAAAAGGATATAATTAGAAATTCTTTCTCTTCAGGGTGAAAGGGATTAGCATGCATAACCTATAGATTCATAGGACTTTGTATTGGTGTCTCCTAGTTTCAGAGTGTTGACTGTCTGGGTCTGAATGGAGAACTTGAATGATCAGAAAATGTAGATCTGTGTAAGAATGGCCATCATCGTTGAAGTGTGATGCTACCTGTGTCTGCGATGAATGTTTGATATCAGCTAGATGTTCCTGTAGGCGTGTCCCAAAATTTCTCTTTGTTACGCCTATGTATTGTATTTTTATACTATAAACCAATGGCCCAGACTAACTGGTGCAAACTCAAAGTTATCAAGGGCCAAACACAAATTTTGTACCCCCCAATCCCCCAAATTTGCTTGCAAAACAGAATATTAAAAGTCCTATCTGGTTCTCCATACTTTTACCCTCCGCGCATGCGCAGCCGACAGGAAGTGACTGGAACTGGTGTCAACATCATTCTTTGTTTGGCCCTAAAGTCAGCAACAATGAACTGACATCTGTACTTTAAAATTTCCTTTTTTGAGGATGCCAGACACAAATCAGTGCAAGAATTTGTGGATCCAAGGCAGTTATTGGATGATGGAAGTGTTCAACGGTGGTTTTAGACAGGGGTCAGCCTGGCAGCTGAATTTAGGGAGAAGTCAGAAAAAAACATAAAACGTATATGACATCGTGACAAAATAAATATACATAGAGGCCACAATTGTGGAGAAAAAAATAAATAATGTTATACAAACATACATACACATACAAAACTAAGTCATATAGGTTAAAATCCCCCCCCCCCCCCCCCCCCCCAACAAAAAATTATATCATTCATGGTTTCTGAATACCCTAACTCTTTCCCTAACAGTGATGACTAGGGTTACCATGCAGTTGATTTTGTATTTGACTCAATGCAGTGGATTTGAAATTTAGCATTACCCATGGTGAGAGTGTTCTTCTCTGTTATAGAAAGTATATTCTTTTAAAAAAAATATCGAAAGTGTTTAAAATAAATTTCAAGTTCACATAAGAAGCTGGGTCATTCATGGTTTCTGAATGTACTAATTGAATTGAAAAGCGTAGTTCAAAATGCTTTCGATATCCTTCGTAAATTAAGCGTCATTAACAATTTGAGTTAATTTATTTCTAAGGTAAATGACAAAATATTTCAGTTGTCTCCCTTTCCTGCTGCGCCGTGTGATGATGCACTGTTCAGAAAAATGACAATTTCTGCCAACCATCTTACATTGACATGTGCGATTGGTGCTATAAGGCCTGCCATTTTTATCCATCCTAATATGTGTGATTTCTACCGTAGCCTTATTGCATTTAACTCCCTTCCAACACAAGTTTTCAAAGAAAAACTTTCAATGCAAATTGCGGGGCGAATTTCAATGCAACCAATTTTTCAGTGGAACAGGGCATAACCGTAAGCAATTTTGACATTTTTTATGGATGAACTGTCTCCTACACATTTTGTTTGGTTTTGAAACGGTGGTTAACTTTAATAAATTCTAATTAACACGATGCGTGTCATGTGCGATTCGTTGTTTTTGCTGGCCCTTTTGTTTTTAAATAGCATTTTGTGCTGGTTGCTATCAGTTGTGGCGTATTGTTCGAACGACTTCGGCATTACAACTCTTTTCAGAAATATAAAATTGGGCTAGTTTAGGCTATTTTCAGAGCTGTATGACGGATTTTAACAGCAGCCGTATTTACTTTTTCTGTGAATGCGGAAGCGTTTTTTTTGGAAATAAAACATAAGAAAATACAGTAAACTGCCATTTCTCCCAAGGAAGTTTTGGAGGGCGACTTGAATTTCGCCCCCAATGTAAGCCAAGGCAACTTGAGGAATGACAAGGCGACTTCTTCGCCCACTCGGCTGACCCCTGGTTTTAGACGTTCAGGGCTGTAACTGTATAATAATTATAAAATTATTTCATGTTTCCCAATTTCGGAACATACGCCTGACGTCATCATTTTTGATAATGATTATTCCACTGTTTGTTAAGTATACCTTCCCTATCCTTCCATGAACCCTTCCTGTTAAAAACTCTTAAGCTTTTTGGCTATTTTTTATTGAAATTTTTTATTAAATTTCTTGGGAGTTTAACATGTATTGCAGAATATTTATTCTGTTTTTTCCCCATGGTTACGTCCTCACCCTAGGAGTGTTAGGTCGTTTAGTCTTGCATCTTCTATCCAATGTATCGTTTTTCCTTCGTATGAAGATCTAGCTTTGCATCTGGTAGCATTTAAATTGGTTACTGACCTTGGGCCTTTTTGTGTGCCTGATGTCTTGTTTCCATTTTTTTCATTGATGTTGTTTACATTGACAACATCCTCATAAATAGGTACATGTAGTATTTTATATTCTATTACTGTACAATTACTGTAGGATACATGGATTATTATTCCGGTAGTGTAGCTAAAAAATTTGGATTTTGTCCACACTTCGGCTCTATCGGGATGCCCTTGGGCTCATAATGTTCCCTTTGGGAACTTAGGCATTTTTTCAAAAATATTTTTAATTCAATTTTGACCGCTATTATTCATGTATATTAATTATATATTTTGTTGTGGAGTTTGGAGGAGTGATATCGACTTTAGTCAATGCACTCCAGCGGAGTTGTGTTCACTTGTGTTCACTGGGATGACTAATGTTTGAGATGGGTGTCGCAGTACGTTGTCGGCGGTGAGGTTCAGAGGCCAGACCTCTCACCACGTTATAATTCATTTTTAGCTCAACTTTGGCGAAGCCAAATTTGAGCTTATGCCATGGCCAGTCGTCCGTCTGGCCATCTGTCCGTCAACAATTCAATACGGCTCGGGCTAGAGGCCGTATTTATGAACCGATCTTTACAAAACTTCTTGGGTACCTTTGGTATCATCGTGGGACGAGAACGAGTGTTTTGGGGTCCGGTCCGAAATTCAAAATGGCCGATGGCAGCCATTTTGTACAAAATTAGGTGCAATCAGATTTTTGCACAGAACTTGCATATGAAAGCGCTGATTTGAATAATTTTGTGTGTGAATGTTTAGTACCATGGGATACATCACATATAATACGGGTTTTTTTCTCGTGCAGAAATTATGCAAATTAGATGAACTTTGATTTTTTCAGTGCTACTTACACACAGTAAGTACACATGTCAATACGGCTCGGGCTAGAGTCTGTATTTATAAACTGATCTTCACGAAACGTATTGGGTATCTTTGTTATCACCTTGGGATGAGAACGAGTGTTTCTGGGTGCGATCTAAAATTCAAGATGGCTGCCAGTGGCCATTTTGTACCGAAATTAGGTCTAATCAGTTTTTTGTACACAACTTCTATACGGCTCAGGCTAGAGGCCGTATTTATGAACCGATCTTTACGAAATTTCTTGGGTACCATTGTTATCACCGTGGGATGAGACTGAGTGTTTTTGGGTGTGGTCCGAAATTCAAGATGACCACCAGCAGCCATTTTGTACCAAAATTAGTGCAATCAGTCTTTTGTACAGAACTTCTGTTTGTAAGTTCTGATTTGAATAAATTTTTGTATGAATGTTTAGTAGCATGGAATACATCACATATAGTTTGGGGTTTTTTCTCGTGCAGAAATTATGCAGATTAGATGAACTTTGGAGCAAATAAAACAACTCAATAGAGTTCAAGGGGACCTGTGCATAGAAATCCTGTGAATGAGTCTGATAGGTACGCCTAACTGGTTTCTTTCTGATTGGAGAACTCGTCAGAGGCAAAGGTAACTACTTGTGGTTCAGCCTTATATACTATCTCGGCTCAGTGTGGCGGATGCAGATTGATGACGTGTTTGACAAATGCTAGAGGTGTTTGTATTGGCACTTACTGATTTTGGTGAGAGGTACATCCAAAGTTGATGGATCGAATGACATCATCCCATTGTTTCAATTGTTGAGTGGAAAAACCCAAATGTAGGGTAAAGGGAGGTAACAATAGTGGGAATAACACTCTGGAATAGATCTAAACAACTGATGATTTGAATTTTTCAGGTAGTGACAGAGAAATGTGATGTTAAGGCTCAAGTAGTCGGAGCAGAAGTAGCTGTGAATAGAGGGATAGGTACAGACAAAAAGGAAAGGAGCGATTCAGTATGTTGGGATATGGACATCAGCATATGTGACAGGAAACTGAGGATGTGAGGTGGAGATAAAATAAAATAAACAAATATACTGACTTTGTTGTTTGGTGTTATCATTTAATTATTCCTTTAGCCTCAGTTATAAGGAGTTAAGTTCATGACACGCGGAGCGATCTTGTCAGTGAAGGTCTGGTAGTGAAGTGTGGCTTCTGCATATTCGAGTACTTTTGCAGTGTTGTACAGGTCTTTGATGTTGGTGTCAGGTGGCGTGTTCCCCACATGGCTGTAGATCCGAGGGTGTGGGCTGCCAAAGTCCAGATTGATAATGTAATTCCCGAACAACGTTGGAGATAGGATTCTGTTGTGGATGACTGCCTTATAAGTTTCCGGTGCAGGTCGGTTTTCACGGTGCGGTTCTGTGGTCTTTGCTGAAGAAATAGCCGAAATCGGTAAAGGTGAGATTGGGTCAGTTAGCACAGGTTCCATAAGGCCATTAATTGCTGTTCTGAGCTGGCTGTAGTTGGATTCTAATGAATCGGTTAGGGTCTCTATGGTTTTGGTAGTGGGTGAAGTCGGTAACGGTGAAGTTTGTGTGGTTCGCACGAATTCTGTCGATGCTGAAGCTGTTCTGAGCAGGCAGGTGTCGTTCCAGGCCTTGTCTAAATTGGTATATAAGACCACAAAACTCACATAAATAGGTGGCCATATCACCACTGATGAAAAACGTAACCTGTCCTCCCTTGGCTAGGACTGTGGTTACGTCGCTCTTATTGTGACGTAATAGTGTCGTGCAATTTTTCCTTTAAAAATAATAATCGGGCAGGTAGCGAGTAGAACAGAAAGTGGAGAAAAGAAATCAATATATATATACCACTTAATTAAAAGTCCTTTCTGTTCAGGCCAAATGGTTGTAGTGTTTTAAGTGTGAATATCCCAATGGACTTCACTCAATTGGCGCTGGTCCATATTTGTAGGAGATTCTGGGTCGGAGTGTAGTACTTGTATAATACGGTAGCGGTAGCGAAAAGAATGATTGGGGCCATTGAAGTGAATGGCAATGGGTGTGTCCCATATATGTCTAATGTCCGCCATATGTTCTCCAAAATTCAAGATGGCTGCCAGTGGCCATTGTGTACCGAAATTAGGTCCAATCAGTTTTTTGTCACAACTTCTATACTCGTATTTATGAACTGATCTTCACGAAACTTCTTGGGTACCCTTGTTTTCACCTTGGGACAGGAATGAGTGTGTTTTGGGGTGCCTTTGTTATCACTGTGCTATGAGAACAAATATTTTGGGGTTCAGTCAGACCCACTCTGGGACTCAAAGATTTCTTTTCTAGTTTAGTATCTGACTGTCACCTACCTTTACAATACTTTACCTATACATTTGTTATAGGCTACGGTCAGTATTTATGTACAGACCGTTACAATACTTTATATGTACCTTTGTTATCAGGTCATTACCTAGATGTTTGTCATTGCTGTGTCACATACTATACATGTACATGTCTTAACAAGTTGAGCTACAGTGTCATTGACACTTTCATTTCAGTTTCTATTTCAGAGGAACATGAACATGGTGATGATATTTTGACACCTGGCCAAGTGTGCTACAGTCGTTGCATTCCGTTGAGCAAATAGAGCTAGCTGCAGTGCTCATGGTATGCAAGGGATAAGGCCTCTAGTTAGTGTTCTTAATCTCTTGCAAGCAGCTAGTTCGACCAGTGAAGTGGTTACTCCGTCCGTGGGAATCTGTGACATCGGGTAATTGCGGTCAAAGGAAGTATAGATGTGGGTAGAGCGAGCACTTAAAAATAAATAAGCTCACCCAGTGACGACGGAAATAGGGAGGAAATAGGGCGGAAGTCAGCAAGTTTCTTGTGGGGAGGCACGCGAGGTCTAATAGATCGCGAGCGGGAGAGGCCCCACTCTAACCTAACAACATTTGGGGCCAAATGTTGTTATGAGAAACTTGCATGAGCCAGAGCATACGTTCGCCCACCACTCGGGATGCTCTGTCTAGTCTGCAGCCATGGTCGGCTTCAGTCACAGCTTCCTCCGCTACGTTTCACAAGGCAAAATCAAGTTTTCTTGTTGGGAGGCTCGGCGGTGTCGATGAGACTCTGAGCAGGAGAGGTCCCTCTCTAACCCAACAACATTTGGGGCCAAATGTTGTTATGAGAAACTTGCAAGAGACGGAGCATACGTCCGCCCGCCGCTCGGGATGCTCCGTCTAGTCTGCAGCTGGGGTCGGCTTCCTCCGCTATGTTATTAAAGCACACATGACCGCAGGCTAGCTACCCGACTTCAGATATTCAGTCAACTGCGCGAAGACAGAGCCATTCTTAGCCCCTGAAGTGGGACCATCCAACAGCTAGTGATCTGAGGCATCAAACAATGGGATGTTCGAAGAAGAGATCTATCTCCGGATCTTCATCCAAGGAACAGCAAGCGGTGGAAAAAACCGAAAACCGTTGCTCCTTAAGCCTCGGGAACGGACTTGCTGCCGCAGTTGCACAGCTATTAGCAGTCCCAGCTAATGCAAGAGCAGCCTCTCACAGATGTGTTGAGCTGTCGTGACGGTGCTGGGTCGGTGCGGTCAATTGTGCATTTAGAAGAAGCCAGAAGTTTCTCTGCGGGACGCTCGGCTAGATCTTGGGTCAGATCTTTGGAGAGCCCTCTCCGTCCCATTAACAGTCGAGGTGGACTCTTGTGAGAAACCATATTGAGTCGGAACATGCGTCGAACATTCATTCAACACTGCAGCCGGGGCCGCGGCAGTTATGGCTTCTTCTGCTTACATAGAAGCACACAAAAGAGGATTAGTCTAGAAGTTTCTAAGCAGGATACTCTGCGAGATCTGGGGACAGATCATGATTGCAGAGCGTTTTTTCATCCCGTTAACAGTCGGGGACGTCTGTTTTGTGTTGTAAGAAACTTCAATGAGAAGGAGCATCTGTCCTGTGTGACGAGTCAGGATGCTTATTCCGCACTTCAGCTGGGTTCGGCTGTGGTTACGGCTTCCTCTTCTTCCCTGGATATGCATGATAAGGGATAGATGCCTACAAGTTTCTACCTGAACGATCGGTGAGGTCTGGAGCAGACTGTGAGCTGGAGAACCTTCACCTTTCTGTCAGCAGTCGGGGTTGACTGTTTTTAGTGCTAGAAACTTTAGTGAGTTGGGATGCCTGTTCATGCTTCGAGATGCTCCTTCCACACTGCAGCCGGACTCAGTGGCAGCTATGGCATATGGCATCTTCCCTTGTTTCATTAATGAAGCACGTTGACCACAGACTAGCTATCTGACAGGATCGGGTTGGTAGCTAGTCGTTAGAGACTAGTACTACCGTTTAACGGACTCCGATGTTGAGCTGTCAGACAGTGCTGTGTTGGTCCAGTCATCCGTTCAGTCGGATGGAGTTGACCATATTTGTGGATGGAACATTTGGATGGTGAGAGGAATATGGAGTGTGAGTCTCCATCTCTCACAGAAAGGCTCTTTAAGACTATGAAAAGTCTTAAGCTCTTAAGAATATTGTTTCATCTGAATATAAGTCTGCGGTTAGATGAGCAGGCCGGGGATGAAAATATTTCCCTACCTGCATCATTTAATATATGCTCAGAAATGATGGAATGTGCTATTTCATTGAAAAGAGCTGATCTGGGCGCAATGTCCTAAGCAGATCACCTTACCAGAGCTATGATGCAACGTCTCAATGGAAAGAAATATGAGGACGTGGTTCCTCACTAAGAGTTCTTTCCAGGGCAGTCATGTATGCCACGTACAACTCTGCACGGACAGTGGAATTTGGAGTTGGTAAGACATGATGCTGCCATTGTGTCGTCATCACTTATAGATCACAAGGTGAAAAGCTCGGACATTAGAATTTGGAGTTGGTAAGACATGATGCTGCCATTGCGTCGTCATCACTTAAAGATCACAAGGTGAAAAGCTCTCTCTTAGTCGCTCCGGTTACCAGAAATATACTATTTGACGGCAAGCTTGCATTGATATATGAGCAGACTACAAGAAAGCTTCCAGTGCTCTGCTATTGAAGCCGCTGTCTCATCAACACACTTCAGCAGACCGGGGTAAGCGAGGCCATTCTGCTTCTAAGAAAGCATCATGAGAATGTCTCGCGAGGGTACAATAACCCTCTTATATTTACTCTGGAAGTCGTCATTTTTGCGACTCGGAAAAGGGGCATTAGTCTGATCAAGGCTATGGATTAGACTCCCCTAGGCCAATGATTAACAGAAGGTTTTCATCTTCACGAGAAACTGGATGTTAATCACGGAAGTTCCTTTCAAAGAGAGTTGCTCCTAGTGGAGGTAAAGGCTCTCTTATTGAAGGGAACAATTGAGGTCGACAAGACAAGCTTCTTCGCAGGGAGGACGTAGTTTCTCTTCCTGTAAGCATCGTAAGTCGTACAGGTGATGGACTTACCTCTATTGCTTGCCAGTTGACGGAAGGTTATCGACTTCACGAGAAACTGAAGTTCCTTTCAAAGAGTCACTCCTAGTGGAGGTAAAGGCTCTCTTATTGAAGGGAACAATTGAGGTCGTCGAGAATAGATTTGGGTTGCTTTCCACTTGGCGGTAGGTTATCAACCTCGCAAAAAGTGGATAAATTACAGAAGATCAGTGGATGAGAATGTAGTCTCGGCAGGCCTGCGACTATCAGCCCGAGCAAGCCCCACTTACAAGAATACTTGTTAGACAAATCTTCCAAGAGAGGCTTTCCTTCTGGAGGTACAAGATCTTCTATTGAAAAAAAGCATTAGACAATGTCGAAATTATTCTCCAGATTTATTATTATTACCGGTTTCTTGTCCGGAATCCGGATGGATAGTGCATAGATATTCCTTGGCGTCAAGACAGTTTATGTCATTGTGGACGCCATAGTAGCCTTATGTACGGTTACAGTGGTCTTTTGGGAATTACAGCTGTTAGAATAATGGCTTGTCATTCCCTACTTGCATGACGATGGTTAGGTCACTAGTTACACCAAGATATCTGTCTTCACGGAGAAGAAGACTTCTAGCTACGTTAGTTAGGCTCTGATGATGTCTTTTGGGAATCAATCCGAAAAAGGTACTGTGCTTTTCGGTTTGTTTTTCCAAGGTGTCATAGACTTGAGTCTTTTTGTTTACACCTTAGTAGCCTAGCTAGAATCATGAGTGAGATTTTTTCCAGTAATTATGCAGTAACATAACTGAATTTATATCTCTTGAGACTGTGGTCTCTTTGGGAATTTAGGGCTGATAATATAGCAGCTCTTCATTCCCTACTTTGCGCGACAATAATTGTAAGTCTCCTTTAAATGAGCCTTCAGGGTCGCAACTTACATCGATATATCTGTCTTCACAGACATGAAGACTAATAAGCTATGGCTAGCATTGTAAGTCTCCTTAGTGAGATTCTAGGGCCTCAGTTATTAGCTTTTAATGGTCTTCACACATAGGATGACTTTTAGCTGCTTCAGCTAGGCTGAGTCCGTTGTCCTATTGGACATGATACCGTTTGTTAGAGGAGGTTATTCTCTTCCAATCGGCATATTTTGGTGTGAGTTGTTATGTAAATATGGTGTATTTGTTCAGCACATCCTTCTCCTTCCTTAGTGGCATTATGGAGTCGGTCAGATGTGAGGGAGCCTTGTGGTTTCTATACTATTTGATGACTAACACAAGAACGATTCAAGTTATGTGGGTGAGGGGTGTTCGATATGAATTTGTATCCCCCCCCCCCCTTCCAGCCAATGTATTAAGCAGCGATTACCAGGCAAGACATAGTTTTCTTCCTTCTTCCTGTAAGCCTCATATGCATTCAAGTATATACATGCATTTCATGACTTCTTGATTGGCGGCTGGGTCGTGTTCTATGGTGAACTCATGGGCACATCCACTTTTTAGTTGGTTTGTTTCCAGTGGTTGTTCGTTTATATATCATATGTGAGCATATGATTCATCATCAATAAATTGCTAGCCTTTGTGTATCTGTATGGCTGTCAAGTCAGTTAACTGGTATTCAGATGATTTCATGCGGGATTTCAGTGCTCGCGTGCATAATAAGTGTATTATTATGCAGATGCATTATTGTATGTTATGGAACTTAGAAACAATGAATTATTTCGGGGGTGGTCCATGACGAGTCTGTTAATCAAAGCTCGTTCCATTTCGAAATCCAGGTTTCTATAAGTTTTGGTACCCAAATCGAATATAACTTTTCTCTGCATTCTTGTATATTCACACATGTCTAGGAGTGTTATTTATTGGAATTTATTGTACACCTGAACGGGGTCGCCTGTGTGTTTACTCTCCAGAGATCGTCCATTGTGATTCTATTGGACATGTGTATGTTGTACATATTATATCACAGGTTTTCGACCTCCTTTCGATCTCCATATGGCGACTCTGGTATACTTTACAAGCAGGCGCTTTTAATTACCGGGATCGCCGCGATAGCCTTAGCTTCTGAAGTGGTGTTAAGCGCCAATTTATTAATAATAATTAATATCTGAGTGCCTGTTCGGCGAAAATACATTGTTATTTGTACCGCTTTTACTGATTCCAGAGCGCTCCCCTCTTTATTTTTGAAGAAAATTCCTTCAAAAAAAAGGGGGGGGGGGGGGAGAGATGAATTTTTTAAATCTCCTCCGACTTGATAAGTGGGTAACTATGTCTGTAGATTATATCCTGGATACAACTTGTTTATTATTGTATATGGCATATGTTTGTGAGGGTTAGTCTCTCACTCCCAAATACGCCATTCTAATTTATGGGGTTTAGTCTGGACTAGCCTTATAAATTGGGGGCTTGTTACACCCAATTAGCATAATCATTCATGCTAAGAACATGGAATTACTTGGATATGGCTCCTTATTTATGATATGTCTTCTCTATTACTGTATAGAGAGACCAACATGTAATTCCTTTTAAATTTAATTTCCTTTCACCTTGGATTGCTGGCTTGTGAATTATGTTGGTCTGCTAATTCTGAAGTCCTAGGCCCTCCGCCTTTTTACGATTCAACTAGTCTGGGCCATTGGTTTATAGTATAAAAATATAATAAATTTAAAGTAATTTGTATATTTTTTATACTTACCAATGGCGCAGATGGGTATGGCCCTCCCATGAGTGGGCACTCATACCTCCCCACTGAGTTATTATGTAGTACTCTCTTCTACAAAGAATGATGTTGGCACCAATTCGGATCACTTCCTGGCGGCTGCGCATGCGCAGAGGGTAAAAGTATGGAGGACCAGATAGGACTTTTAATTTTCGGTTTTGCCAGCAAATTTTGGGGATTGGGGGGTTCAAATTTGTGTTTGGCCCTTGATAACTTTGAGTTTGCACCAGCTAGTCTGGGCCATTGGTAAGTATAAAAAATGTACAAATTATTTTAAATTTATCATTTTTGACACTGATGGCAGGTAAGTAACTAAATGCAATTGTGGGTCATACAGTTGACATTGTGTGGTCTTTTGTTTGTTTTGGCGTTGGAAAACCAAATGTGGTTGGAAAGTCAGGGGCAAATTGTTATAGTGTAAAAATAACAATAATGGTAACAGAAAGAAATCTGAGAATCAGCATCAATGACTTGAATGTAACTATTCTAAAATTTAATAACAAAAATAATTTGAGACAAAATGAAAGAAAATCATATACACAACTTGGTTTACAGAAAGTAGAAACAAATACTTATCAATTAGTCCAAAATAAAGTTCAATAGAATCCAGTAACCCAGTGGTGAAGAAACTTTCTGGCTGGTATTATAATGTCCAAGAATGTGTCTGCAGAAACAGTATCCTATAAGTTGTCATGAAAAGTTCACTGAAAAATTTAGCAGTCTCCATTAAATTCCAATAAAGCACTCAGAAAAATTCAAATGGAATTAATATCCAATAAGTATTGGCACCACAGGTAGTTTTAAAATAATTCAATAGGATCCTGGCTTTTCTCAAAAGTAAATTCTCTTTCACAAGAAGAATAAATTTGCTTCCAAATTCTCTTTTGGAAACACTTTTCCAATACACAGAGATGTGCAGCTCTCAAAATAATCCGAAGAATGTATAATAAATTCTCAGTTGCTTCTATATTAATGCACTGTCCTATAATAATAATCACCAATGTTCAATTAATGCTGAATATGTAAACAAATGACTTTTGAGTGTTCTGTATATGAATAGAATACCTTGTGAGATGAATAAATGTCTAAATTCTGTTAACAGAGCTTATTATCCCCGCATTTTAAAAAATGCGGGGATATTGTCATGATCTCTGTCCGTACGTCCGTACGTCTGTATGTCCGTACGGCTGTACAGCTGTACGTCCGTACTTCCGTACGTCCGGTTTTGTAATTCAAAACGCTGTAACTTTCTACAGTTGTTCGATAGGGTCTGTGCAACCCAAAAATACAACTTTTAAATTTTTGTGCCACCAGGTGGCTTCTGTGGAGCCACTTAAAAAATGCGTTATTTTTTCACTTTTTTGCTGAATAGTCCCAACCTATGTAATTTGGAGTTCTAAAATTACACTAGGGTGTTGCTAAATGATCTGTAGATATG
The DNA here is from genome assembly GCA_031216915.1 of Pictodentalium vernedei. Taxonomy (NCBI): domain Eukaryota; kingdom Metazoa; phylum Mollusca; class Scaphopoda; order Dentaliida; family Dentaliidae; genus Pictodentalium; species Pictodentalium vernedei. Next base: position 575,837,137 of record CM062297.1, on the reverse strand, counting down.
TAGGAAGGTTTCGGATTTTTCGGGTGCCACGTGGCTGTGCCACCGTATCCACTTTTGTGTTTTCTTAGACCGTTTCCGGCAAAAGGCTCGTAGGATATGTAATTCGAAATGCTAAATCCATGCTCAGATGTTGCAGTAGGGTCTATAGATGCGCACGAAGGTTTCGGATTTTTCGGGTGCCATGTGGCTGTGCCACCGTAGCCACTTTTGTGTTTTCTTAGACCGTTTCCGGCAAAAAGGCTCCTATGGTATGTAATTCGAAATGCTAAAACCATGCTCAAATGTTGCAGTAGGGTCTGTAGATGTGCACGAAGGTTTCAGATTTTTCAGGTGCCACGTGGCTGTGCCACCATTGCCACTTTTGTGTTTTCTTAGACCGTTTCCGGCGAAAGGCTCCTAGGGTATGTAATTCAAAACACTAAAACCATGCTCAAATGTTGCAGTGGGGTCTGTAGATGCGCACGGAGGTTTTGGATTTTTCAGGTGCCACGTGGCTGTGCCACCGTTGCCACTTTTGTGTTTTCTTAGACCGTTTCCGGCGATAGGCTCCTAGGGTATGTAATTCGAAACACTAAAACCATGCTCAAATGTTGCAGTGGGGTCTGTAGATGTGCACGAAGGTTTCGGATTTTTCAGCTGCCACCTGGCTGCGCCACCATTGCCACTTTTGTGTTTTCTTAGACCGTTTCCGGCGAAAGGCTCCTAGGGTATGTAATTCGAAACGCTAAAACCATGCTCAAATGTTGCAGTAGGGTCTGTAAATGTGCACAAAGGTTTCCGATTTTTCAGGTGCCACGTGGCTGTGCCACCATTGCCACTTTTGTGTTTTCTTAGCCCGTTTGAGGCAAAAGGCTCCTAGGGTATGTAATTTGAAATGCTAAAACCATGCTCAAATGTTGCAGTAGGGTCTGTAGATGCGCACAAAGGTTTCGGATTTTTCAGGTGCCACGTGGCTGTTCCACGTGGCTGTGCCACCGTTGCCACTTTTGTGTTTTCTTAGACCGTTTCCGGCAAAAAGGCTCCTATGGTATGTAATTCGAAACGCTAAAACCATGCTCAAATGTTGCAGTAGGGTCTGTAGATGTGCACGAAGGTTTCAGATTTTTCAGGTGCCACGTGGCTGTGCCACCATTGCCACTTTTGTGTTTTCTTAGACCGTTTCCGGCGAAAGGCTCCTAGGGTATGTAATTCAAAACACTAAAACCATGCTCAAATGTTGCAGTGGGGTCTGTAGATGCGCACGGAGGTTTTGGATTTTTCAGGTGCCACGTGGCTGTGCCACCGTTGCCACTTTTGTGTTTTCTTAGACCGTTTCCGGCAAAAAGGCTCCTATGGTATGTAATTCGAAACGCTAAAACCATGCTCAAATGTTGCAGTAGGGTCTGTAGATGTGCACGAAGGTTTCCGATTTTTCAGGTGCCACGTGGCTGTGCCACCATTGCCACTTTTGTGTTTTCTTAGCCCGTTTGAGGCAAAAGGCTCCTAGGGTATGTAATTCGAAATGCTAAAACCATGCTCAAATGTTGCAGTGGGGTCTGTAGATGCGCACAAAGGTTTCAGATTTTTCAGGTGCCACGTGGCTGTGCCACTGTTGCCGCTTTTGTGTTTTCTTGGACCGTTTCCGACGAAAGGCTCCTAGGGTATGTAATTCGAAATGCTAAAACCATGCTCAAATGTTGCAGTGGGGTCTGTAGATGCGCACGAAGGTTTTGGATTTTTCAGCTGCCATGTGGCTGCGCCACCATTGCCACTTTCGTGTTTTCTTAGACCGTTTCCGTCAAAAGGCTCCTAGGGTATGTAATTCGAAACACTAAAACCATGCTCAAATGTTGTAGTGGGGTCTGTAGATGCGCACGAAGGTTTCCGATTTTTCAGGTACCACGTGGCTGTGCCACCGTTGCCACTTTTGTGTTTTCTTAGACCGTTTCCGGCGAAAGGCTCCTAGGGTATGTAATTCAAAATGCTAAAACCATTCTCAAATGTTGCATTGGAGTCTGTAGATATGCACGAAGGTTTCAGATTTTTCAGCTGCCATGTGGCTGCGCCACCATTGCCACTTTCGTGTTTTCTTAGACCGTTTCCGGCGAAAGGCTCCTAGGGTATGTAATTCGAAATGCTAAAACCATGCCCAAATGTTGCAGTGGAGTCTGTAGGTGCGCACGAAGCTGTGTCACCTGTGCCACTCAATATGATTTTAGTGTGTCATATAATACATTTCTTCTTTGTATCAAGCATTCATACAAAGTCAAGGATGCAAATGCGGGGATACACTATAGTGTGCTTTGCAAACAAGTGACACCATCTAGTTTATGTAGTTTTCAGATAGAAAGTTCCAGAATAAGAAATTTTTCCAGTTTTCTTTTTTCTGTTAATTATGATTGGCTGATTAAAGCCACCTCATTTAGCTTCTAGATGATTCTGTATAATTTCAAGTAAGCAAGTGTGACCCAATTAAACAATCAGTGAGCTACAGTGAGCTAAAAGTAGATTCTGTGTAACAGTATCTGTAAACATGTTGATAGGTACATTCAGAGCTCACTCAGTGCAAATAAGTGATCACACAAGCCAAAGTCTGTTAATTCTAATTAACCCTTTGAACCCCTAAAGGGTGATATTCTGTCCAGGATCGTGATATGAATTGAATTTGTAAAGTAGATAGTTGCTCAGTGAAATTGTTTGGTAGGCCAATAAAGATTTTCAATTTCAGCCCCAAGGTTGCATGTTGAAAATATTGATTGGTCTTCCCCAAAGTTATGAAAATAAACTCTTCGAGTTGATGACACTGAACTGATGTGGAAGATATTATCATTGTTCAAGGGGTTAAAAAAAAATACTTTCAGAAAAATATTAATCGTTTATTATCAATTATTAATCAAAGATATATCAATTCTGATATTATAATTGGCCAGATATTATAATAGGTGGCCATAACACACCCCTCCTTGAAAGAAAAAGTTTGAAGGTATTGAAAACCTTTTTATAATTTCAAGAAACTTTGACTGGTTTACTATATACACACATGAAAATCTTTACAAAATTTTATAATAAACACTGAAGTAAATGGGGACCAATCAGATTATTTTAAATTAGGATATTCTGGAAAGAACATCAGCTACAGTATTATCTCTCCCTGAAATATGCTTAATGTCTAAACTATATTCTTGCAGGGCTATGCTCCACCACAATAATTTTTAGCTCAACTTTGTCGAAGCCAAATTTGAGCTTATGCCATGGCCCATCGTCCGTCTGTCCGTCAACAATTGGATACGGCTCGGGCTAGAGGCCGTATTTATGAACCGATCTTTACGAAACTTCTTGGGTACCTTTGTTATGACCGTGGGACGAGAACGAGTGTTTTTGGGCGCGGTCCCAAATTCAAGATGGCTGCCAGCCACCATTTTGTACCAACGATGCAGAAATCTGTTTTTTGTACGGAACTTCCATATGAAAGCTCTGATTTGAATAATTTTTTGTATGAATGTTTAGTACCGTGGGATACATCACATATAATACTGGTTTTTTTCTTTTGCGTAAATTATGCAAATTACACTAACTTTGATGTTTTTTGGTGTTACTTTCAGCACTGTAAGTGCAAATGCCAATACGGCTCGGGCTAGAGGCCGTATTTATGAACTGATCTTTATGAAACTCCTTGGGTACCTTTGTTATCACCGTGGGATGAGAACGAGTGTTTTGGGGTCCAGTCCGAAATTCAAGATGGCCGATGGCAGCCATTTTGTACAAAATTTGGTGCACTCAGATTTTTGCACAGAACTTCCATATGAAAGCGCTGATTTGAATAATTTTTTGTGTGAATGTTTAGTACCATGGGATACATAACATATAATACAGGTTTTTTTCTCGTGCAGAAATTATGCAAATTAGATGAACTTTGATTTATTCAGTGCTACTTATACACTGTAAGTGCACATGTCAATACGGCTCGGGCTAGAGTCTGTATTTATGAACCGATCTTCACGAAACGTCTTGGGTACCTTTGTTAACACCTTGGGACGAGAACGAGTGTTTCTGGGTGCAGTCCAAAATTCAAGATGGCTGCCAGTGGCCATTTTGTACTGAAATTAGGTCTAATCAGTTTTTTGTACACAACTTTTATACGGCTCAGGCTAGAGGCCGTATTTATGAACCGATCTTTACGAAACTTCTTGGGTACCTTTGTTATCACCGTGGGATGAGAACGAGTGTTTTGGGGTGTAGTCCGAAATTCAAGATGACCACCAGCAGCCATTTTGTACCAAAATTAGTGCAATCAGTCTTTTGTACAGAACTTCTGTATGAAAGTTCTGATTTGAATAAATTTTTGTATGAATATTTAGTAACATGGAATACATCACATATAGAACGGGTTTTTTTCTCGTGCAGAAATTATGCAAATTAGATGAACTTTGATTTATTCAGTGCTACTTATACACTGTAAGTGCACATGTCAATACGGCTCGGGCTAGAGGCTGTATTTATGAACCGATCTTCACAAAACTTCTTGAGTACCTTTGTTATCACCTTGGGACGAGAATGAGTGTTTCTGGGTGTGGTTCAAAATTCAAGATGGCTGCCAGTGGCCATTTTGTACCGAAATTAGGTCCAATCAGTGTTTTGTCACAACTTCTACACAGCTCATATTTGTGAACTGATCTTCATGAAACTTCTTGGGTACCTTTGTTTTCACCTTGGGACAGGAATGAGTGTGTTTTTGGGTGCCTTTGTTATCACTGTGCTATGAGAACAAATATTTTGGGGTTCAGTCAGACCCACTCTGGGACTCAAAGATTTTTTTCTAGTTTAGCATCTGACTGTCACCCACCTTTACAATACTTTACCTATACATTTGTTACAGGCAACGGTCAGTATTTATGTACAGACCGTTACAATACTTTATATGTACCTTTGTTATCAGGTCATTACCTAGATGTTTGTCATTGCTGTGTCACATACTATACATGTACATGTCTTTGTCTTGACAAGTTGAGCTACAGTGTCATTGACACTTTCATTGATTTTTAGCTCACCAACTTTAGTTGTGTGAGCTTATGGCATGGCTCGATCGGTCGGCGTCAGCGTCGGCATCAGCATTTGTGTCCAGTGATGTTAAAGCTTCTGTTTAGGTCACTTATTCGCCCTATTTCCATATCGTGGCTTTTATAATGCTGCTATATGATGATTATTATCATTCTACCTGGATTTAACCCCTCATACCCTGCATTTTAAACATTTTTCTTGACATTTTTAGTTGCGTTTAGTTTTCTGTTTAGCTCAGAATTTCATGTTTAACTAAGTGTTTAGGTCAGCTGCTGTGCTCCTTCTCTTCCCATGGCACTTATATTCATCATACATGTTCCTCAGTATCATTGTTCCATGATTAACCGCCCATCTCCAGCATTTTAAACATGTTTCTTGACATTATTAGTTGCGTTTAGTTTTCTGTTTAGCTCAGAATTTCATATTTAACTAAGTGTTTAGGTCAGCTGCTGTGCTCATTCTCTTCCCATGGCACTTATTTCTTATCAACCTACCTCAATTGTTTACTACAGGCTTGCACTACAGTGGAAGAACCTAACTCGGATAAAATACTCTCTATTTAATCTTTCCCAAGATTTGGGAAAGAAAAGTGGTGTAAAAACACCACGAAAAAATAAGCCAAAACTGGGTCGAGCACCATCGGCGCACACCCAGTATGGGATGCTCTTCCATAGTACAAATCCACGACTTTCGTAAAACAGTGCGCAATGCGTCAATTCGCCATTCTTTTTTTATCCGAGACACGTGGACGATGTAGAAGATGTGCATATGCATTATGAAACAGTGATAATTCAACTCGTTGATAATGGTTTTCCTGTGACTGGAATTATGGATCTGAAGATCGTATAATAACAGGACTGTGTTTTATATATTCTCGTTAATACTTTCAACCACATTCTCATTGTATATTATTTACTATTCCATTTTCGCGAATGTTTTGTTTTCGACATCACGCGATTCAACAATGAATATTTCGGTTGATGAATTAATTTTTGGAGTTAGGTGTCAATCTGGGACTGTCTGGACAGGATTTCTTCACTCTGTTGAGGGCTGAATTTCTATTTTTTCAGTCCCTGTCGACCGTCTGGGTTCTGTCATGTACCCACCGTTTTTTTTCTGCCACCTTCTCTCGTAGTTAAGGGTGTTCTTCTACTTTCTGTTTCTGTTGAGTTCACCTTTTTCTTCTACTGCTCTCAACTTCGTTATTTCCAGTTCGGTTCCTTTAGGGCAATTCCGAAATTTCCGTTTGCCCTCGCCTTGGTGCATTCTCGTGGCCGTTTCTTCCACACCCGCGGGTGGCGTGGAACGCTGCTGTCATTGCGGGAGCCTCCCGACTCGACCACGTCTGGTGTGAGTATACCCCCTCCATGTGCAGCTCCTCCCACCCCCGCGGGGTGGGGGGGACACTGTCGTTACGGGGCCCCCTGACTCGACCACATCTGGTGTGAGTTTGACCCCCTCTGTGGGGTATGTGCAGCTCCTCCCGTTCCCGCGGGCGGTGGGGAACGCTATCATTTCGGGGTCGCCCAATTCGACCACATCTGGTGAGAATTGCTCCCCCTCCGTGGGGGATGTGCAGCTCCTCCCGCACCAGCAGGGGGTGGGGAACACTGTCATTTCGGGGCTTCCCGACTCGACCATGTCTGGTGAGAGTTATTCCCCTTCTATGGGGAATGTGCAGTTTTTTTACCGTGGTGGATACTGCGGGGGCTGTTGGATTTCTGGTGAAGAGATGCCTGGTTCCGGGACTATGCGCCCTCTCCAGTCGACTTCTGAGGCTGTCACTTGGGTTGTGACTCCTCCTTTGGAGGCCGAGCTTGGTGGCTCTCTCCGCTTTTCCGCCAGTTCCAACAGCTCCCGTCGTATCTGCTGCTACTGCTGTTCCGTCTACAACGTCATTGGGCACCGTTTTTAGGGGCCTCGGCTTATCCCTGCCAGGGTCTGCAGGGATGTCTTTAGTGTGGTTGTGGGGTTTCGGCCTCAGCCTTCCCCGACTTCCACTCGACGAAGTCGGATGGGCCTGCCGACTGAACCCCCTACTGTGTCCTCTCAGCCATTGAGCACAGTAGTTTTATACCTGCAATGGTCTGCTGCGGTGTCTGGTTGTGTAGACGTGGGGGTATCGGCCTCAGCCTTCCCTGACTTCAACTCGGCGAAGTTGGAAGTGGCTGTCTGCCGGACCCTCTACTGTGGTCTCTGCGCTGTCGAGCACCACAGTTGTCATTGGATTCGGATGTTCTTAGTGGGACACTATGAACTCTGTGGCATTTCCATCCACTCATTCTGACCACACAACCAGTTTTGGGGGACCAACGTCTTTTGTGCAGCCTGGACCTTCTGCCCTGCAGAGATCCACGGTGACTCTCTTGAGTTCCCGCTATGTTGATCCTTGGGGTGTGTCACACCCCTATACACGTCTGCCTTCAGACGTTTTGGCTGCCACCCGTCATCCCATGTCGGGTGTTTTGGAGGATCGTGACCCTTCGCTGGTTAAGAGGGTCAGAGGTGAAGCCACTTTGCCGGTTCATTTTCCTGTCGAACCGGCCAGTACGGGCATTGAGCTCAGGGAGGCCCTCTCCTTACTCACTCAGGTTCTGTCAAAGAGCCTTCCCGTTGCTTCTAGCGAGGCAGCGAGTGGTTTCCAGGCGCCCCTATGTCGCCGCCTCCCGGGATTTTGGAAACAGGCTGCTTTCTGATCCCCCTGGTGTTCCGACACTATGGGAGGCGTTGGCTGGTTTGCCCACGATGGGCTATGTGTCATCTGACTCAGGGGAAGAGTCAGACATGCTTGATGTCGAGAGCCAGCAGTCTTCAGACTTGGGGCAGCTCTTGATTTCGTGTTTGGGTTCCTTTCGGATCTCAAACCATCTAACCAGTCGACAGTGTCAGCCAGGCCGCGATCATCGGTCGCGCGCCAACAGCCTATTGAACAGCCCGCTTCTGGGCGTCTTCGACCGTGCCAGTCGGTACAGTGGGTTGAAGCATTTTCAGCCTTGGACTCTAAGCTAAGTTCAAAGGCTATGAAGGCTCCATTCTTCACCAGGGTTGACACCTTTTTGCCTCCGGCGCATTATCGTTCCTACGATTCCGCCAATCCGTCGGTCTACCAGAGTTTGACGGTTTTGGATCAGGGCTCCAATTCCCTCGGGCTTTCCAAGTCCAAGTCTGCCGTCATTCCGATGACGACTCTGGAGTCCACATTGGGCTTATCGAGAGAGATGCTTGGTATGCTTTCTCTCTCCGATCACGTCGTCTCAGCTTTAGCTGCTTATCTGCTCCCAGATAAGTTTGACGAGGTACAGGCTCCTTTGCGTGTGCTGTCCAAGGCGCTCATGCATCTTACTCACACGCATGCTTGTAACATGGCTAATCTGGAATTAGTTCGAAGGGACTCTTTGCTGGACACAGGCTGATCCCTTCCTGAGGAGCAGTGCACTACTCTTCGATCTGTTTCTTTGGTAGGTCCGCAACTTTTCCATGGTTCTGTGTTGATGGTCCGGGATGATGTCCTACGTCATTCCAATGATCAGCTGCTGTTTCTTCAGCTTGATCAGCCTTCTAGGGTAGACACGGGCCGTTCTAAGCCTAACAAGTACCCTCTGCTTCCTCTTCGAAGCAAAGGGGCTGATCCTTCTGCCTCCGCTTCTACTTCTTCCTCAAGGGGTAAGGGTAAGCGTCGGCAGTCTTGAGGGAAGTCCCAGGATTCTTCATTCAGTAGAGGAGGTGTTTTCTCCTCTCGCGAGCCTCGTCGGGGTTCGAAATGAAGGTCCCCACCTCGACTCGTCCCAGGTTGGAGGAAGGATAGCAGAGTTCGCAGACCGTTGGGCCACCATCACATCCGATCCTTGGATGTTAGATGTTGTTTGGTCCGGGCTGCGAATATCCTTCCGAAGACACCCCACTCTGTCCAGGGTGCCTCTTCCAACCACAGTTCCTTCAGCCATTTTACGTCGGGAACTTTTGTCCCGGAGATAGACAATCTCCTGACAAAGGGGGCGATTGAGGTCATCAAGAACATTAGGTCAGTGGGTTTCTATTCCCGCCTGTTCTTGGTGCCGAAGAAGGACGGCCGACTCCGACCGGTTATCGATCTGAGTTTCCTGAACCAGTCTATCATTGCTCCCAAGTTCAGCATGGAGACTTTCAGGTCGGTCCTCCGTTCAATTCACCAGGGAGTTTTCGCTTCCAGTTTCGACCTGCGAGACGCTTACTTTCACGTTCCGATTCATTGGGCGTTACGAAAGTATCTCAGGTTCGTTTTTCTGGGGCGAGTTTACCACTTCAAGGCCATGCCTTTCGGCCTCAACCTGGTTCCTTGGGCCTTCACCAGACTGATGTCGCATGTGATAGCTTTCCATCGCACACAGTCCAGGGTGACTACTTCGGCATATCTGGACGATATCCTCCAGGGGCTTTCCAATGCTGCCTTACTGGAGTCGGATGTCGCCACTCTGTTGAGCTTGCTCACGTTGCTAGGTTTCATAGTCAACGAGGAGACGTCAGACCTGGTCCCTTCTCAGTCGTTTTATCATCTGGGGATGGCTTTCCGCACACAATTCAATTTGGTGGTGGTTCCCCAGGCCAAGGCTGTGATTCTCTCAGCTTTTGCTCTGACTCTGTCCCAGTCCACTTCCGCGACGGCTCGGAGTATTCTCCGGCTAATCGGTCTCTGCTGTTCGGTGACGGACCTCATTCCTCTAGGTCGGCTGCATGTCAGACCTCTCCAACACTTTCTGCTCAGTCGTTGGAGGCCGAATGTAGATTTTCTGGATCTGGTGCTTCAGTTTCCAGAATATCTTTATCCTCACCTTTTCCTCTGGACGGATGTCCAGTGACTTTCGCAGGGTGTTCCGTTCGACTTACCCACGTCCTATCGCGTTCTGACGGCAGATGCCAGCGATCTCGGATGGGGTGCGACGTTGGATCCTCTAGGTCTTTCCATTCACGGGATGTGGGACCAGGATCATGCAGCTCTACACGTCAACCAGAAGGAGCTTCTTGCTCTTCTTCTGAGTTTCAGGCAGTGGATCCCTCACCTGTCGAATCGCCAGGTCCTTCTGTTGTCCGACCATTCGACGGTGGTTGCTTACATTCGGAACCAGGGCGGCACGCACTCTGTTCCAATGTACGAATTGGCTCGGGATCTTCTACTGCTCGCTCAGGATGTCCACACCAGGGTGGCAGTTCATCACATTCCCGGTCGTCTGAATGTCCTAGCCGACTCCCTGTCCCGTTGGGGCAGGGTCATTTCCACCAGGTGGATGCTCCACATGGCGGGTTCCATCGATCTCTTGAGACTCGTTGGAACCATCCGGTGGACACTTTTGTGTCCCCGTGTCCAGATGCTCTGGCTTTCAGCGTGGACGCTCTGACCCTCCTTTGGGATGGTCTTGTCGGCTATGCCTTCTTACCGGTTCCGATTCCGCCTCAGGTTCTCGCCCAGATATGAACCTGCAGTCGTCGAATCCTTTCGATCACACCCGTCGCCTCGGTGGGTGTGGATCAATATGCTCCGCTCTCTGTTAGCGGCGGTTCCGGCATGTCTCCCTCTACTTCGCGACTTTCTTTGCCAAAGTCGCCCGAGGAGGTTTTACGTTGACCCGACTTCATTGTGCCTTCGCTTTGGGGGTGGGGGGTGTTCACACCTTTATCCTGGATGAATATACGTTCTCTCACATGCCAGATCTCTTCTGCATCCATTTCTTGATGGATTTGTCTTGCTATTTGTGCAGCTTCCGCTCGTCTAGCTACTGGTGATTGTATTACCAATTGTTTTTTCTGCCACGAGGTGCGTACATTGTCTTCCTCTTTTAATAACTCTGTCATGTTGTCAGATGACGGATGTTATTCTGGCAGCCTTCTGGAGAAATGCTACATTCTCCTTTTTTCTGTGACAGTTGCAGGAGCCGACTGAGAACCTTGTGGCCCTCTTTCTTCGGCTCAGGCTGTTGTCTATCCCAGCCTTTCAGCTTTTTTTTCAGGGTCAGTTCCAGCTTTGTGCTGTTACTGCCCTTTCTGTCTGTGCGTCGCACTTCACCATACGCCTCATCTTTCATTGTCTTTCCTAATGTTTGTGATGCTGTGATTTGATAGGCTTAGGGATCTCTTCCTCTATCCACGGTCTCAGTGCTATTGAGTTATGTGTGGGATGGTTATATGATTCCCTCCAGCCTTTTGTCTATTCAGCCTGTAGTAAACAATTGAGGTAGGTTGATAAGAAGTATAAATTTTATAGTAAATTTCCTTTCTTATTATACCTACCAAAATTGTTTACATGGAGGCCCTCCCGTCTTCTTATTCGGGTAAGAATCCTTCCTCCCCGCTGATCACATAACTCCTGTGTTGTTCGGAATCAAAAGAATGACAAATTGACGCATTGCGCACTGTTTTACGGAAGTCGTGGATTTGTACTATGGAAGAGCGTCCCATACTGGTTGTGCGCCGATGACGCTCGACCCAGTTTTGGCTTATTTTTTCGTGGTGTTTTTACACCACTTTTCTTTCCCAAATCTTGGGAAAGATTAAAATAGAGAGTATTTTATCCGAGTTAGGTTCTTCCACTGTAGTGCAAGCCTGTAGTAAACAATTTCGGTAGGTATAATAAGAAAGGAAATTTACTATAAAATTTATACATTCATCATACATGTTCCTCAGTATCATTGTTCCATGATTAACCCCTCATACGCTGCATTTTAAATATTTTTCTTGACATTTTTAGTTGCGTTTAGTTTTCTGTTTAGCTCAGAATTTCATGTTTAACTAAGTGTTTAGGTCAGCTGCTGTGCTTCATCTCTTCCCATGGCACGTATATTCATCATACGTGTTCCTCAGTATCATTGTTCCATGATTAACCGCTCATACCCTGCATTTTTAACATTTTTCTTTACATTTTTAGTTGCGTTTAGTTTTCTGTTTAGTTCGGAATTTCATGTTTAACTTAGTGTTTTTGTCAGCTGCTGTGCTTCTTCTCTTCCCATGGTACTTATATTCATGATACATGTTCCTCAGTATCATTGTGCCATGATTTACCCCTCATACCCTCCATTTTAAACATTTTTCTTGACATTTTTAGTTGCGTTTAGTTTTCTGTTTAGCTCAGAATTTCATGTTTAACTAAGTGTTTAGGTCAGCTGCTGTGCTCCTTCTCTTCCCATGGCAATTATATTCATCATACATGTTCCTCAGTATCATTGTGCCATGATTAACCCCTCATACCCTGCATTTTAAACATTTTTCTTGACATTTTTAGTTGCTTTTAGTTTTCTGTTTAGCTCGAAATTTCATGTTTAACTTAGTGTTTATGTCAGCTGCTGTGCTTCTTCTCTTCCCATGGCACTTATATTCATCATACATGTTCCTCAGTATCATTGTTCCATGATTAACCCTTCATACCCTGCATTTTAAACATTTTTCTTGACATTTTTAGTTGCTTTTAGTTTTCTGTTTAGCTCGAAATTTCATGTTTAACTTAGTGTTTATGTCAGCTGCTGTGCTACTTCTCTTCCCATGGCACTTATATTCATCATACATGTTCCTCAGTATCATTGTTCCATGATTAACCCTTCATACTCTGCATTTTAAACATTTTTCTTGACATTTTTAGTTGCGTTTAGTTTTCTGTTTAGCTCAGAATTTCATGTTTAACTTGTGTTTATGTCAGTTTCTGTGTTTTACTTTTTAAGAGGTTGTGTTTAGGTCAGCTTTGTTGCATGTTATGAGCCTGTTTGATACAGTTCTTGTGTTTGCCAAAGTTACTATCAAAGAGGAATGTTGGTGAGCTATAGGGCGTTGGCGTCCGTCCTTGTTGTTTTTCATTTCATGGATAAAAGTTAAGGGATTATGATCAGTATAAACTGTAATTGGGAATTGAGTGGTTCCTAGATATACATCAAAATGGGTTAATGCAAAATTAAAGCCAGAGTTTCTTTTTCTACTGTAGTGTAATGAGAAATTTTCTTAAGAAATAACACACAGTATGATCAAACCTTGGGAATCTTCCTGGGCAATTTACCTACCTGCTCCATTGTAACTTCCATCTATAAATAATTTGAAGGGTTTTTCACATTCTGGAATGGCCAGGATAGGGGAATTCTTTAATAATGTTTTTATTCTGTCAAAGGATTTCTGGCACTCTTCAGATCAAACAAATATTAACCCTTTTGCTCAATAAATTGTTCAAAAGACACAATATCTGAGAAATTTAAACAAAATTTTCTATAAGAATTTCACGAGCTCTTTTTTAGAGCTTGGTAATGGAAAATTAACAATGGCATCAACTTTTGCCTCAGTTGGCCTCACTTGCCCCTGACCCACAACATGGCCTAAATAATTTACAGTTGCTTTGCAAAATTCTGATTTTACCAAATTATTACTTTCCAAAGTGTGATTTACTGGGATTTCCTGGTTTGATTATAAACGATAACTTAACAAGTGAATAATGCAATCAACAACTGGGTCATGTATCCGTGCGCACAAACGAAGACGCTTTGCCGTGGGTGTAATGGGGACTTCATTGTTTTTTTTGTTTTTTTTAACTCTTTACCAAACATGAAAAGCAGACGACACTTGCAAAAAAAATTCTTGAATAACTATTATTTTCATTTTTTGTCTCAAAAACATAGGTTATGACCCCTCATTGGAGCGGTTCGACGAGCTCGTTCCAATGAGGGATCATAACCTATGTTTTAGAGACAAAAAATGAAAAAAATAATGAAAATTAATTGGCGAGGTGAGGGACTATATTGTAAAACACTTGTAAATTGGCGAGGTGAGGGACTATATTGTAAAACACTTGTGCGCATTCGCGCACTCGTGTTTGTACAATGTCCCTCAGCAATTACTCTCTATATTTAACAGTTAAGTTGGCTTGGGGCACTGTATCAAAAAACTACTGAATGTGCTTTACATGGTTAGCACAATTTGTATTTGTGTGTATAATAACATCATCAGTATTCAGCGTCAATGTGACTAGACCTGCAATTAAGTAATTAACCATGTGCTGGAATGTTGCCGGAGAATTTTTCATGCCGAAAGGGGTAACTTTAAATTGATACCGCCCAAAAGGGGTAACAAAAGCAGATATTTCTTTTGCTCTTTCTGTTAAAGAGATTTGCCAATATCCCTTTAATAAGTCAAATTTTGTCACAAATTTCACATGGCAAAGTTTATTAATATAGTTATCAATTCTTGGAATTAGGTAATTGTCTGTTTTGGTTAGGGTCTTCACTTTTAAGTAATTCGTACAAAATCTTAACTCCCAACAGGCTTTGGGACAAGTATACAGGGTGAACTCCTGTTGCTGTGGCTAGGTTCAGTGATATTGTACAGCATATACTGTTTTTCCTTTCGCATGATCTCAGCTTTGAAAGGGTACAATCCTTATGGATGCTGTTTGATAGTGTTTGCCCCTCCCACATCAACATTGTGAAAAATAACAGATGTTCTAGAAGGCACATCAGGAAATTAGTGTTGATATTTTAAAATTAAAAACAAAATCCTTTCTTTGATCAGGCAGTAAATAATCCATTTTATTATCTAGATTTTTAAGAATATTTTAGTTCTGCAACTTCAGAGGTATATTTTGTTCATTTTCATCAATATCCTCCGCAGGATTTTCCACCTCATCCATGCAGGTGGCTGTTGGGACTGGTAGAGAGTTTGGATCTCTCTCATAATATAATTTTAACTTATTTATATGGCACAGCTGAGAACATTTAAATCTATCAGTAGTGCTAACAATGGGGGCTTGGTGGCGTCGCGGTAACCGGTTCTCGTCAGATCACTGAAGTTAAGCAACATTGAGTGCGGTTAGTAGTTGGATGGGTGACCATTTCAGTGACTGATTCGTGCTCCCGCGTTGTGTCCTTGCATGGGGCAAGGCACTTAACCCCAATTGCCTACTTTGGGGCACGATGACGGTGTGTACTAAGGCGTACTGCATAGGCAGGGTCTTCAACCAATTTAACCCTGCCTGTTCCACGGTGCAGAGTTCAGAGTTGCGATGTTAAAGAGCTGACAGCTGCTCGTCATTGCTCAGTTGTTCTTTCCGGGTACTCCGGCTTTCTCCACCCATAAAACAGTCATGGTCATGATTAGCCATTGTGCATAAGTATGTGACCTTAAACACCAATAAATAAATAAATAATAAATAGTGCTAACAACATATTCAATGTCACTGATCTTGTGCTTAACAATATAAGGGCCTGAATATCTTTCTTGTAAAGCATTGCCCTTTATAGGAAATAATACAAGCACTTTGTCCCCAGGTTTAAAAGTGCGAAATATCGCCTTTTTATCATACCAGGTCTTCATGTAACTCTGGGCTTTTTTGTAAATGTTTATTGGCCATTTCCCTGGCCCTATTCTATTTTTCTTCAAAGGTGGACACATCATCCAGGAGAGAAATTTCCGGTGGCTCTTCCTCAAGCCATTTCTCCTTCAAAACAGTGAGTGAACCCATCACTGAGTGTCCAACCACTAATTCAAAGGGGCTAAACCCCAGATATTTTCATACAGTCTCATGGACTGCAAATAAAATGAAATATACTCCTTCATCCCAATCCTTCTTCTCCACAGGCCTTTATAATGGTCTTCTATGTTGAATGGAAACGTTCTAGTGCTTCTTGACTTTCGGGATGGTAGACACTTGGGGTGTACTTTTTAATTTTGAACTAATACATTACCTGCTAGAAAATGTTTGACATAAAATTTGAGCCTTGGTCTGATTGCACTGACCTGGGTAGACTGAAAGCCGTAAAAAAGTTTATCAAGTCCTTAACTATAGTCTTAGTTTTAATATTTCTTAAAGGAATAGCCCCCAGAAATCATGTAGAAGCACACATGATGGTCGGTACGTATTCATTTCCAGATCTTGTTCAGCGTAATGGGTTAACACAATCCATAATAATTTTACTAAATGGCTCCTCAAAAGCTGGCAGTGATGCATGGGAAAGGCATGTGATCGCTCTCGCGCACCATCGCTCACGCAAAAAATGATCCAAGGTGCGCGAATAATCGCTTGCCTCTATTCTTGGGTGTGTTTTCATCCTTTTGAGTTGCGTCAACAGAAACATTCAATTAAGTTTTGATGTTGGAAATGTTTAAGAATCACTCACAATTTGAAGAGTTCAAAGTACAATTCCAAACAATTTCCTTTAACGTCGTTATGAACATGGCACACAGAAGTTCCCTTATACATCCACACACGACATGCTAACAGTAAGAGGGTTGCACATTAACAACTTGCCCAGAGCCTATTCCCGCCACAAAACGAACACGCATGTTCAGATAAAAAAAACCGGTACTTCCATATTTTTTTTTATCAAAGACATGCGGAATGTTGCCCTGTTCCTTATTTTCTTTTATACATGTGACACCTGTCGCTCCAATTCACCAGTGACATGAATTAATGTGCCCGATTTTGAATTTACGCATCCATTTTTCCACGATTTTAATAATCTGCCATTTAAAATCCAGAACTAATTTTAGTGGGTTACTTATATTTTCACCGTCAAAATTTCCATCCGTGTTCAGTTGTATTCGTTTCGAAGGACGCTTGTCAGTTGAAGTTAAACATTGAAAATCAACACTCAATCAAATTCACTCTCCTCACAGTTTTCACTCTCACAAAGTTTATTTGAGGTAGGCGATTTTCCACTGGCCTCCATTTTGCTCCCATTCATCACTGAGCTGGGATTGGATGAACGGGGGCAGTTTGAATCTTCTGGTTGGTTTTTCCTACAACTTGACAAGTGTGGCAGGTTTTACAAAACTCAATAACATCCTGTCGAAGCTTGTGCCAGTAAAAACACTGCTGAACACAAATGTAGATTTTTAGCTTAACTTGACAAAGTCAAGATAAGCTATTGCCATCACGCGTGCAGAAGTCTGTTAGTCTGTGAGTCTGTTCACATTTTCCTTTAGCACAGGCTACACCCTGTAGTTCTTGTCTGATCAGCACAAAATTTCATATGCAGGTTTGGGGTCATGTCTAGATGAGAACGTCTCCTTTTGGTCGCGAGGCCAGTATACAATTGCAGTACTGATGAACTTGCAACTCTATTTCATTCAAATATATATTGTAAATGTATATATTCCATGTATTTTATGTTCAATTTTTTGTATACTGGTGAATAAAGTATATATCATATCGGTCAACTGGTATGGCTGCCCAAGCACAAAACCCGAAAACCATTAGCACAGTCTACAGGTCGTATTTATGGAGGGATTTCATTGTAACTTGGTAGGTTGACTTCATATAATGTCTAGATGAGAATGTCCCCTTTTGGACGTGATTGGTCATCTGTGACGGCTACAGGGGCCCGAAGCTCGAAAACCTTTAGCACAGTCTACAGGTCATATTTACGAAGGAATTTCATTGTAACTTGGTAGGATGACTCCAAATAATGTCTAGATGAGAACGTCCCGTTTTGGTCACGATCATTCAGCCATGATGGCTGCCCGAGCCCAAAACCCCCCAAAAATTTGTATAGACTACAGGTTCTATTTATGAAGGGATTTCATTGTAATTTGGTAGAATGACTCAGTATAATGTTGAGATGAGGACATCCCCATTTAGTTGCAATTGGTCAGCCGTGATGGCTACACAGACTTGAAGTCTGAAAACCTTTAGCACAGTATACAGGCCATATTTATGAAGGGATTTAAATGTAATTTGATAGGATGACTCGTTTTGGAATAATTTCACTGTAACTTGGTAACTTTCGTTGACATACGTTAACTGTGAGGGCCAC
The DNA here is from genome assembly GCA_031216915.1 of Pictodentalium vernedei. Classification (NCBI taxonomy): domain Eukaryota; kingdom Metazoa; phylum Mollusca; class Scaphopoda; order Dentaliida; family Dentaliidae; genus Pictodentalium; species Pictodentalium vernedei. The sequence goes on along the minus strand of CM062297.1, from coordinate 575,819,348 downwards.
ATACATTAACTGTGAGAACCACATTAACCCACTCCTCATTTCTTTAGTACAGTCTACACCTCATATTATTTTTATTAAAAACATAGCATACAGGGAACAGAAATAAACATATTCCCAATTATCACAATTCTTGTCTTATTTCATAATCCTTTCATAAACATTGAACATTATCCTTTTCATCAAACATAACACACAGACAAGTTAAGCTACAGTGTCATTGACACTTTCATTCCAACTCCCAAATGTCCAGCTATGGGATTTTCATGAGCCAATAAAAACACTGCTGAACACGAGAGTAGATTTTTCCAACTCTCATATGTCCAGCCATGGGATTTTCATGAGCCAAGCTTATATCATTCTGGTATTTCGTGGGGACAACTGTTTGATAAATGACCCACTCCCACTCACTATTGGAGGGTATGTCTGGTGGGTGCCATTTCCTCATGAGAACACCATATTTTTCAAAAAATAATAGACAGGAGTTTTGGGCTTCATCCTCTGTTAGAGCCTCTAGATGGGAGCTATCGATTTTCATCAATTTCCGTTAAAAAATGTTTCCAAGGCCATTGTTCTTAGAACTTAGTTTAGTCAGACCTCAATATTTCCCTTTGGCACACTCTACAGGGCACATTTTTGATTGGATTGCTTTAAAACCTGGCATGCTTGTTTAGAGTGACCTCTAGATGGGAGCTATCGATTTTCTTCAATTTCCGTCAAAAAATGTTGCCGTGACCAACATTCCTAGAACTTAGTTTAGTCAGACCACAATATTTCCCTTTGGCACACCCTACAGGGCACATTTATGATTGGATTGCTTTGAAACCTGGTATGCTTGTTTGGGGTGACCTCTAGATGGGAGCTATCGATTTTTTTCCATTTCCGTCAAAAAATGTTGCTGCGGTCAACGTTCTTAGAACTTAGTTTAGTCAGAAGACCTCAATATTTCCCTTTGGCACACCCTACAGGGCACATCTATGATCGGATTGTTTTGAAACCTGGCATGCTTATTTGGGGTCACCGCTAGATGGGAGCTATCAATTTTCTGCCATTTCCGTCAAAAAATGTTGCCACGGCCAACGTTCTTAGAACTTAGTGTTGTCAGACCTCAATATTTCCCTTTGGCACACCCTACAGGGCACATTTATGAGCAGATTGCTTTGAAACATGGCATGCTTGTTTAGGGCGACCTCTAGATGGGAGCTATCGATTTGCTTCAATTTCTGTCAAAAAATGTTGCCGCGGCCAACGTTCTTAGAACTTAGTTTAGTCAGACCACAATATTTCCCTTCGGCACACCTTACAGGGCACATTTATGATTGGATTGCTCTGATACCTGGTATGCTTGTTTGGTGTGACCTCTAGATGGGAGCTATCGATTTTTTTCCATTTCCGTCAAAAAATGTTGCCGCGGCCAACGTTCTTAGAACTTAGTTTAGTCAGACCTCAATATTTCCCTTTGGCACAACCTTCAGGGCACATTTATGATCAGATTGCTTTGAAACCTGGTATGCTTGTTTGGGGAGACATCTAGATGGGAGCTATCGATTTTCTTCCATTTCCTTCGAAAAATGTTGCCGCGGCCAACATTTTTAGAACTTAGTTTAGTCAGACCTCAATACTTTCCTTTGGCACACCCTACAGGGCACATTTATGTTCGGATTGCTTTGAAACCTGGCGTGCTTGTTTGGGGTGACCTCTAGATTGGAGCTATCGATTTTCTTCCAATTCTGTCCGTCAAAAAATGTTGCCATTGAAATAAGTTTAGTCAGGCATCAATATATTCCTTTGGCATGCCCTACAGAGCACATTTATGATCAGATCGGTTTGAAACTTTTTATGCTTGTTTGGGGTTACCTCTTGATGGGAGCTATTGATTTTCTTCGATTTCCGTCAAAAAATGTTGCCACTGGCAATGACCTTCGATGAACTTAGTGCAGTTAAGCATCAGTATTTCCATTTGACACACCCAGCAGGGCACATTTAAGATTGGATCGCTTGCAAACTTGGTGTGCTTGTGTGGGGTGACATCTATATGGAAGCTGTCGATTTTCTTCCATTTCTGTCAAAAAATGTTGCCGCTGACCTTTGAACTTAGTTTAGTCAGACCTCAATATTTCCCTTTAACACACCCTTCAGGGCACATTTGTGATCGGATCACTTTAAAACTTGGTATGTGTGTTTGGGGTGACCTCTAGATGTGAGCTATTTTTTAATTTCCATAAAAAGTTATTGTCATTATCACCAGCCTTTGAACTTACTGCATTTGTACATCAGCTTATCCCTTTTGCACTCTCTGTAGGGTATATTTATGAATTTCCATACCCCCCTCCCCCCCCCCCCCCAAAAAAAACCCCAAAAAACAAAAAAACAAAAAAAACCATTGCCACAAAGCAATGACCTTCTACTTAGTGCATTAACATCTCCCTTTGACATGCCTCAGAGGGTACATTCATTATCAGGTTGTTTTGAAACTTTGTATGCTTATACAGTGTGACAAAGAAAGGAGCTATTGATTTTCTTTTCTTTTCCATCAGAAACTGTTGCTGTTAGCAACAATCTTTGAATTTATTGCATTTGTGCATCAACATTCTTTGACATGGCCTACAGGCCACATTTATCATAGGATTGTTTTTGAACTTGGTGTGCTCATTAGTCAAGAACTCTAGATAAGAGCTATTGATTAGCATTCATTTCTGTGAAAAAAGTTGCCATTTACAATAATCTCTGAACATACTGCGTTTGTGTATCAACATTCTTCCTTTAGCCAGTCTTATAGTTTACATTTAAAAATGCATGGATTACTCTGACGTTGTGCACACACAATGCTGTTATGTTGAAGTTTCATCAAATAACATTGGTACCAATGATCTTCAATTTTGCCATTTCATTTATAACTTACCAAGTTCAAGTTTGTCAAGTTGAGCTACAGTGTCATTGACACTTTCATTATCAGTTTTGGTTTCCGTTCTGTAATTAAAGTTCCGCTTGGCCAACTGAAACACACCTTGGCAGTTTGGTTAGGCATGATGAGAGGAAGAACTCTTTGTATTTTGAGATCATTGTGCCAAAGGTCAAGGTCACAGTGACCTTGACCATAAACCTATAAGAGAGTTTGCTTCTCTAATTGAAATTTTGCTCACCCGATCAGGGGTCAATTTAATTTGAAAATTTTGATTAGCATTTTGCTAGTCTTAATTGAGAATTGATTAGCAATTTTGTCAATTTGATTAGCATTTTTGCATTGAGTTTAAAAAGATGAAAAAACTGCTTAAAATACCCTGTTCCATCAAAAAGAACCAATGCAAATTGCAATGGTTGTGACTGTAATGTATAATTCAATCATGTTTCAAAACACTTTTGGTCACTGATGTATTTCTTAGATTAGTGTGCACCATGTTTTCATTGCATCACTTAGCATCTGCTTTGAATTGTAAGGGGGCCCAGTAGGGGACTGTAATTTCTTTCTTTACTGCCAGAATGAGGAAAGATGAGAATCATGCCATGAAAATGATTGTTTGATTCAGGTAATATAAAGAGCTGGATGATTAACCAGTATTTTGATACATTTCGATTCAATTTTTGTAACTGGTAAAATATTGCTTGTCTTTGAAAATTACCAGTGTATCAAATCTTTCGTTATAAGGAACAGAGGGGTCGATATTCGTATTCTTGGACTTTCATTCACAAGCTGTTTTGCCTGTGAAAGTTAACAGAAATATGATGGAAATAAAATTAATAAAACTGCATTATTTGCAATCGTGTTCTTTATTTATTGATGGGTAAGTATTGTTTTCCTCATCAAAATGACATTGACATGTCTAACGAATTGACCAATCAAATTTTGTTTTTTAGAACCATGTGCATTCAACACTTCTGGGATTTGGGAAGACAAAACCCACAAATATTATGTTGCACAAGCCTTAAGTTTTGGCAGTAATTAAAGAGTGCTATAAATAAATCCATATGATGCAGGATAGACCAAGCCCCATCAATGGAACAGGGTAATTATTGCTTCGAATAAACACATCCACAGACAGAGTACACTGAACTACAATAAAATTTCCTAACAGTAAAAATAGATCAAACGTCAATGAGGTCAGCATGCGCGGACGGCTGTTGGTGGGTTTCACAAAAATTAACACTAGCAAAGCATATCGGTATTCAACATTTTATTTTACTAATTTCCTCAGACATCTGCAATGTTCAAAAATCGAAAACAGTAAATACAGGAGGAACAGTGGAGAAGATATTCGCCATTATTTCCGTTTACCCTGGCGCCTGCTTCATATTTTGGGGAGGGTGGCGTGCAGGGACTTGGCACAAGCTGAGAAATGGAAAAAAGAAGATATCCATCATCATTTTTGGATTGATTCTGATGTGCCCCCATAATGGTATATAAATATTAACGTTAATATTTATGTATCATTATGGGGGCACTTCAGAACCGATCCATTTCTCAGCTTGCGTTGAGTACCTCTGTGTGTGTGTGTGTGTGCGTGCGTGCATGCGTGCGTGCGTGCGTGCGTGCGTGCGTGCATGCGTGCGTGCATGCATGTTTGTCTTACCAACTTGACGAGGTAATTAGACAAAAGAGTTTGCGTGTTTTGCCGTACCGAGGTACAAAAGACAAAAGAAACCCTTTACCTCAGTTGTTTTCCCAGAACTGTACCGGCAAAACGAGGTAGAAACCGTTAGTCCACACAAAGGACAAACAATGGGGTACCTCGGTATGTAGGGTAGACAAGACTCTGTGTGTGTGTGTGTGTGTGTGTGTGTGTGTGTGTGTGTGTGTGTGTGTGTGTGTGTGTGTGTGTGTGTGTGTGTGTGCTTGAGGTTAAAAAATCGCACTGGCACAGACATTTCCTACTGAAATGTTTTTTTCTTTTAATATGCCGCCGAAAAATTGTTTTCATTGACTGAACCCTGATTGTTTTCAAACATGACAAAAAAGTACATAAAATTGATTTAAACTAAGTGATGAGCTTAGGAACTGGTTAAACTGACTGGCAAAAATTGATGTTATTCATTGATGGGCTCTAATTTAGTCCTTACAAGGATGTTACGCAAGCTTTTGTTTTTCTTATAGGCGATGACAGGTTGCAGATTCAAAGGTTCATTTAATTTAGCATTGGTAAAATTGAATTCATCTTTTAACATTTTTGCTATTTCGATATTCATTCTGTTGTACGTTAAAGTGAAAGGAATGATAGACCTCCTTTCGCATTCGCCCTCTGATATGTTCATACCAAATGGCCAGAGGGTTTGAAGCGTATTGATCCAAAAAGCTTCACCTTTTTTTCTAAATTCATCCGTTTCTTCTAATGTGTCTTTAATTGGTGGTTGTTCAATAGGATGGATTTCGAAATAGTCCAAAGAATGGCCAGGAAGGTTAAAATGTTGTGCTACTGGGGCATCAGCATTATGTTTTATATCCTGTTTGTGTCTAGTAGCACAGTCTCGGAAAGGATTTTGACTTTGACCAACATACTGTTTCCGACAGCGCTTACATGTGATAAGGTAAATAATGTTTGGTGAATCACAATGGAGGGGGTTACGGATCTGATAATGATTTTTCGTTTGTTCGGAGGAAAATTCCTCTTTCTGATCAGGCATAAAAGTATGCAATCTACATCGAGGCTTTTTGCAATTAAATACCGCGCCACTACCACTCTACAACGGTCTGTTGTGTTCAATCTTCAGTGGTTCGAAATCAGTAGTTTCAGCTGGACTTTCGAGCTTTTTCAGAGTTTGAGACTTTAAGGTACGCAAAAAGCGCAGTGAGTATCCTCTCGATCTGAGGGCGCCAAATAGAGTGGAACATGCCTCATTGAAATTTACCTTATCACTTGAATTGCGGTGGAAACGAATGAGTTGTGATTTGATGATACCTTCAAATGTATGTTGAGGATTAAATGATTTTGTGTGCAACAATTGATGTGAATCAGTTGGTTTAAAATACACTTTATAATCTAAATGACCGGATGCCTGAAATTGCTTGCCTTTATACACGGTCACATCGAGAAAATCAACAGAATTTTCACTGATAGTAGCTTTCAATTTAATATTTGGATCGTGATTGTTCCAAATTTCCAAAAAGTCATCAAAATCTTCTTTTGAATGTTTCCAAATAATAAAAATGTCATCTAAATACCTGAGATATACGAGAGGATGCTTTGCACATTTGCTTAAGGCATTTTCCTCCCATTCCGCTATATAAATGCTTGCAAAATTAGGACTGAATCTTTTACCCATAGGACAACCCATTATTTGTAGAAAATATTCTCCATTGAATTGAAAGTCATTACCTTTTAAGCTCAGCTCTAAAAGATCCAAAATTTGTTCATCTGGGCATTTTGCATCTGGATATTTTTCAAATGCATTTTTAACTGATTTAACACTTTTATCAATATCAATGTTCGTATACATACTGTCGATATCCAAAGTAGCCTGCAGAAACCAGTTTTAAAAAAAAAAACAGCTTTTGAAAAAATAAAAAAAAAATTTAAAAAATCACCAGTTTTGAAAAAACAATCACCGTTTTTGAAAAAAACCCAGCTTTTGAAAATAAATTTACCACTTTTGAAAAACAAATTCTAACCACATTTGAAAAAAAAATTACCACTTTTGAAATAAATTGTCGTTTTTTCAAAACTGGTTATTTTTTTTTCAAAACTGGTTATTTTTTCAAAACTGGAATTTTTTTTTATCAAAAGTGGTTATTTTTTTTTCAAAACTGGTTATTTTTTTTTCAAAACTGGTTATTTTTTCAAAACTGGAAACTTTTTTTATCAAAAGTGGTTATTTTTTTTCAAAACTGGAGAAAATTAATGGAAGATAGTTCTTTTTTAGTTTCAAATTGTTTACCAATCTTCAGCCTTCAAAACCGGATGTCGCCTGGAGCCGACTTGAATCTGTCTGACCTGTGCAGGATGCTGGGTGTCGACTATACAGTTGACAGAAGATATCTGCATGGTTTTGTACGACATTGAAGAATCGCCACCCCTTCTAATACTAACTCGTTAAAACAAGAGCAACGCGAAGCATGGCATGTGCCCCCTCCCAAAATGCCAAGTGTATCAAACGCCAAATTTATAGAAGTAACTGTAACCTAAAAAGAACTAGAGGGGACCGCCAAGGGTGGCTAATTCTCCCGAATTAATTCCTTGATACTGTAATGCCTCGATACTGTAATGCTGTGATACTATAACTAATAATACGGTCTAGCAGAATTTTAAACCTCTTACTTGGCAAAAAATCAGTAATTTGACCTTGAGGTCAAAGGTCAGTGTCATGTGGGTCATGATGATACGCGACACACAATCTCATGGTGATACACCAACATACCAAATACCATAAGCCTAGGTCAAAAGATAAATCAGTTCTGAGCCGGACACGAATTCCATCTACAGACGGACAGACAGACGGAATTGGGTTTATGTGTTTAAATTTATGTGTTTATTCTAAAAACACATGTCCAAATGGTCAAAAAAGTGATTTTTAGGAAATTTTTCGGGTGGTAGCTAACCCTAACCCTACCCTACTACTGACCCTAATCCCTAACCCCCCCACCCCCCACACCTCCCTCACCCACCACCCCCCACCCCGAATTATAAATTTGAATTTTGTGACTAAAGGTGAAAATCGACACATAACCCCCACCTGTACTTCAAGATAAGTCACATAAGCCATAAATAGCCACATAAACTGAAAAACAGCCGGGGCAGACATAAACCCCTTCCATACTTGCGACTAAACACTTAAACCCATTTCGTTAGCTCGGACATACTGACTGACAGATTGATGACGCCATGACTACATTCCCCTGAAAGTATGGAAATAATTATTTAAATCCAGCATATGATGACAGCAAATATGTTGGACGGACACATTTTGCAATCATCTCCTAAGTTAAACAAGGGCAAATAACTATGTAAATGTTTATGCGAAGATGTTAATTCTATTACAGGATCCGTTCCCCCATATTGAGGTATAAGCATAGCAAACATTATTTGAATTCAACAAATAATGACAGTGCCACAGCAGCAAATATGTTGGACGGACACATTTTTCAATAATAATCCCCTAAGTTAAACAAAGGCAAATAACTCAGTAAATCCTTCGGCAAAATTATTAATTCTGCTGTAGGATCCGTTCCCCCATGTTGAGGTACAAGCATAGCAAAATTTATTTGAATCCGCCAAATAATGACAGTGCTGGAGCGGCATATATGTTGGACAGACACATTTGTGTAATGAACATACGTAACATACGGACGAAGCTCTCCACTAGATGCCCCCTCCCCGACCAGATCAGTCGGGGGCATAAAAAGTTGCTAGCATTTTAAAACAAGGTTACTTGGGGTGGAAGTCCTCTAAAATGAACAACCTGAGTATAATCGGTTGACTATCCTTGACTTTATTTCCACGTGGTGGTCACAATCTTTCAGTATGCAGAAATGTGACCTTGAACACCAATAACAAAATAAATACCATTAAGGAACGGTTTGATCCTGCGATTCGTCATCTGCATTGTGTCCTTCGGTGAGATATTCAACTGCCCAGGCTGGGTTACAGTGACGTTGGGTAATGAGTGGTACAACATGCAGATGGCGTACTTGTCTTCAACCACCGATAAGCGGCATGGTTTTGTCGGGCTAGTAAAGCTTCACGATAGCTTGCTGCCACTGGGCTGATCTTTCCTGTTTGTTCGGCTCATCCTACCTTCGCAAAATTGCCCGACACGATATGACTCATTTTGTTGAAACTGATGTTGAAGCTCAATTGAAAATATCAACTATGACCCAACGATGACACCAAAATAACCCTAACCTTTCACAGACCCTTATCGTTGATAGCACTCATTGGGGTTGGATAGCACGTGGCTCTACATATCAGTTAGTCAGGTTTGTAGAAAAGTATTTTCAGTTGTTTTGTAGTGCCCCAGGCGCCCAAATTATAGCCTCTGTACTTCTCAAGGAAAAGTATGGAATGTGGACGTTTTGGAGCTCATGTGTACAGTTGGGTGTCAAGTCGGTTTTTTTAGCTTAACTTGACATAGTCAAGATAAGCTATTGCCATCACGCGTACAGAAGTCTGTAAGTCTGTGAGTCTGTTAGTCTGTGAGTCTGTGACGTCTGTTCACATTTCCTTTAGCACGGGCTACACCCCGCAGTTCTTGTCTGATCGTCACGAAATTTCATATGCAGGTTTGGGGTCATGTCTAGATGAGAACGTCCCCTTTTGGTCGCGATCGGGCAACCGGTATGGCTGCCCGAGCCCAAAACCCGAAAACCATTAGCACAGTCTACAGGTCATATTTATGAAGGGATTTCATTGTAACTTGGTAGGATGCCTCTGTATAGTGCCTAGACGAGAACGTCCCCTTTTGGGCATGATCTATCAACCGTAATGGCTGCCCAAGCCCGAAACCCAAAACCTTTTAGCACAGTCTGCAGGTCATGTTTAATGTGGAGGGATTTCATTGTATCTTGGTAGGATGACTCCTTATGATGTCTAGATGCGAATTTCCCCATTTGGGCATGATCTGCCAACCATGACGACTGCCCGAGCCCAAAACCCGAAAACCTTTAGCACAGTCTACAGGTCATATTTATTGAGGAATTTCATTGTAACTTGGTGGGTTGACTTCATACAATGTCTAGATGAGAAAGTCCCCCTTTGGACGTGATTGGGCAACTGTGACGGCTACAGGAGCCCGAAAACCTTTAGCACAGTCTAGAGGTCATATTTATGAAATGATTTCATTGTAACTTGGCAGGATGACTCCAAATAATGTCTAGATGAGAACGTCCCATTTTGATCGCGATCATGCAGCCTTGATGGGTGCCCGAGCCCAAAAACCTTTAGCATAGGCAAAAGGTCATATTTATGGAAGGATTTCATTGTAACCTGTTAGGTTGACTCCATATAATGCCTAGATGATGACATCCCCTTTCGGTCGTGATTGGTCAGTTGTGATGGCTACAAGTGCCCGAAGCCCGAAAACCTTGAGCACAGTCTACAGGTCATATTTATGAAGGGATTTCATTGTAACTTCTTAGGATCACTCCAGATGATGCTCAGATGAGATTGTCCCCTATGGTTGCGATCATTCAACCATGATGGCTGCCCAAGCCCGAAGCCCGAAAACCTTTAGCACAGTCTACAGGTCATATTTATGAAGGGATTTCATTGTAACTTGGTAGGTTAACTTCATATAATATCTAGATGAGAACGTGCGATCATTCACCCATGATGGCTGCCCGAGCCCGAAGCCCGAAAACCTTTAGCACAGTCTACAGGTCATATTTATGAAGGGATTTCATTGTAACTTGGTAGGTTAACTTCATATAATGTCTAGGTGAGAACGTCCCCTTTTGGACATGATTGGGCAACTGTGACAGCTAAAGGTGCCCGAAGCCCGAAAACCTTTAGCACAGTCTACAGGTCATATTTATGAGGGGATTTCATTGTAACTTGGTAGGATGACTCCAAATAATGTCTAGATGAGAACGTCCCCTTTTGATCGTGATCATTCAGCCTTGATGGGTGCCCGAGCCCAAAAACCTTTAGCATAGGTAAAAGGTCATATTTATGGAAGGATTTCATTGTAACCTATTAGGTTGACTCCATATAATGCCTAGATGATGACATCCCCTTTTGGTCATAATTGGTCAGCTGTGTTGGCTACAAGTGCCCGAAGCCCAAAAACCTTGAGCACAGTCTACAGGCCATATTTATGAAGGGATTTCATTGTAACTTCATAGGATCATTCCAGATGATGCCCAGATGAGATTGTCCCCTTTGGTTGCGATTATTCAACCATGATGGCTGCCCGAACCCGAAGCCCGAAAACCTTAAGCACAGTCTACAAGTCATATTTGTGAAGGGATTTCATTGTAACTTGGTAGGTTGACTTCATATAATGCCTAGATGAGAACGTCCCCTTTTGGTCATGTTTGGGTAACTTTGACGGCTAAAGGTGCTTGAAGCCCAAAAACCTTTAGCACTGTCTACAGGTCATATTTATGAAGGGATTTCATTGTAACTTGGTAGGTTGACTCCAAATAAGGTCAAGGTGAGAACGTCCCATTTTGGCCGTGATCATTCAGCCTTGATGGGTGCCCGAGCCCAAAAACCTTTAGCATAGGCAAAAGTTTATATTTATAGAAGGATTTCATTGTAACATTGTTAGGTTGACTCCATATAATGCCTAGATGATGATATCCCCTTTTGGTCGTGATTGGTCAACTGTGATGGCTACAGGTGCCCGAAGCCCGAAAACCTTGAACACAGTCTACAGGTCATATTTATGAAGGGATTTCATTGTAACTTCGCAGGATCACTCCAGATGATGCCCAGATGAGATTGTCCCCTTTGGTTGTGATCATTCAACCATGATGGCTGCCCGAGCCCGAAGCCCGAAAACCTTTAGCACAGTCTAAGGTCATATTTATGCAGGGATTTCATTGTAACTTGGTTGCTTGACTTCATATAATGTCTAGATGAGAACGTCCCCTTTTGGACACGAGTGGGCAACTATGACGGCTTCAGGGGCCCAAAGCCCGAAAACCTTTAGAACAGTCTACATGTCATAATTATGAAGGGATTTTATTGTAGCTTGGTAGGATGACTCCAAATAGTGTCCAGATGAGAACGTCCCCTTTTGGTCACGATCATTCAGCCTTGATGGCTGCCTGAAGCCCGAAAACCTTTAGCACAGTCTACAGGTCGTATTTATAGAGGGATTTCATTGTAACTTGGTAGGTTGACTTCATATAATGTCTAGATGAGAACGTCCCCTTTGGACGCAATTGGGAAACTGACGGCTACAGGGGCCTGAAGCCCGAAAACCTTTAGCACAGTCTACAGGCCATATTTATGAAGGGATTTTAATGTAACTTGATAGGATGACTCATTTTGGAATAATTTCATTGTAATTTTGTTGATATATGTTAACTGTGAGGGCCACATATATTAACTGTGAGGTCATATTAACCCATCCCCTCAGATCTTTAGTACAGTGTACACCTCATATTATTTTTATCATAAACATAGCATACAGGGAACAGAAATGAACATATTCCCAATTATCACAATTCTTGTCTTATTTCATAATCCTTTTATAAACATTGAACATTATCCTTTTCATCAAACACAACACACAAGTTAAGCTACAGTGTCATTGACACTTTCATTGGACATGCACTGGCCATTCGTGATTTGTGTAACAGTGTCACATAATCTTTGTCATACAGGCACATAATTCCTCCAAACGAAACCCACGCTAATGATAGCCCAGGCTCCTATTATACTTAGTTTGTGTTTTCCATGGAAGCCTGCTGTTATCACCGGCTAGCAATACGTGTACACGATGCCCAAACACTCCCATCTTTGCTCTATCAATTGTGAATAGAGTAATAACGAATGGGAAAGCTAAAATAATAAACTGGTATCTGTGATTGGTCAGTTAGCTAACTTCTTTGAACAAGTTAGTAACTTTATTGAACAAGTCAGCTAATTTGAATAAACAAGTTGCTACCTTGTTTAAACTACATAAGTAACTTGTTGAAACAAGTTAGTTACGTTGTTTACGTCACATATGTTCGTTACACAAATGTGTCTGTCCAACATATATGCCGCTCCAGCACTGACATTATTTGTCGGATTCAAATAAATTTTGCTATGCTTGTACCTCAACATGGGGGAACGGATCCTACAGCAGAATTAATAATTTTGCCAAAGGATTTACTGAATTATTTGCCCTTGTTTAACTTAGGGGTTTGTTATTGAAAAATGTGTCCATCCAACATATTTGCTGCTGTCATTATTTGTTGAATTCAAATAATGTTTGTCATGCTTATACCTCAATATGGGGGAACGGATCCTGAAACAGAATTAACATCTTCGCATAAACATTTACATAGTTATTTGCCCTTGTTTAACTTAGGAGATGATTGCAAAATGTGTCCATCCAACATATTTGCTGTCATCAATGTTGGATTTAAATAATTATTTCCCCAAACTAATTTCGGGGGAGTGTAGTCGTGGCGTGGTCTATCTGTCAGTCAGTACGTCCGAGCTAATGAAATCGGTTTAAGTGTTTAGTCGTTAAGTACGGAAGGGGTTTATGTCTGTCCCGGCTGTTTTTCGGTTTATGTGGCTATTTTTGGCTTATGTGACTTGTTAGCGTAACTTGACATAGTCAAGATAAGCTATTGCCATCACGCGTACGGAAGTCTGTTAGTCTGTGAGTCTGTAGTCTGTGAGTCTGTGATGTCTGTTCACATTTCCTTTAGCACGGGCTACACCCCGCAGTTCTTGTCTGATCGTCACGAAATTTCATATGCAGGTTTGGGGTCATGTCTAGATGAAAACATCCCCTTTTGGTCGCGATCGGGTAACCGGTATGGCTGCCCGAGCCCAAAACCCGAAAACCATTAGCACAGTCTACAGGTCGTATTTATGAAGGGATTTCATTGTAACTTGGTAGGATGCCTCTGTATAGTGCCTAGACGAGAACGTCCCCTTTTGGGCATGATCTATCAACCGTGATGGCTGCCCAAGCCCGAAAACCCAAAAACTTTTAGCACAGTCTGCAGGTCATGTTTAATGTGGAGGGATTTCATTGTATCTTGGTAGGATGACTCCTTATGATGTCTAGATGCGAATTTCCCCATTTGGGCATGATCTGCCAACCGTGACGACAGCCCGAGCCCAAAACCCGAAAACCTTTAGCGCAGTCTACAGGTCATATTTATTGAGGAATTTCATTGTAACTCGGTGGGTTGACTTCATACAATGTCTAGATGAGAAAGTCCCCCTTTGGACGTGATTGGGCAACTGTGACGGCTACAGGAGCCCGAAGCCTGAAAACCTTTAGCACAGTCTAGAGGTCATATTTATGAAATGATTTCATTGTAACTTGGCAGGATGACTCCAAATAATATCTAGATGAGAACGTCCCATTTTGATCGCGATCATGCAGCCTTGATGGGTGCCCGAGCCCAAAAACCTTTAGCATAGGCAAAAGGTCATATTTATGGAAGGATTTCATTGTAACCTGTTAGGTTGACTCCATATAATGCCTAGATGATGACATCCCCTTTCGGTCGTGATTGGTCAGTTGTGATGGCTACAAGTGCCCGAAGCCCGAAAACCTTGAGCACAGTCTACAGGTCATATTTATGAAGGGATTTCATTGTAACTTCTTAGGATCACTCCAGATGATGCTCAGATGAAATTGTCCCCTATGGCTGCGATCATTCAACCATGATGGCTGCCCAAGCCCAAAGCCCGAAAACCTTTAGCACAGTCTACAGGTCATATTTATGAAGGGATTTCATTGTAACTTGGTAGGTTAACTTCATATAATGTCTAGATGAGAACATGCGATCATTCACCCATGATGGCTGCCCGAGCCCGAAGCCCGAAAACCTTTAGCACAGTCTACAGGTCATATTTATGAAGGGATTTCATTGTAACTTGGTAGGTTAACCTCATATAATGTCTAGGTGAGAACGTCCCCTTTTGGACATGATTGGGCAACTGTGACAGCTAAAGGTGCCCGAAGCCCGAAAACCTTTAGCACAGTCTACAGGTCATATTTATGAGGGGATTTCATTGTAACTTGGTAGGATGACTCCAAATAATGTCTAGATGAGAACGTCCCCTTTTGATCGCCATCATTCAGCCTTGATGGGTGCCCGAGCCCAAAAACCTTTAGCATAGGTAAAAGGTCATATTTATGGAAGGATTTCATTGTAACCTATTAGGTTGACTCCATATAATGCCTAGATGATGACATCCCCTTTTGGTCGTAATTGGTCAGCTGTGTTGGCTACAAGTGCCCGGAGCCCAAAAACCTTGAGCACAGTCTACAGGCCATTTATGAAGGGATTTCATTGTAACTTCATAGGATCATTCCAGATGATGCCCAGATGAGATTGTCCCCTTTGGTTGCGATTATTCAGCCATGATGGCTGCCCGAACCCGAAGCCCAAAAACCTTAAGCACAGTCTACAAGTCATATTTGTGAAGGGATTTCATTGAAACTTGGTAGGCTGACTTCATATAATGCCTAGATGAGAACGTCCCCTTTTGGACATGTTTGGGCAACTTTGACGGCTAAAGGTGCCCGAAGCCCAAAAACCTTTAGCACTGTCTACAGGTCATATTTATGAAGGGATTTCATTGTAACTTGGTAGGTTGACTCCAAATAAGGTCAAGATGAGAACGTCCCATTTTGGCCGTGATCATTCAGCCTTGATGGGTGCCCGAGCCCAAAAACCTTTAGCATAGGCAAAAGTTTATATTTATAGAAGGATTTCATTGTAACATTGCTAGGTTGACTCCATATAATGCCTAGATGATGACATCCCCTTTTGGTAGTGATTGGTCAGCTGTGATGGCTACAGGTGCCCGAAGCCCGAAAACCTTGAACACAGTCTACAGGTCATATTTATGAAGGGATTTCATTGTAACTTCGCAGGATCACTCCAGATGATGCCCAGATGAGATTGTCCCCTTTGGTTGTGATCATTCAACCATGATGGCTGCCCGAGCCCGAAGCCTGAAAACCTTTAGCACAGTCTAAGGTCATATTTATGCAGGGATTTCATTGTAACTTGGTAGGTTGACTTCATATAATGTCTAGATGAGAACGTCCCCTTTTGGACACGAGTGGGCAACTGTGACGGCTTCAGGGGCCCAAAGCCCGAAAACCTTTAGAACAGTCTACAGGTCATAATTATGAAGGGATTTTATTGTAGCTTGGTAGGATGACTCCAAATAGTGTCCAGATGAGAACGTCCCCTTTTGGTCACGATCATTCAGCCTTGATGGCTGCCTGAAGCCCGAAAACCTTTAGCACAGTCTACAGGTCGTATTTATGGAGGGATTTCATTGTAACTTGGTAGGTTGACTTCATATAATGTCTAGATGAGAACGTCCCCTTTAGACGCAATTGGGAAACTGACGGCTACAGGGGCCCGAAGCCCGAAAACCTTTAGCACAGTCTACAGGCCATATTTATGAAGGGATTTTAATGTAACTTGATAGGATGACTCATTTTGGAATAATTTCATTGTAATTTTGTTGATATATGTTAACTGTGAGGGCCACATATATTAACTGTGAGGTCATATTAACCCACCCCTCAGATCTTTAATACAGTGTACACCTCATATTATTTTTATCATAAACATAGCATACAGGGAACAGAAATGAACATATTCCCAATTATCACAATTCTTGTCTTATTTCATAATCCTTTTATAAACATTGAACATTATCCTTTTCGTCAAACACAACACACAAGTTAAGCTACAGTGTCATTGACACTTTCATGTTCAAGTACAGGTGGGGGTTACGAGTCTTTTTTCCACCTTCGGTCACATAGTGCAAATTTATGATCCTGGGGGTGGGGGGGGGGGGGGGTAGGGGTTAGGGTCAGTCAGTAGTAGGGTAGGGTTATGGTTAGCTACCACCCAAAAAATGTCCTAAAAATCACTTTTTTTTGACTATTTGGACATGTTTTTTTAGAATAAACACATAAATTTAAACACATAAATCCATTCCATCTGTCCGTCCGTCTGGAGATGGAATTAATGTCCGGCTCAGAACTGTTTTATCTTTTGACCTAGGCTTATGGTATTTGGCATGTGGGTGGATCACCATGAGATAATGTGTCGCGTATCATCATGACCCACATATAACACTGACCTTTGACCTCAAGGTCAAATTACTGATTTTTTGCCAAGTAAGAGGTTTAAAATTCTGCTAGACAGTATTATTAGTTATAGTGTCACAGCATTACAGTATCGAGGCATTACAGTATCAAGGAATTAATTCGGGAGAATTAGCCACCCTTGGCAGCCCCCTCTAGTTCTTTTTAGGTTACAGCTACTTCTATAAATTTGGCGTTTGATAAACTTGGCATTTTGGGAGGGGGCATATGCCACGCTTCGTATTGCTCTTGTTTTAACGAGTTAGTATTGGTGATTCTTCGATGTCATACAAAACAATGCAGATATCTTCTGTCAACTGTATAGTCCACACCCAGCATCCTGCACAGGTCAGACAGATTCAAGTCGGCACCAGGAGACATCCGGTTTTGAAGGCTGAATATTGGTAAAAAGTTTGAAACTAAAAAAGAACTATTTTCCATTAATTTCTCCAGTTTTGAAAAAAAAATAACCACTTTTGATAAAAAAAATTTCCAGTTTTGAAAAAATAACCAGTTTTGAAAAAATAACCAGTTTTGAAAAAAAAATAACCAGTTTTGAAAAAGATAACCAGTTTTGAAAAAACGACAGTTTATTTCTAAAGTGGTAATTTTTTTTTCAAATGTGGTTAGAATTTGTTTTTCAAAAGTGGTAAATTTATTTTCAAAAGCTGGGTTTTTTTTTTCAAAAACGGGTGATTTTTTTTTCAAAACCTGTGATTTTTAAAAAAAAAAAATTTATTTTTTCAAAAGCTGTTTTTTTTTTCAAAACTGGTTTCTACATTGCCAGAATTGCATTTTTCGATATTTTTAATTTCGAAATTTTTGACAGGAAATCCTGTGTATTTTTTAGATAGCTCGGATGTCTATTTGCTGTAGGTTTCAGATGATAATCAATTAATTCCGAGATCGCGTAAGATTCCGAATTACAATCTGATACAATTGGTCTCCCGGGTGGAGTTAAATCATCCGTCCATGAAGAACGGTCCTTGTGGATCTTTGGTAGGATATAAAATTGTCTTGTTTGAGCACTGAGCTTTGCTGCTAAATATCGCAATTGTTTTTTGGTAATGTGACCTTCGTTGAGAAGAAATTTTAAGATCTTATTGAATTTTTCGATATTACTAGGCCAAATAAGTGAATCTATTTTCTTATAATGTTTAGTATTGCTGAGTTGTCTCATGGCTTCCTTTATATAATTATCCTGAGATAGAACAACTACCGAGTACCGACCCACCTTTGTCGGCTGGTTTAATTACTAATTTCTTATTTTTTCGAAGTTTTGTGAGGGCTCTCCATTCACCAGCTGTTAAATTGTCTTTATCAGAGAGTATGTTCATGCTGAATACCTTTTGGATGGTTCGTTTGCTAGCCTCAATAATTTCGGGATCTACTTCACTATCTGGAGGTGACCAACCAGATAATTCTGTAAAAGGAAGTTTCCGACTGCTGGAGTTTCTAAAACGGTCTGCTAATTTCATTTGCCTAAGAAAATTACAGTTGTATGATGGTAAATTTGTTTGGTTACCAGTTTTAGGCTTTGTTGCTGTTACAAAAGTTAAATCGCGATCTAAAAGAGATTTCTCTTGGGTTGTTAGGTCATTGGTGCCGGACAGGTTAACCACATTAGTTTCTAATCCCACATCTGTTAGGCAGCTGTTACCTTTGCCTTTACTTAGTTTAAATTTAGGTAGTTCAACCAGTGATCGTACTTAATATTAGCGGTTCTCGTGGTCCAATGGATTAAATCCTGAACAACATCAAACTTCCGCATCATCAATTTTTGGTATAACGTTAACATATTTCACTTTCCGAATGGTTTCGTTGATGATGTTCAGGGTTCTCCTCTCAGCCTGAGGGAGTTTTTGCGAAAAGTTTAGTTCAGCGAAATAAATTATTGCTGATCTAAACTTGACCCTGATATCGCTAAACATATTCCGCAACTGCTTAACTACGAGATCAGAATTATCATTTCGAGAATTCACGCCAATATTTAATAATATTTTTTGGGGACTGGACTGGCCCCTGTGCCCTTTAAACATAGAGTGCAGATGATTGAATTTGGCGCCGGGGTAACACTCCACCTGGATGTCCGGATGGGGATTTCGATCAATGCATCCTAAATTTGAACTTCCAATCATAAGGATGTTTTTACAAACATCGTGGAGGCGCCAATTCTTTTTGTCAAAATTAACTCGGCTTTTATGCCGAAACTGGGAGAATTTAGAATCAAATGAGCGGCCCGAGTTGCGGCTCGGTGATTTGACTTTCTCTGAGTATGATATACCTGGTTGAACCACACTAGAGGCAGGAGAAGGGGGAGAGGAAACAGAAGCAGGAGAGCAAACAGAAGCAGCAGGAGGATGAGGAGTTCTAGTGAGAGCACTAGGGAACCAGAGAAGAAAGGCTGAGGAGGAGTAGGAGGTAGAGGAACAAGACGAGGCGAGACAGCGTTACTCAATTTGCAAGCATCTTCAGTCACAATATGGACCGGAGATGTTTGCAAATTGAGGCGCTTACTCTGAGAGAAAGAAGAAGTAGAAGGAAAAGAAGAGGGAGAAGTGCTTTGCCTTGAACTTTTCTTATTATTCTTTTCGCATTGGGGTAGAGGGACAACACGGGCCGGAGTTTGCTTGCTCCCTCCTGTATTGTTCCTTATTCCAGACGCTGATCGAAGTTCCGAAATGTAAGACTCATAGGCCAAAATTGTCTTATCTGTCAACTTATTTTTAAAGTTCTTTTTAGCCCAGATCAAGGCACGTGCCAAAGCGCTGTTGAAGTCTATTTTTTCGAGTCCAGGAGGTGGTCGCATAGCCAAAGTTATCTAAGACTTCAACTGGTTTAAATTTATCTTATAATGCTCAACTAAAGCATTTAATGTTTGATTGGCCCATCCCACACTAATCTGTCAAAAAACAGAAAAAGTGTGTGTGTGTGTGTGTGTGTGTGTGTGTGTGTGTGTGTGTGTGTGTGTGTGTGTGTGTGTGGTGTTTATGCGCATGTGTGTGTGTGTATGTTTGAGGTTAAAAAATCGCACTGGCACAGACATTTCCTACTGAAACGTGTTTTTCTTTTAATATGCCGCCGAAAAATTGTTTTCATTTACTGAACCCTGATTGGTTTCAAACATGACAAAAAAGTACATAAAATTGATTTAAACTAAGTGATGAGCTTAGGAAGTGGTTAAACTGACTGACAAAAATTGATGTTATTCATTGATGGGCTCTAATTTAGTCCTTACAAGGATGTTACGCAAGTTTTTGTTTTTCTTATAGGCGATGACAGGTCGAAGATTCAAAGGTTCATTTAATTTAGCATTGGTAAAACTGAATTCATCTTTTAACATTTTTGCTATTTCGATATTCATTCTGTTGTACGTTAAAGTGAAAGGAATGATGGACCTCCTTTCGCATTCGCCCTCTGATATGTTCATACCAAATGGCCAGAGGGTTTGAAGCGTATTGATCCAAAAAGCTTCACGTTTTTTTTCTAAATTCATCTGTTTCTTCTAATGTGTCTTTAATTGGTGGTTGTTCAATAGGATGGATTTCGAAATCGTCCAATGAATGGCCAGGAAGGTTAAAATGTGCTACTGGGGCATCAGCATTATGTTTTATATCCTGTTTGTGTCTAGTAGCACGTTCTCGGAAAGGATTTTGACTTTGACCAACATATTGTTTCCGACAGCGCTTACATGTGATAAGGTAAATAATGTTTGGTGAATCACAATGGAGGGGGTTACGGATCTGATAATGATTTTCGTTTGTTCGGAGGAAAATTCCTCTTTCTGATCAGGCATAAAAGTATGCAATCTACATCAAGGCTTTTTGCAATTAAATACCGTGCCACTACCATTCTGCAACGGTCTGTTGTGTTCAATCTTCAGTGGTTCGAAATCAGAGGTTTCAGCTGGACTTTCGAGCTTTTTCAAAGTTTGAGATTTTAAGGTACGCAAAAAGCGCAGCGAGTATCCTCTCGATCTGAGAGTGCCAAATAGAGTAGAACAAGCCTCATTGAAATTTACCTTATCACTTGAATTGCGGTGGAAACAAATGAGTTGTGATTTGATGATCCCTTTAAATGTATGTTGAGGATGAAATGATTTTGTGTGCAACAATTGATGTGAATCAGTTGGTTTAAAATACACTTTATAATCTAAATGACTGGACGCCTGAAATTGCTTGCCTTTATACACAGTCACATCAAGAAAATCAACAGAATTTTCACTGGTAGTAGCTTTCAATTTAATATTTGGATCGTGATTGTTCAAAATTTCTAACAATTCATCAAAATCTTCTTTTGAATGTTCCCAAATAATAAAAATGTCATCTAAATACCTGAGATATACGAGAGGATGCTTTGCACATTTGCTTAAGGCATTTTCCTCCCATTCTGCTACATAAATGCTTGCAAAATTAGGACTGAATCTTTTGCCCATAGGACAACCCATTATTTGTAGAAAATATTCTCCATTAAATTGAAAGTCATTACCTTTTAAGCTCAGCTCTAAAAGATCCAAAATTTGTTCATCCGGGCATTTCGCATTCGGATATTTTTCAAATGCATTTTTAACTGATTTAACACCTTTATCAATATCAATGTTCATATACATACTGTCGATATCCATAGTAGCCAGAATTGAATTTTTCGATATTTTCAATTTCGAAATTTTTGACAGGATATCCTGTGTATTTTTTAGATAGCTCGTATGTCTATTTGCTATAGGCTTCAGATGATAATCAATTAATTCTGAGATCGCATAAGATTCCGAATTACAATCTGATACAATGGCCTCCCAGGTGGAGTTAAGTCATCCGTCCATGAAGAACGGTCCTTGTGGATCTTTGGTAGGATATAAAATTGTCTTGTTTGAGCACTGAGCTTAGCTGTCAAATATTTCGATTGTTTTTTGGTAATGTGACCTTCGTCGAGGAGAAATTTTAAGATCTTAATGAATTTTTCGATATTACTAGGCCAAATAAGTGAATCTATTTTCTTATAATGTTTAGTATTGCTGAGTTGTCTCATGGCTTCCTTTATATAATTATCCCGAGAGAGAACAACTACCGACCCACCTTTGTCGGCTGGTTTAATTACTAATTTCTTATTTTTTCGAAGTTTCGTAAGGGCTCTCCGTTCACCGGCTGTTAAATTGTTTTTATTGGAGAGTGTGTTCATGCTGAACACCTTTTGGATGATTCGTTTGCTAGCCTCAATAATTTGGGGATCTACTTCACTATCTGGAGGTGACCAACCGGATGATTCTGTAAAAGGAAGTTTCCGACCGCTGGAGTTTCTAAAGCGGTCTGCTAATTTCATTTGCCGAAGAAAATTACAGTTGTATGATGGTAAATTTGTTTGTTGATCAGTTTTAGGCTTTGGTGCTGGTACAAAAGTTAAACCACGATCTAAAAGCGATTTCTCTTGGGTTGTTAGGTCATTGGTGCCAGACAGGTTAACCACATTAGTTCCTAATCCCACATCTGTTAGGCGGCTGTTACCTTTGCCTTTACTTAGTTTAAATTTAGGTGGTTCAACCAGTGATCGTACATAATATTGGCGGTTCTCGTGGTCCAATGGATTAAATCCTGAGCAACACCAAATTTCGCGTCATCAATTTTGGTATAACATTAACGTCCTTCACTTTACAAATGGTTTCGTTGATGATGCTCAGGGTTCTCCTCTCAGCCTGAGGGAGTTTTACTGAAAAGTTTAGTTCAGCGAAATAAATTTTTGCTGATCTAAACTTGACCCTGATATCGCTAAGCATATTCCGCAACTGCTTAACTACGAGATCAGAATTATCATTTCGAGAATTCACGCCAATATTTAATAATATTTTTTGGGGACTGGACTGGCCCCTGTGCCCTTTAAACATAGAGCGCAGATGATTGAATTTGGCGCCGGGGTAACACTCCACCTGGATGTCCGGATGGGGATTTCGATCAATGCGTCCTAAATTTGAACTTCCAATCATAAGGATGTTTTTACAAACATCGGGGGAGGCGCCAATTCCTTTTGTCAAAATTAACTCCGCTTTTATGCCGAAACTGGGAGAATTTAGAATCAAATGAGCGGCACGAGTTGCGGCTCGGTGATTTGACTTTCTCTGAGTACGATATACCTGGTTGAACCACACTAGAGGCAGGAGAAGGGGGAGAGGAAACAAAAGCAGGAGAGGAAACAGAAGCAGGAGAAGAAACAGAAGGAGGATGAGGAGGTCTAGTGAGAGCACTAGGAGAACCAGAGAAGAAAGGCTGAGGAGGAGTAGGAGGTAGAGGAACAAGACGAGACGAGACAGTGTTACTCAATTTGCGAGCATCTTCAGTCACAATATGGACTGGAGATGTTTGCAAATTGAGGTGTTTACTATGAGAGAAAGAAGAAGTAGAAGGAAAAGAAGAGGGAGAAGTGCTTTGCCTTGATCTTTTCTTATTATACTTTTCGCGTTGGGGTAGAGGGACAACACAGGCCAGAGTTTGCTTGCTCCCTCCCGTATTGTTCCTTACTCCAGACGCTGGGCGAAGTTCTGAAATGTAAGACTCATAGGCTGAAATCGTCTTATCTGTCAACTTATTTTTAAAGTTCTTTTTAGCCCAGATCAAGGCACGCGCCGAAGCGCTGTTGAAGTCTATTTTTTCGAGTCCAGGAGGTGGTCGCATAGCCAAAGTTATCTTAGACTTCAACTGGTTTAAATTTATCTTATAATGCTCAACTAAAGCAGTTAACGTTTGGTTGGCCCATCCCACACTAATCTGTCAAAAAACAGAAAAAATGTGTGGGGTGGGAAGAGCTGGCTTAAGAAAGCCTCCTAACTCCTCTACTTTCTTCTCCAGCTGTTTCGGGAAATCCCGATTTGCCAAATGTTGCTCTAATTGCCCAATGTGGTGCAAACATTGAAGCACCTGAAACAAAGACTTGACCAGCCTAGAATAA
Source organism: Pictodentalium vernedei (assembly GCA_031216915.1). Classification (NCBI taxonomy): domain Eukaryota; kingdom Metazoa; phylum Mollusca; class Scaphopoda; order Dentaliida; family Dentaliidae; genus Pictodentalium; species Pictodentalium vernedei. The sequence continues at coordinate 575,795,690 of CM062297.1, read as the reverse complement.
GCCTGGAACGATTGTTTCTGGCCAGTTCCGGACTGGGCAACTCTCTGCCTCTGATGCCTCTGCCTCTTTCTTGCCATTGTTAAAGAAAGTAGCTGAATTAAGTATAAATAAAATATAAAGTAACGAAATAAATGAAATTGAAAAACTAGGTATTACCGATTCAAGAAGATACCTGCCTTGGTTTTTTCCTTCTGAAATGGTAGAAAATCCGTGTGTGTGTGTGTGTGTGTGTGTGTGTGTGTGTGTGTGTGTGTGTGTGTGTGTGTGTGTGTGTGTGTGTGGGTTTGTCTTACCAACTTGACGAGGTAACTAGACAAAAGAGTTTGCGTGTTTTGCCTTACCGAGGTACAAAAGACAAAAGAAACCCTTTACCTCAGTTGTTTTCCCAGAACTGTACCGGCAAAACGAGGTAGAAACCGTTAGTCCACACAAAGGACAAACAATGGGATACCTTGGTATGTAGGGTAAACAAGACTGTGTGTGTGTGTGTGTGTGTGTGTGTGTGTGTGTGTGTGTGTGTGTGTGTGAGGGTGTGTGTGTGTGTGTCTGTGTCTGTTTTTTCTCCAAATGAATCAGGAGTCCAGCGTCTAAACCACTAGACCATTGCACACTGTCAAAAAACGATGGCTGGAACCTAGCTTTTTAGATGAAGGCCTCATGATTACTTGGTTCATCTTCCTTTTGGCAGCAACATGAAAGTGTGGAACGCGCTGGCTACAGTACGTCGAAAGTTCTATTCATGGCCTCAGACGAAGACAGGCACATGCTTGTGTGTGTTTTTCAAATGACACAATCATGTTTTAGAGGAATTTTGAATGTTGGTTTCTGATCCCCTGCCAGGATTCGAACCCTCGGCAACACCGTCTGGTAATCAGGAGTCCAGCGTCTAAACCTCCAGACCATTGCACACTGTCAAAAAACGATGGCTGGAATCTAGCTTTTTAGATGAAGGCCTCATGATTACTTGGTTCATCTTCCTTTTGGCAGCAGCATGAAAGTGTGGCTACAATACTTTGAAAGTGCTGTGGATGGCCTCAGACGAAGACTGGCACGGGCTTGTGTGTGTTTTTCAAATGACACAATCATGTTTTAGAGGAATTTTGAATGTTGGTTTCTGATCTGTGTCTGAGGTTAAAAAATCGCACTGGCACAGACATTTCATACTGAAACGTTTTTTCTTTTAATATGCCGCCGAAAAATTGTTTTCATTTACTGAACCCTGATGGGTTTCAAACATGACAAAAAGTTACACAAAATTGATTTAAACTAAGTGATGAGCTTAGGAACTGGTTAAACTGACTGGCAATAATTGATGTTATTCATTGATGGGCTCTAATTTAGTCCTTACAAGGATGTTACGCAAGCTTTTGTTTTTCTTATAGGCGATGACAGGTCGAAGATCAAAGGTTCATTTAATTTAGCATTGGTAAAATTGAACTTGAATTCATCTTTTAACATTTTTGCTATTTCGATATTCATTCTGTTGTACGTTAAAGTGAAAGGAATGATGGACCTCCTTTCGCATTCGCCCTCTGATATGTTCATACCAAATGGCCAGAGGGTTTGAAGCGTATTGATCCAAAAAGCTTCACGTTTTTTTCTAAATTCATCCGTTTCTTCTAATGTGTCTTTAATTGGTGGTTGTTCAATTGGGTGGATTTCAAAATCGTCCAAAGAATGGCCAGGAAGGTTAAAATGTTGTGCTACTGGGGCATCAGCATTATGTTTTATATCCTGTTTGTGTCTAGTAGCACATTCTCGGAAAGGATTTTGACTTTGACCAACATACTGTTTCCGACATCGCTTACAAGTGATAAGGTAAATAATGTTTGGTGAATCACAATGGAGGGGGTTACGGATCTGATAATGATTTTTCGTTTGTTCGGAGGTAAATTCCTCTTTCTGATCAGGCATAAAAGTATGCAGTCTACAACGAGGCTTTTTGCAATTAAATACCGCGCCACTACTATTTTGCAACGGTCTGTTGTGTTCAATCTTCAGTGGTTCGAAGTCGGTAGTTTAGCTGGACTTTCGAGCTTTTTCAGGGTTTGGGATTTCAGGCTACGCAAAAGGCGCAGCGAGTACCCTCTCGATCTGAGGGCGCCAAATAGAGTAGAACAAGCCTCATTGAAATTTACCTTATCACTTGAATTGCAGTGGAAACGAATGAGCTGTGATTTGATGATACCTTTAAATGTATGTTGAGGATGAAATGATTTTGTGTGCAACAATTGATGTGAATCAGTTGGTTTAAAATATACTTTATAATCTAAATGACCGGACGCCTGAAATTGCTTGCCTTTATACACGGTCACATCGAGAAAATCAACAGAATTTTTACTGATAGTAGCTTTCAATTTAATATTTGGATCGTGATTGTTCAAAATTTCTAAAAATTCATCAAAATTTTCTTTTGAATGTTCCCAAATAATAAAAATGTCATCTAAATATCAGATATACGAGAGGATGCTTTGCACATTTGCTTAAGGCATTTTCCTCCCATTCCGCTACATATATGCTTGCAAAATTAGGACTGAATCTTTTACCCATAGGACAACCCATTATTTGTAGAAAATATTCTCCATTGAATTGAAAGTCATTACCTTTTAAGCTCAGCTCTAGAAGATCCAAAATTTGTTCATTCGGGCGTTTCGCATCCGGATATTTTTCAAATGCATTTTTAACTGATTTAAAACCTTTATCAATATCAATGTTCGTATACATACTGTCGATATCCAAAGTAGCCAGAATTGCATTTTTTGATATTTTCAATTTCGAAATTTGTGACAGGAAATCCTGTGTGTTTTTTAGATAACTCGGATGTCTATTTGCTATAGGTTTAAGATGATAATCAATTAATTCCGAGATCGCATAAGATTCCGAATTACAATCTGATACAATTGGCCTCCCGGGTGGAGTTAAGTCATCCGTCCATGAAGAACGGTCCTTGTGGATCTTTGGTAGGATATAAAATTGTCTTGTTTGAGCACTGAGCTTAGCTGTTAAATATTTCATTTGTTTTTTGGTAATGTGACCTTCGTCGAGGAGAAATTTTAAGATCTTATTGAATTTTTCGATATTACTAGGCCAAATAAGTGAATCTATTTTCTTATAATGTTTAGTATTGCTGAGTTGTCTCATGGCTTCCTTTATATAATTATCCCGAGATAGAACAACTACCGACCCACCTTTGTCGGCTGGTTTAATTACTAATTTCTTATTTTTTCGAATTTTCGTGAGGGCTCTCCGTTCACCAGCTGTTAAATTGTCTTTATCGGAGAGTATGTTCATGCTGAACACCTTTTTGATGATTCGTTTGCTAGCCTCAATAATTTCGGGATCTACTTCACTATCTGGAGGTGACCAACCAGATGATTCTGTAAAAGGAAGTTTCCGACCACTGGAGTTTCTAAAGCGGTCGGCTAATTTCATTTGCCTAAGAAAATTACAGTTGTATGATGGTAAATTTGTTTGGTTATCAGTTTTAGGCTTTGGTGTTGGTACAAAAGTTAAACCGCGATCTAAAAGAGATTTCTCTTGGGTTGTTAGGTCATTGGTGCCAGACAGGTTAACCACATTAGTTCCTAATCCCACATCTGTTAGGCGGCTGTTACCTTTGCCTTTACTTAGTTTAAATTTAGGTGGTTCAACCAGTGATCGTACATAATATTGGCGGTTCTCGTGGTCCAATGGATTAAATCCTGAGCAACATCAAACTTCGCGTCATCAATTTTTGGTATCACGTTAACGTCCTTCACTTTCCGAATGGTATCGTTGATGATGCTCAGGGTTCTCCTCTCAGCCTGAGGGAGTTTTTGCGAAAAGTTTAGTTCAGCGAAATAAATTTTTGCTGATCTAAACTTGACCCTGATATCGCTAAGCATATTCCGCAACTGCTTAACTACGAGATCAGAATTATTGTTTCGAGAATCCACGCCAATATTTAATAATATTTTTTGGGGACTGGACTGGCCCCTGTGCCCTTTAAACATAGAGCGCAGATGATTGAATTTGGCGCCGGGGTAACACTCCACCTGGATGTCCGGATGGGGATTTCGATCAATGCATCCTAAATTTGAACTTCCAATCATAAGGATGTTTTTACAAACATTGGGGAGGCGCCAATTCCTTTTGTCAAAATTAACTCCGCTTTTATGCCGAAACTGGGAGAATTTAGAATCAAATGAGCGGCCCGAGTTGTGGCTCAGTGATTTGACTTTCTCTGAGTACGATATACCTGGTTGAACCACACTAGAGGCAGGAGAAGGGGGAGAAGAAACAGAAGCAGGAGACGAAACAGAAGCAGGAGAAGAAACAGAAGGAGGAGGAGGAGTTCTAGTGAGAGCACTAGGAGAACCAGAGAAGAAAGGCTGAGGAGGAGTAGGAGGTAGAGGAGCAAGACGAGGCGAGACAGCATTACTCAATTTGCGAGCATCTTCAGTCACAATATGGACCGGAGATGTTTGCAAATTCAGCCGCTTACTCTGAGAGAAAGAAGAAGTAGAAGGAAAAAAATGACACAAGCATGTTTTAGAGGAATTTTGAATGTTGGTTTCTGATCTCTGTGTGTGTGTGTGTGCATAGCATTGCTGGGGGGAGACTGTGTGTATGTGTGTGTGGGGGTTGTAAACTAAAATGAATTCTGGTAATCGTCTTTCTAAATAATAGCAATCAGAAGAGTGGGGGTTGCATGGTGCTAAATAAAATAAGCCTGTACGCTGCAAGATTTGTGCATCTTTCCACATTGGAGGTGGGGGAGCGGAATAAAATGATCAGTATAATATACTACTCAAAGTTTGCTAAGCACCAAATATTTGACACATCATTGTGAAATTTGCTTGTGACGTATTTGCAATATTTTTGGTGGATATGATTGAGGAATGTATTGAGATGGTCCCCAGTGTTTACATTAGCTCTCTTGACAGGCAGACTTTTCGTGACAGTCATGGAAAGCATGTACCCCTTGATTTTCATGATGTTTTTGTGTACTGTCTACATGTACATGACATGTGTAGGGTATTAAATCTTCATTTCAACACAAACCCTTGTGATGTAATGATTGAATATGGCAAATGCAAATGTAAGAAGGCATTTGTCTGAAGCAGAAATGTGGCGGGCTCTAGGGATGATGGAGCAAGGGGCTACCCATCGTCAGGTTGGTGAAGCCCTTGGTGTGCACCATACGGTGATCACCAGAGCCTGGGCAAGATTTCAGCAATATGGCACACCAGTAAGATGGCATGGTGGTGGCAGAGACAGGACAACATCTGCAGCTGAAGACCGGTGTTGGATCATTCAGGCCCATAGGAACCACTTTGCCACAGCAACCCAGCTTCGCAGTGACCTTCCGAATGCATCCGGGGTAAATGTTTCGATGCAGACTATCCAGGCAAGGTTGCACAAAGGTGGTCTCCGATCAAGAAGACCATGTATTCACATTCCGCTATCCCAGAACCACCACCAGGCATGATATGAATGGGCCATGGACCACGTTGGATGGACCAGAGAAGATTGGCGACCTGTCCTTTTTACAGATGAGTCAAGGTACTGCCAAGACCACACAGATAGGCGTTCTAGGATATGGAAAAGACCAGGAGAGCGATTCCATGCAGCCAACATTGCTGAGCATGACTGCTATGGTGGAGGGTCAATCATGGTCTGGGGCGGCATCAGCAGGCATGGACGTACAGAGCTCTGTGTCCTTGAATGTGGTATTTTGACTGCACAGCGGTAAATTGATGAGATCCTGGATGTCCATGTCAGATTGTATGCACGTGCAGTGGGTGATAGATTCATTCTGATGGACGATATATGCCCATCCTCATGTTGCCCATGCTGTCGGGGACTACCAACAGAGGGAGGAGATTGAGCGTGTGGACTGGCAAGCAAGATCCCCGACTTCAGTCCAGTCGAACATGTCTGGAATGAGTTGCAGCTTGCAATTTCAGCCCGTCCAGTGTCCAGGAGCTTGGTGCCACGCTGGTCCAAGAATGGAACAACATTCCACAAAGGTCCACCAGGAACCTGATTGGGAGCTTTAGAAGGCGTTGTCAAGCTGTAATTAACAGTAATGGGTCTCATACTCGATATTGAGGCCGCACCACTTCACTCCGTGAACTTTTGGCATATTGAAAAATTTCCTCTTTTACCAATAATTTTCATTTTCTATGATTTTCGTATTCAAAAGCTAAAAAATAATGTCAAACACAAATAAAATCTTAATTTCTGTACTTAAATCATTAAAGATATAATTAAATAAAAAATATATACACTTTTCATTACAATATTTCAACTAAAATGTAAAACAGGTAGTTGGATGTACTTTGTGCTTAGCAAACTTTTAGTAATATACAAATCATTTAATTTTGTATTCACCCCTGCCCCCCATGTGGACAGCACACCAAAAGAGGCTGCTGTTTGTGAAAGTTGTTTGGTTGCTTAACTGCTGAAGCAGAAATGAGCTCTTCCCTTCCAAGAATTGCCAGAGGCTGACTATACTTGCCAATGATGGCCTGAGAACCAGAAACAAAGCAAGTGGCAGATTATACTTGCTTGAGGACCCTACCCCATCACCCTCGGGGAGCGGTAGCACCTTTGTCAAGAGGACCCCCTCTCAACTGGTCCTCCATCGAGGGAAGATAACTTCAACCAAAACATAAACAAGAACGCCTCCTGCCATGGCCGTGACCTGCGTAAAACTTCAATCCAAAACGTCAGAGAAGGGTCGAAAGGGGCTTGCCTCAAACCGTCCCTGCATGCATTCGGCACGCAAAACCATTCATCATCCGATTTTGCAAAAAGCATGTCACAACCTTCTTTCCATACATTTCAATGCACCGGTGGCTGTAAATAGTCTGTTATTGACTATAGTGCGAGAGGCCGACCAATGGACCAATGATGGTGTAGTTAACATAAGAGTGGTGCCTAATGAACGGAAACGAAAAAAAAGATTTTCAATTTAAGTCACATCTTCTCGAACGAAATTACTGTGTAAGAAACTGATGTCGAAGAGAAATTATCATATGAAATTCTCAATAAAGTTGATTCGCAAATAGCTAGTGAATTGCACGGAATGTATTGAAAATATCAAAATATGCATCGCAAATAGCGATGCGAATCCGGTTAAGTCGAGCGCTGTTCCCGATCGATACTAAACTAGGCCTATGGATTGAGCATGACGAAAGGAAGAACCCTTTTTATTTTTAGCTCAACTTTGACGTAAGTCAAATTTGAGCTTATGCCATGGCCAGTCGTCCGTCTGTCCGTCAACAATTCAATACGGCTCGGGCTAGAGGCCGTATTTATGAACCGATCTTTACGAAACTTCTTGGGTACCTTTGTTATTACCGTGAGACGAGAACGAGTGTTTTTGGAACTGGTCTGAAATTCAAGATGGCCACTGGCAGCCATTTTATACAAAATTAGGTGCAATCAGATTTTTGTGAAGAACTTCCATATGAAAGCTCTGATTTGAATAATTTTTTGTATGAATGTTTAGTACCATGGGATACATCACATATAATACAGGTTTTTTCTTGTGCATAAATTATGCCAATTAGACTAACTTTGATCTATTTAGTGTTACTTTCAGCTCTGTAACTACATATGCCAATATGGCTCGGGCTGGAGGCCGTATTTATGAACCGATGTTTACGAAACTTCTTGAGTACCTTTGTTATCAACGTGGGACGAGAATGAGTGGTTTTGGGTACCTATTTTTAGGTCATTGTGCCAAAGGTCAAGGTCACAGTGACCTTGAACTTGAAATTTTATCGGTCCAGATCAAAACCAAACATACATGTAATCTTATCTATATTATTTGAGTAAATAATATCAACAGTGGCTGTGTTAATTTAATGTAATATATTACCAAGCTTACTGTATCAGGGTGATTTTTCATGGGGATTTTCCACCTTGGTGGCAACCTCTAGTTTATTAAATTTGGGTTGTGAAAAGTTTGAAGGATTGAAAGGGTGCCTTTTATCTGAGGTTGATCTAAGTCCAATTTGGAAAGAATTTTTGTGGGGCCAAAAATTTGAGGAGTCCTGACTCATTTTATGAGTTAAAGCAAAGTCATTTGCTAACACTGCTGCTTTGTTTAAGGTATGAACTTTTTGTTCATCCAGATGTGCCATTATATCTGAATGTATCTTTCCTTTAAACTCTTCAGTCAGCATGATTTCCTTTAAGAAATCTATCCCTATGTCTTTGGAATGGCACCATCTGTCAGATAAATTTTGTCTTTCTCTGGCAAATTGCACATGAGTTTGATTTTCATTTTTAGTATAATTTCTGAATTTCTGCCTTTAGGTCTCGGGAACAAGTTCATATGCCTTAAGTATTGCCTCTTTAACAGTGTCATAATTGATGCTTTCCACAGACAGAACATAGAGCAGACTAGATTTCTTTGACCTTCCCTTTTTAAACACATTGCAGTAGCAAAGACCAGACATCCCTTGGCCATTCTAAACATGCTGCCACTTTTTCAAAATGCGAAAAATATTTATCAACTTCTTTTTCATGAAAGGGGGGGAATTGACCAAACATGTTTGGTTGCATCAAATCTACTTGGTGAAATTACATTTGAGCCTTGACTCTGACATTCCAATTCTTTTATTTTTATTTCCTTTTGAGTCTGAATTTCTAATTCTCTTAAGTGCACTTCTTTTGGGGCCTCTAATTCTCTTAATTTAATTTCATTCTCTTTCCTCTTTTTCTTTTTTGAGCCTGAATTCTGAATTTGTTCCTTTTCTTTTTGAGCCTGAATTTCTAGTTCTTTTTTCTTTTTCAAGAGCTTCAGTTTCCCTTAATTAGCTCACCTGGCCTAAAAGGCCATGTGGGCTTTTCTCATCACTTGGCGTCCATCGTCGTCTGTAAACTTTTCACATTTTCTTCTTCTTCTCTGTAACCGCTGAGCCGGTGTGAACCAGACTTGGCAGGAATGGTCTATGGGAGGTCCTCTACAAACGATCCTCATTTTGTTCCCGTCTGTTGAAAAGCATCAGGCTTCCAGAGGCATTCTTTGATTCTGGTTGGTGGATTTTCAAAAATCTTCTCCTCTGAAACTGCGAGGCCAAATGTTTTGAAACTACACATAAATGATGACTAGGACCCCCTCTACCAATGATTCTCATTTAATGTTGATCTGGTCACAAACATGGCCACAATTGCGGCTTATAGTTACTGTAGAAACCCTATGGGAAGTAACATTTTTCTCTTCTTCTCTGAAAAAACCTAGGCGACATGAAAACAAACCTGGCAGGAATACACATATATATACATACATACTGAAACTTTACATGTTACCTGTATCTGTTAAATGAAGTTGGGCAGCATAAAAAGGGGCCACCAACAGTAATGCACTTCAGTCCAGGAACCCCAAAGGAATATAAAGGGTGAAAGCCCAAAACATAAGGTACAGATCCAACAGACTGGGGATAGGGTGGGGGGTAAATTTTATGTTCCGTCCTGGTGAAAATTTGACCAGTTTGGGAACGACAAAACCTCATATCCATCATTCTGTGACATCGCAGAACTAAAACTTTTCATTGGTCCACTACAGATGTGTTCACCTGTAGCATGATTCAGTACACATTTGACAAGTCACGGGAATTACCTTGATAGGGACCTAATTTAGATAACATAATTAACCCCCATTAAGTCAATAGCTATAACATAAAATGCATTTAAGTACAAAAATGACTTCTAGTCTTTGTGCTAAAATGGCATAACAATTAACCCCCATAAGGTGAAATCAGTAAATAAATAACTTCTAAACACAAATGTGCGTTTAAAGACTACACTGTGATGTAGATTTTATTTTTAGATTTTGTTTTGCTCAAATGCCACACAGTGCAGCCAAAATACATACATACTGAAACTTTACATGTTACCTATATCTTATAAAAACTTAACATGATGTTAAATGAAGTTGGGCAGCATAAAAAGGAGCAAAAAATGCCTCTCGCAACCAAAGGTGTGAGGAGGGGCATTCCGCCCTATGGAAGAGAAGACAAAACACTCACAAGAGTAGGAAGTGATGCAAAATTTTAATAGCAGAACAAAGGCCCAACCCAGGAAGAAAGAGATCCTGAACTGAAGTGCACCATAAAGGAAAAATATGGAAACAATACATGGAAAGGAAAAAATAAAGGCATATGGCAGGAACAAGGACATGAATGAAAGGCACAATCACACATAAACAAACACACGAGAAATAAACTAGTTGGAATCACAGCTTATTGACAACGCCGAGGCGCTATCCAAGCTGAAACAGCTACTGTACAAAAACAAACACCCAATCACAATCATCCGGGCTACAGTATAGAACAAACCACAAATTTGTACAAAGGCATAAAACAACAACTAACAAGAGCATACCAGAAAACCTGATTCCAAAACTCTGCATGTCAATGCCCAAATGCTAACACTTGGAGATACAGGTATGGTACGCATCAAAAATAGAAGGCGTCCAAGCGCCAACTAAAAACAATGAAATGTATGAAGCACAAAAACCAAATCTGCCCAAGCAGAAGTGGAGGAAGAGAACTATCAATGCTTTGTAAAAATTCACACTTCCAGTGCCCCTGAATAATCGGGAGACCTAATATAACATGAAATGTCGACGAGGGACATACTTCGAAGGACAACACTTTAACAAATGTGATCGATCAACCTAAAGCAGGAGGCCGAATGTACAGTAGAAAAGCGTTAGATTTCCACCTACCCATGGAACGGATTTGAGCATCAGTGAAGCCCCGAAGTGAAGCCCAGGTTGCGGCCCCAATGCAGAAACTGTGACCTATAAATAAAGATGAACTGAGATTACAAGCCACAAGACAGTAATGTAATACTTTATTGAAATTGTGCCGCAAAACCCGAGAACCATTGGGATATGCAAACAATGCTCCTGCTGCTGATCCACGACTGGATTGAAATCGTTGCAGAAGGGTAACAGGACATAATTCCATGCCCAAAAACCCATTAACCTTAATATGATGAGGCCTGTCTGCTGCATTGTGTTTGAAATCACGGAAGTAACACACAGATAAGGTGTGCCAACAGTATGGAATGAGACATCAGAATATTAAACAACCTTATCCTGCAACTTGACAGTTGCAGGACAAAGCTTGCCAATCCTCACAAATGCAAAAAATGCCAAACTAAATAAGCTTGTTAAAAACAACATTGAAATGCACAAGAATTGCATCTGGGAAGTGCGGAAAGAAGTTTATTAAGAATCGGCAGGGTAATTGGAAGACGCATATCTACAGCAGGATGTAATCTTTGAATTCTGTTAAGTATTTTCCTGATGACAAATTGCTGCATAGGATCTGGCAAATTTCGAATTTTATGGAGGTAAACAATACCAGAGATCATACAAATGATCAATTTTGCTGCAAAATCTTAGTTGAATAGGTGTGCAATAAACAAAGAAAGAATGTGTGCTGAAATGGGCAACTGTTCTTGAATACCCATCTTACGACAAAAAGTCCTGAATCGTTGATATGTTAAATCATATGATTTTGGTGTAGAAGGGGCTAAAGCATGATTTAACAAAGTATCGATTGTGTCAGTAAGCGATCTAAACTGAGATCCTCTGGAATCATCATGGGTTCTGAGTTGACATGTGCCAGTCATTTGAACTTCTGAACCTGCAATCTGGAAAGAGAGTCTGCTAATAGGTTGGATTTGCCTGTAATGTGCTTTGTCAGAACCAGGATATTAAAGTGTAAACAAATTAGCACAAAATGCCTCAATGGTTGAAGTTCTTCATCTTTGGATGTTTGAGAATTAATGGCATGAACCACTGAAGAATTATCTGAATAAAAAAGGACTTTTTTGTTTTGAAGGGAACCAGCAAACAAAGACAGGGCAACCATGACAGGATACATTTCCAAAACCGCTATATGGGGAATCCTGCTGCATGAAGCCCATGCTCCATAAAACCAGTCCTTCCCAAAGATGCAGCCAAAACCAAGGGAAGCAGCTGCATCAGTATGAAAGACCAATTTGTCACTGTCAACCAAAATTCTGTCTAAAAAGAAGGATTTCCCATTGAAATCTTGCAAGAAAGTGAGCCATAATTTTAAGTCCTGTTTCACTGCCTGGGTATCCCTAATTTGATAGTGAGGTTTGGATATTCCAATGATCAAATGAATTAATCGTCGTAAAAAGACTCTACCCAGGACAACTACAGCACACGCAAAGTTTAATAAACCTATTAAAGATTGTAATTCTTTCAAAGTAACTTTTTTTTAGACAGCATTGAAACAATCCAACTCTGACACTTCTGTAATTTATCGTCCGTAAGACGCGCTGACATATCTAATGAATCTAATTCAAACCCTCAGAAAGACAAGGTTTGTGCAGGCTCCAATGTCTTCTCCTTAGATATAGGAACACCAATGTCCTTAGCAAACTTCAAAAATTTATCCAGGTAAAACTGACAGGTGTATATTTGATTGGCCACAAAAAAGAAATCATCTAGCACATGTACAATATTATGAGCAGAGTACTTAACCCACGCAATCCAATGAAGTGCAGTACTGAAATCCTCAAAAATTCGACATGACAACGCACAGCCCATAGGGAGACATTTATCAAAATAGAATCTAGTTTCCAATTTAAGACCTAACAGGTGGCGATCCAATGGACTGATGGGGATAAGGCGAAAAGCAGACTCAGTGTCAGGCTTAGCCATAAAACTACCCGGACCTTGCACACAAATTAACTCAATTGCATCCTCAACTGACTGATAATGAACAGCTGACAAATCTTTGGGAATACCATCATTAACAGAAGAACCTTTGGGAAAAGACAGGTGATGAATCATCTGATACTCCCCAAAAGGCTTTTTGGGAACAACACCAATAGGTGAAATCATGAAGTTATCATAGGGTGGAACGTCAAATGGCCCATCCAGCCTGCCCGCTGCAATTTCTTTTTCAAGTTTCCTTTGTACCTGTTCCGGCAATTCCAAGGCAGATTTTAGATTTTTTGATTCAAGATGAACACCTGGCCCATGATAACCAATTCTAAAGTCTAGTGCTGCCGCGGTTATCCGGATAACCGGTTAACCTGTGGTTAAAACTTTGACCGGTCAAGAAAATGTTTTAACCGGTTAACCTTACATTCACTATATTCACCGTATATGTCCATGTATAAGTTGTCCCCGTGTATAAGTCGCACCCTAAACTCACACCTGGAATTCCTCCCTTTTGCCTAAAGCCCATGTATAAGTTGCACCCCCCATTTTTAAATATAAGCAGTCAAAAAGAATTAGTTGCAAATTACGTTTTGCCAATTTGGGGCAGTTTGGGATGAAACGGAAATAGGTAAGTTTTGACGAGTTACCACGTGATGAATAAGATAAAAGAATAAAGGAAAATTATTACTAAAGATTTAAAAAATACTCGCATTTATTTGTTTTTCGTTGTTTGTTTATCACCCCAATGTCTTTCTTCATCCCTGTCAAGAAAATCCAATGCTCGTTTGTAACCGAAAGCTCATAGTTTCAGAATCAGAGCACCATTTGCGCACTAACCTGCGCAGTTGTTGTGATTAAGTTGGTTTTTCCGGAATGCGAGAATGTTCCGGAAAAACCAATAAAAATACAACAAATGCGCAGGTTACAGCGCAAATTGTTTTCAAATTGTTGTCCCACTTAAGCATTGTTGGTGCTATTGAAACTAACTTTACCTGTTGCACATGTGCGTAATTTATAACCGGACATTACACATCAGTGAATTGGAGTCCATGGAATAAATAAATACGTCTCTCCAGGTATTGCTGGCAGACATTTAATGTGTTATTATTTATTTTTTCGTTATTTTGATGATTTTGTATTTTTTATGGTTTTATCCATATTGGCCCCACAAACCTGTTGATTTCCGGTACACGCACTGATGTAAACACATAGGTGATTGAACAACAACGACTAAATAGAATACTTCTTTATTATTATTTATGGTCAATGTAAATAACATTGGCCGGGCCGATATAAGAGTTACAGTTGAAGCAAGAACACACTACAAATATAGGTACCTTAAATGCGGTTAACCATGGTTAACCACGGTCAAACACGCTGGTTAACCGGTCAGAAAAAAGTCTTAACTGCAGCAGCACTATTCTAAACCCATAGATAAAACCATGAATGAGAGTTTGATACAATGAACTGTTGTATCCAGACAGCAATTTACTTAGAGCTACCACCTTGATAGGCGTTTTTGTTGTCACTTGGTCCTTTGCTTCTGGAACCTCTCTGAAAGGAATCAGTAGAAACACCCTGATATTGCGAAGACTTCACATGTTTGAAACAATCAGAGCAGCTAGAATGAGAATGGTCCTGACCACAAAGGAAACACCTGTGAGAAAATCGACAAGGCAATGCACAGTTCCCTCCCTTATGAAACCTGAAACAAAAACTCCGAGAGATCAAAGAGCCAGACTGACGTGATGTATATTTGGGATTACTTCGCCTAGAATGCGGTTGAACCTGAGACACTGAAGATTGCTTGCCACTTGACATAGCTCGTAAATATAACTCCCAATGAATTGAATCCCAATTTAAAGAAGATGTGGACTGTTTCAATAAATGAAATTGATGGTCATAATAGGACCAGTAATACCCAAGTTTTGACATATAACGGATATTTGATTGATACTTTAGTAAACTCGACACTAGTTCACGATGTTTTTCTGCATGCACAGCACAAACAATTTCGAAAGCCATAAACCACTGGGATAATGAGGAGATGTCTTTAGGTTCACTGGGTATCCACCTTAAAGCAGGCCCCTCCTCCAATTCTTCAACTGACAAACTATAGGAACCTGTTCCCTCTTGTTGTGGTAAAAGCAATAAAAGATTAACACACTCATTGGCCCAAATCTGGACCTTTAGCTTTGAAGAGACATGGAAAGTGAGAGGCACAGATGAGGAAATAAAATCCTTACCTGTCAAAGATGAGGGTTGTAATTCAACATTAGCAGAAAAGGAGTCAAGAGCAATGGGGTGTGTTGAAGGCAAAATATTCATGGCACTGGAAGTGTGATCGTCGGCACCCCCAACTGACTGTAACGCATTCGAAACTGCATCTGCAATAATATGCTGACTGGATGATGTCCTGATGTCACCTAAAACCTGTGGTGGTAACTGCACAGTTACTATAATATTATCTGAGATATTTGGTTGAGCAACATTGGTAGTAGACTGGTTTTGTTCCTGATCTGAATGACTAGCACTCCAAGTGTGAATGGCAGGTGAAGTACAATGTGGGATAAAACACTCCTGGGATGAAGAACCCACTGGCATCGTAACAGTATGATCAATTCCTAAGGAATTCCCAAAGAGACTGTCAGAAGAAATTCCAGATGGAGGCCTATCAGTACGGAAAGTATTTGATGACCTTAATCGACTACTGACAGTACGCAAACTGGCATCGTGCACGGAACTAGGTATGTTAAATGATGAACTGGAACAAGATGTCTGGACCGAGACAGGTACAGGTATGTTTGAACTGGCAACAAAATTATCAGTTGAGGCATCGGACGTTCGAATGACATTTGGAAAGGAAACATCCGAAACATTGTGAGATGAAATAAGTGTAACAGTGTGTGGTATACTGAGATTTGATAGGGAGGTCATTGATACAAAAGTTGTGTCATTTGAAACTGAAGTTGAAGAAGCTGACCGACGAGTTGCGGTTGATCATCTGTGGTTAGGAGCAGGCGCTGACATTGAAGCAATATTGTTTCTTTTTGTACAACACTGTTTGGGATTTGACGGTGTATAAAATTCTGATAAATGGTCACTTAAATCTAACCGCCGCCTTGGCATACTGAAAAGATAGGTGAAAAAAGAAAATATAATTCTTGAACCTAAGTATTATAAACAGATTGATGGTTTGCAATAAACACCATGGTGGACCACTAATCAAAGATGGACCACATCCCACTAATAGTGGAAATGACATGATCAACAATTCAAACAGTGGAAAAAACTCCTGGGACATAGCCCTAAAAACTTGGTGCTCAAACCCGGGGCCGGATGGACGTTCCCATTAAAAAAAATAAATTATGCAATTGTAACAAGACCACCCACCTATGATGCATGCATCATATTCTGCACTGTGTCCGGTCATAGAGAAATGGAAAATAACCCCATTCGGCCCCATGCAAAAACAACCACTGGATGTCTAAATAGAACACACAGACCCGTTACCAATTGTGAAACAATATGGGCAACATAATTCATCACCACAGGTGTGAAATGAGTCCAAGTGCGACTTCCAGAGAAACGTTCACTGTGAATTTATAAAACGTATCATGTAATATAAGGTAAATGAAATTATTCAAAATACAATTCAAAAATACTGCATTAAATGACTCAAAAGCAGGACCGAGTGTGAAAACAGTTAAGATAAATTGTTCAAGTAATAAAGTATTGCTCCCCGAATACTGTGGTAATTTCTTCTCAACCTACTCACAATATTTACAATTGGCTGTAACGTAAGTGCAAGCCCTACTTCAGAACTAACTCAAGCTAATAAACTTTTCCAAACGAGTTGGAAAAGTGGAAGAGTGCAAAAGTATGGAAAAAAAGATCGAAAAGGGGTCGAGCGAGACCGGCGCTCGACATTACAGGTACTCTCTCTGCACACCTCTTGCATTTACCGAGCGCATGCGCAACAACCGTGACATCAATTCCTTTTTTTCCACCATTGTGCATGGTCGGAATTTTTGTGACTGGTGCTGCTCAGCTTGTTTTTCTTCGAGAACAACTTGATTATTTCGCTGCGATTATTGTTTTTTGTGCAAAGAGGATTGTATCCTTTACTCAAGCTCAAAATTGATTGTGTTTTATTATATTTAATGCTCATTTTCGCTTGTGTTCTCTTTTCGTATCTCGCTCTTTCCACGTGCGAAAATGCGACCCGCATTGATCGGTTTTCCAGCGGTTGGAAGCTTGATTCTTTGGATTTTGGTGGGGGGGGGGGGGGGGGTTTCCCACTATCTTCGGATATTTCTGAGAGTGCACGTGGTGACTCTGTCACGCAGGATGTGCGGTAGCCTATTTTGGTAGCAAGTTCCTCTGCAACTGTTGGCAGTGCTGGGACGCCTGAAGTGGGGACTGCGGTCTCTCTTCCTTTGGCTCCTGCAGTTACCCTTGAGGCGACTGTTTTTGTTGAGAGGTTTTCAGAGGTCAGCTCGGTCACTCTCTCCGATTTGCCACCTGTATCATCGGCAGTTGCTGAGGAAATTGTTCATGCTGCTCCTGTCTTGCATGATAGTGCTTCTGCCATCTCTTCCCGTGATGGTATACAGTCTTGTGGGCCCAAGGCATATCTGGTGTGTCACAAGGCTCCCAGTCTTTTGTGATGGGCTGTTCCTAAAATTTTATTTTTGGTTCCGGTTCCAGTTCTTTTAGGGAAAATTACTCGGTACTCGGTTCCGGTTCTTCACAATTCTGTCCCATATTAAGGTCAACAATAAGAGCAACTAAACTTCACTTACTTCAGATTCAATTTGTCTCTGAGAAGACCTTCTAACACCCATTTTTACCCACAAACAACTTCAATCCAACCAATCAAACTGGCATTCATTGCCATTCATGAATTTAAGATTAAGAACCAATGTTAATGTAATGTTCTAATGTCTCATGTTGGTAAACCAAAGTTACCAGACTTGAGTCATTCGATTATTCGAGAGTAATCGAGACGATCACGTGCATATCAAGGGAGCAAAATTCATCAAAATTTTAGGCTCTGACGTCAGGCTCAAAGAAAACAAAAATGTTTCATCGGCGAGGACTTGAAAATTGGAAGATTCTCTGGCGTAACGGGCCACACAAAATGGGAAAGAGATAAAATAGCTTTCATGTTAAACAAAGTTTGGCATTGAATTTTCGAAATGAAACCAACACACAGCTCGCTCAGACACACCAAAATGACGCCGCTATCTTACCTGTGAGTTTGGTTTCTCTTTCAAGACTTTCTTGCATTGCATGCCAGTTGGTCCCAGCTCACTTTCGGATATTTTGTGCTTTCCCATCAAATGCTTCCTTAAATTTGAGGTGTTGCCATATTGAGCACTAATGTTTTTAAAATATAAATTACATTTTGCATGTTTGTCTTGTTTCTTTTCTTTTTTAAAATGTTTCCATGCATCAGTCGCGGTTGGAGTTGAGTCAGTTGACGCTTCTTGCTCGGTGCCGGTGCTAAAAAACAGACCGGGCCGACCAAATTTTTCGGTGCACCAACCAACACTACCAGTCTTCCTTGGCTTCTCAGCGAAGCTGTACGAGTTTGCTAGCTGCCCCGTCTCATCTGGCTAGGTTTGCTCCTGGTCAGTGGGACACTCAGTCGCTTCGGCAGCGATTCCTCGTTCACCCGAGCGAATTGTTTGTTGTTCCGCCTTCCCCTGTTGGGGAGCCGACTAGCAGGATGGGGCATTGGCATCCGGGGCCTGCTGTTTGGCAGAGGCCAGTGGCGGCTCCTGTTAGCTGTCACTCTTGAGACCTTCCTCCGGTGATTTCTCACTGTGACCCAAGTCTGGCTGTCGATCGATGCTTGTCGTCGTTCTCAGAAGATGGGCAGTTGGGCCCTTCTGCGGCAGAAGCCAATGGCAGGTTCCTGTCATTCTTGGGGACAATCCTCCGGTGTCTTCTCATCATGTCCCCGGTCCAGCTTACCGGTCAACGTACATCGACGGTCTCTCTAGAGGATTTGCAGGCAGGGCCTTCTATTTTGCAGAGGTCAGTGAATGCCCCTGGGCATCACTCTTGGGACTGTCCTCCGGTGTCTTCTCACCGTCTCCCTACTCTGTCTGCTGATTGACGTTCGTCGTCGTTTGGGTTCTTCTTCTAGAAGGGTCCATTGGGAAGACACTCCGTCGGGCGCGCCTGCTTCGACAGATTCTCAGGGTGAGCTAAGGAAAGCCATTCTGGCACTCACTCAGTTGCTTTCTAGCAACCCTCAAGTTGGCTTCCCTGTGCCTCCTGAGGCACAACCTCCTTTGGTCGGTCGCAGAGATTCCTCGCCTGGCCCTTTGGATGCTGTTCAGCATTCACAGGAGGTTTCCACTGGTCAGCCCGAGTTGGGTTATGTCTCCTCTGCCACAGAGGATAACGATTTGTTTGAAGGCGACGGACACTCCTCGTCAGTCTTGGGGCAGGCTTTAGATTTTGTCTTTAGCTTATTGCCAGACATTCAGCCTCCAGACGAGCCATCAGTGACCGTCCGGCCGTGGTCCTCTGTGGAGCGCCGCAACCCTGTTGAGCCTTCTAGCTCTGGGGTTTTGCTCCCTCTGCAATTAGCTCAGGTTGTTGAGTCCTTCCAGGGCCTGGATGCCAAAATGCGTTCCAAGGCCCTGAAGGGTTCTTTCTTTTCAGGATCTGATGCTTTTCTGCCTCCATCGTGGTTTCGTGTCTACGAATCCGTCTGTCCACCAGTCTTCCAAGGGATGACTACTGTGGACGAAGATCTTCCCTCGAGTTGACTAAGCCTAATCGGCAGTTCTCCCGATGTCGGTCGTTGAATATATATGGTGGGCCTGTCCCGAGAAATGCTGGGCATGTTATCTCTGGCGGACCACGTCGTCGCTGCCCTGGCTGCCTATTTTCCGCCAGGAGAGTTTAATGATGCTCAAGCGCCTTTTCGTGTTTTGTCGCAGGCTCTTATGAACCTGACACATGCTCACGCCTGCAACACGGCTAATTTGGAGCTTGCATGCTGGGATGCAGTGTTAGATACTTCTCCATCCTTTCCTTCTGAACAGCGTGCTGTTCTGAGGTCTGCCTCTTTGGTTGGATCTCAGCTGTTCCATGGTTCCGTCATTCGAAGGACCAGCTTTTGTTACGACAGCTGGACCAACCTGCTGCTGTGAGTGGTGGTCGTTCCAGGCCCGCCAAGCGCCCAGCTGCATCAGCCACATTGGCCACTCCTTCGGCTCCATCTGCTCCTTCTGCTTAGAAGTGCTGACGTGGCCAAGCTCACTGGCAGCCTCAGGGAGGAAAGACTCAGGACTCAGTTGCTTCCCGAGGGGGGTGGTTTCTCTTCTTGGGGTCCTCGTCAAGGCCGCAAATGAAGGTTCTCACCTCGATTCGCCTCCAGTCGGGGGAAGGTTGTCGCTGTTTTTCGACCGTTGGACAGAGATAACGTCGGACACTTGGGTCCTCGACATCATCCAATCAGGTCTGCGACTGTCCTTCTGTCGGCACTCCTGTTTATCTCGTGTGCATCTCACGACTCAGGTCCCTTCCGATCCTCAGCATCGGGACCTTCTGGTGCAGGAGATCGACAATCTTCTCTCTCCAAAGAGGCAATCAAGGTGGTCAGGAACACCCTTTCATCGGGGTTCTACTTGAGACTTTTCTTGGTGCCGAAGAAAAATGGCCAGTTTTGTCCTGTCATCGATCTAAGTATCCTGAACGAGTCCATCATAGCACCTCGTTTCAGCATGGAGACTTTCAGGTCGGTTCGATGGTCGATTTTGCAGCCAGTATCGACCTCAAGGATGCCTATTTCCATGTACCCATTCACCTGGCATCACGGAAATACCATCGGTTCTCGTTTTGGGATTGTGTCTTTCAATTCAAAGCTCTCCCGTTCGGTTTGAACCTGGCTCTTTGGGCCTTCACCCGACTGATGTCACATGTGCTCGCTTTTTACCATACTCAGTCGGCTGTGACTTCGTCGGCCTACCTGGACAACATCCTCCAGTGGCACCACAACGCTGCAGTCCTGGAGTCCGATGTCCGACGGTTGCTTGGCCTGCTGGCTTCACTGGGTTTCAGAGTCAATTGTGAGAAGTCGGATCTCCTTCCTTCTCAGCAGTTTTGTCATTTGGGAATGGATTTCGACACTTTTCACAATGTGGTGTCGGTTCCCAATGCTCGGGCGGTGAGTCTTTCCGCCTTGACCCTGCTCCGATCCTTCTCGGTCTCGGCCAGGACTTTCCTTCGGATGCTGGGCCTTTGTGGTTCGGTGACAGATCTCATTCTGCTGGGTCACTTGTTTGTCTGACATCTCCAACACTTCCTGTTGGACCATTGGTGTCCGAATGTGGATCCGCTGGACCTGGAACTTCCTATTCCTCGGTCCTTGCTTTGTCACATCCGCCCTTGGGGCGATGTTTCCTGGTTGACTCAGGGTGTTCTGTTGGATCTTCCTTTGGCTGATCGCATCCTTACTGCAAATTCCAGCGATCGGGACTGGTCTGTCTACTCACGGCAAGTGGGACAGCGAGCAGATGGCCTTTCATATCAATCAGAAGGAGCTCCTTGAACTGTTTTCAGTAGAGCTGTGTGGTATTGAAATTTCAGGTTCGGTATCAGTATTTTTTGGGTAAATACCTTGGTTTCGGTACGATATTCGGTATATGCATAGCACACTGAAAATACTTGCAAACTGACCCAATTTCCCAGCATTCAACCATATAGTAACTTTACAGGTTCAGTGCTGACATCTCATGAACTGAACAAGTAACTGTGCTAACTGATTAGTCTAGCAAGTTATTTACTGCATCACTCGATTCATTTTGAATCATCACTCTGCATCGAGTGATTCATTAAATAACTTACCAAGCTAATCAGTTGGCCTCTTTGTCCTTCGTACATTTACCATGCCCCTTCCCCATTGAATCGGGTAGAAGAAACATGTATGTTCTTCAACTTCAGGGCTTTTCAGTAAGTTTTCACTGGTAGTAACACTCCCCCCCCCCCTTATCTTTCAAAGTTGCAACAAGATTAATGTCCACTGCCCAGTGAATTCAGTGTCCAATATCCACACAAATATGCAAGTAAATTGAAGTAATTCAACTGTAATTAATCTCTCTATGATAATCCCAGTTGTGAAAACATTGTGCAATCATTGCAAATCATGCAATACACCAATGACATGGTGTCATCCACCTTTCATTGTTCGGGTTCATCCTTGATATAAAATAACATGTTTTATGACATCAACTAGAGATGGTCTGTCGCCTGCTATACCCCCCCCCCCCCCACTCCCCCCACCCCCCACTGTGGCATAGTGCGGGTGACTGAAAAGGGGCATTCAATTTTTCTAAGTAACAAAAAAATTCCAATATCGCCACCAGTCAGCCATCTTGAAACCGAACAGGAAAGAAATTGTGTCACGCACTTCCCCTCATCATGTTGATCATTTTTGTGAAGTTTCATGAAAATGCAGCTAAAACTGTGAAAGTAGTTCGCTTCACAAGTTTACATAAAAAAATCCAATATGGCCGCCAGCCGGCCATCATGAAACCGAGCGGTAAAGAAATTATGTCACGCACTGCTCCTCATCATGTTGATAATTTTTGTGAAGTTTCATGAAAATGCGGCTAAAACTGTGGAAGTAGTTCGCTCCACAAGTTTACATTAAAGAAAACAAATATGGCCGTCCGTCGGCCATCTTGAATCCGATCGGGGAAAAAATTATATCACGCACTGCTCTTCATCATGTTGGTCATTTTTGTGAAGTTTCATGAAAATGCGGCTAAAACCGTAGAAAAAGTTCACTCCACAAGTTTACACATGCAATGGATTAACGACAACAGACCGACCGACTGACAAGTTGACTCCTATATACCCCTTCCCCTAAAACTTCGTTTTGTGGGGGTATAATTATAGGGGATTTTGAGTGAAATCACTCTCAGTATTCACAAACTTTCACTTCTGGTTCTTGGCCTCATACACGTTTCTGAAAATTCCAGGGAAATGACGATTTTCCATAACAAATTTGGGTAAATTTTCGTTTTCCATGAGAAAAACATGTGCAAATCGAATTACTAATAAAAGCAAAGCATTTTCAAAGCATTTGCAGCGCCTAGACCGACCAAATGAACTTCGATAATGCTAAATCTGATGTCGCCTGTTGGCTTCCGTACATTGTTTTTTAAAGTGTCTTAAAATTGAGGTCAATCACTTCTTTCCCATGTGTGCTGGTGTGCAATATCAATTATTTATTCGAAAAAATATGAAGCAGATGATCGGGTGTTAAAGTTTGGGGGCTTGAATTTTAACAAAATGATCGGTTGTTAAAAGTATCTGCAACTTAAAATAGTAATGCTGAATTGAAAGAAATGTTATAAAAAGTCGCCGAGACGCGATAACCACTGGAAGTATTAATGTTTGTAAATTTTATGTCAAGTTGTCAACGTATTGAATTTTCAAAACCAGTGGATTATTTCCAACCAAATGTCAACCAGTCAACCACCCACATGACCTTGTATGTCCCCTGTGAATAAATCACACAGGAATTTCCAGAAAATATATTGATTCAGCCAGAATGTTGGAAACACTGGAAGCGGGCTGTATTTCTTCAGAAACGGAAGTACGAAGTTAACAACTTGCCATTTTTCGTTTTTTTGCTGTCACTTTTTTTTTTATTTCTCCGACCGATTCGCATTTTTAGCTCAACTTGACAAAGTCAAGCTGAGCTATTGCCATCACTTCTCGTCCATCCACAATTTCCTTTGGCACACCTCACAGGTCGCATTTATGATCAGATCGCTTTGAAATTTGATATGCTTGTTTGGGGTGACCTCTAGATGGGAGCTATCGATTTTCTTCAATTTCCGTCAAAAAATGTTGCCGCGGCCAACGTTCTTAGAACTTAGTTTAGTCAAACCTCAATATTTCTCTTTGGCACACCCTTCAGGGCACATTTATGATTTGATCGCTTTGAAACTTGGTATGCTTGTTTGCGGTGACCTCTAGATGGGAGCTATCGATTTTCTTCAATTTCCGTCAAAAAATGTTGTCGCTGCCAACATTCTTAGAACTTAGTTTAGTCAGAAGACTCAATATTTCCCTTTGGCACACCCTACAGGGCACATTTATGATTGGATTGCTTTGAAACCTGGTATGCTTGTTTAGGGTGACCTCTAGACAGGAGCTATCGACTTTCTGCAATTTCCGTCAAAAAATGTTGCCACGGCCAACGTTCTTAGAACTTAGTTTAGTCAGACCACAATATTTCTCTTTGGCACACCCTACAGGGCACATTTATGATTGGATTGCTTTGAAACCTGGTATGCTTGTTTGGGGTGACCTCTAGATGGGAGCAATCGATTTTCTTACATTTCAGTCAAAAAATGTTGCCACGGCCAACGTTCTAAGAACTTAGTTTAGTCAGACCTCAATATTTCCCTTTGGCACACGCCACAGGGCACATTTATGATTGGATTGCTTTGAAACCTGGCATGGTTGTTTTGGGTGACCTCTAGATGGGAGCTATCGATTTTCTGCCATTTCCATCAAAAAATGTTGCCGCGGCCAACGTTCTTAGAACTTAGTTCAGACAGACCTCAATATTTCCCTTTGGCACACCCCACAGGGCACATTTCGGATTGCTTTGAAACCTGGCATGCTTGTTTGGGGTGATCTCTAGATGGGAGCTATCGATTTTCTTCCATTTCCGTCCATCAAAATATGTTGCCACTAGCAACGATCTTTGAACTTAGTTTAGTCAGGCATCAATATATTCCTTTGGCATGCCATAAAGGGCACATTTAAGATCAGATCAGTTTGAAAATTTGTATGCTTGTTTGGGGTTATCTCTGGATTGGAGCTATCCATTTTCGTCAAAAAATGTTGCCACTGGCAATGATCTTCGATGAACTTAGTAAAAACTTAGTGCAGTTAAACATCAATATTTCCTTTTGACACACCCTGCAGGGCACATTTATGATTGGATCGCTTGCAAACTCGGTGTGCTTGTGTGGGGTGACATCTGTATGGGAGCTGTCGATTTTCTTCCATTTCTGTCAAAAAATGTTGCCACTGACCTTTGAACTTAGTTTAGTCAGAGTCTGTCAGACCTCAATATTTCCCTTTAACACACCCTTTAGGGCACATTTATGATCGGATCACTTTGAAACTTGGTATGTGTGTTCGGGGTGACCTGTATATGTGAGCTATTGCTCTTTTTTCATTTCCATAAAAAATTATTGTCATTATCACCAGCCTTTGAACTTACTGCATTTGTGCATCAACTTATCCCTTTTGCACTCTCTGCAGGGTATATTTATGAATTTCCATAAAAAAAACCCCCAAAAAACCATTGCCACAAGCAGTGACCTTCTATTTAGTGCATTTGTGCATTAACATCTTCCTTTGGCATGCCTCGGAGGGCACATTCATTATCAGGTTGTTTTGAAACTTTGTAAGCTTATGCAGGGTGACAAAGATAGGAGCTATTGATTTTCTTTTCATTTCCATCAAAAACTGTTGCTGTTAGCAACAATCTTTGAATTTATTGCATTTGTGCATCAACATTCTTTGACATGGCCTGCAGGTCACATTTATCACAGAATTGGTTTTGAACTTGGTGTGCTCATTAGGCAAGACCTTTAGATAAGAGCTATTGATTAGCATTCATTTCTGTGAAAAAAGTTGCCATTTACAATAACCTCTGAACATACTGCATTTGTGTATCAACGTTCTTCCTTTAGCCAGTCTTATAGTTTACATTTAAAAATGCATGGATTACTCTGACGTTGTGCACACACAATGCTGTTATGTTGAACTTCATCAAATAACATTGGTACCAAAGATCTTCAATTTTGCCATTTCATTTATTACTTAACAAGTTCAAGTTTGTCAAGTTGAGCTACAGTGTCATTGACACTTTCATTTTCTTTCTCCGACGGATTCGCAGCATCTGTTGCCTTCCTGTCTCTTACAAAGTTCACATTTGTGCGTTTTTCTTATCAAGTCAATCAAAATATGCGGCACACAGGCTTTTAGATTTACGATCCACCTTAATGAGTTGACTTTCTGTCATTTTCGCAGAAAAAAATAAATACCGAAATACGCGGTATTTTGATTTGGTTTCAGTGTGGTTTTCGGTATCAATATAATACCGAAACCATACCGAAAATTCAATGGATCTCTCAACTGTCGGACCACACAGTCCTGCTTCTTTCGGACAATTCAACAGTGGTGGCCTACATATGGAATCAAGGTGGCACACATTCAATTCCCATGCATCGGCTCTCTCGGGATCTGCTGTTAGCCTGGGATGTCGACGCTCGGGTGGCCATTCAACACATTCCCGGCCATCTCAACGTCCTATCAGACACCCTGTCCCGATCTGACAATGTCCTTCCCACCGAATGAATGCTGCATTGGTCAGTGTTTCAGACGATTTGCGAGCAGTGGGGTCGTTCTCTTGTCGATCTTTTCGACACTCGCTGGAATCATCAGGTAGAGACCTTTGTCTCCACTTGTCCAGATCCACTAGCCTTTGCGGTCGATGCTCTGTCTCTGGACTGGACGGGTTGGATGGGCTATGCCTTCCATCCTGCACCGATTCTTCCTCAGGTGTTGGCGAAGATTTGCGCTTGCAGTTGCAGGGTCATTCTGATCGCACCCCTGTCTCCACAGAGGGTGTGGATCAATCTTCAGCGGCCTTTGTTGGCAGATCGGCCAATTCATCTACCTCTACACCACGATCTTCTTTCCCAGGGTCGGCCCAGGAAGTATCCCAACAACCTGGCGAGCCTGTCCCTTCACGCCTGTCTTTTATCAGATCCTGTCTCCGACTTACAGGTTTTTCGAGACGAACCGTGGAGTGCATTTCTGCATCACGGCGACATTCCACTGGCATGACTTATGCTGCTAAGTGGAAAGTTTTCTGCCAACATGTAGATTACCGTAATCCGTCAATCACTCAAATTGCAGATTTTCTGGTATACCTTTTTGACTCCAAGGGCCTCCAGCCTGTTACTATTAAGGGCTATCAGTCTATGGTATTAGATACTTTCTCTTATGTGGGAAAGCGGTGCATCGGTCGTAATCTCTTTCTCTCCAAACTGATTCGGCACTTTTCCCTGAAGAGGCTTCGAATTTTGCATCTTACACCCAAATGGAACTTGGCATGGGTGTTGCATTGTTTGGAGGGGGTGCCATTTGAGCCTTTATCTGAGACCGCTATGCGTTTTCTCACATATAAGACTGCTTTCCTTCTAGTGTTTGCTTCGGCCAGACGTGTCAATGAGCTTCATGCGCTTTCTGTTGATTCCGCTTTCTTCAGAAATGAGGCTAACAGTGTAGCCTTCACTACTGATTGCTCTTTTCTGACCAAGAATCAACTTCCTGATTCGGTACCTCCTCCCATCTGCATTCGAGATCTCACTGCTGTTGATGGTCAGAGGCCTCTTCTTTGTCCTGTTCGTGCAATCAAGACTTATATTAATCGCACACAGTTCATTCAGAGGGGTCGGAAGAGATTTTTTCTGTCTCTCATTCCTGGGACGCAGTCTATCTCTTCCCATTCTATTTCCAGATAGATCTGTCTTGCAATCAAGCTGGCTTATTCCAGTTTGTCTGCTTCGGATCTTGTTTCGAACCGGTTTAATGCTCATGAGGTTCGAGCCATTTCTACATCCTGGGTATTCTCCAATTCTGTTTCGCTCAGGGATGTTATGAATGCGGCTTACTGGAGGCATGCTTCTACTTTCACCTCCTTTTATCTCCGCCACCTACAGCAGCAATCTGAGGACCTTTTTTTCTTTAGGCCCTCTTGTTGCTGCTCAGGCTCTTGTTAATAAGTATTTTCAGGTTTGTGCATTACTCAGCCTTATTCTTTTCAGGTGCTTCATTCTTTCTTCTTTTACAGGTTTCGCTGTCATTCTCTGCCCTCCTTGCATTTCTTTCTGCTGCACTTGTTGGTATTGGTTATGTGATTCACCTCCACCTATTGTTTATTCAGCCAATTGTAAACAATTGTGAGTAGGTTGAGAAGAAATTAAAATTTGTAATTCTTAACATACAATTGTTTACCGGAGGCCCACCCTCCTTGGGGATATCTTTGATATTGTTGCCGCCCCGCTAAATCACAAACCTCTCATTGGTGGAAATTCAGAATTGAGGTGTGCAGAAAGAGTACCTGTAATGTCGAGCGCCGGTCTCGCTCGACCCCTTTTCAATCTTTTTTTCGTGCTTTTGTACTCTTCCACTTTTCCAACTCGTTTGGAAAGTTTATTAGCTTGCGTTAGTTCCGAAGTAGGGCTTGCATTTATGTTACAGCCAATTGTAAACAATTGTGGTAGGTATGTTAAGAAACAAAATTTACTAAAATTTTTTTAATATTTTGTCAAACCCTGTGGAGTAAAATGCACCCCATCACATAAATGTTTACGAATGATCGGGTGCAATCTTGAATGTTTACAAAATTTGAATCGAAATGACGAGGAGGGTAAAACTTCAGTCAGAAAACGATTAATAATATCAATTTCGGCATTGTACTCTGCAACCGATAAGGTGGGCAGAGTTCGAGGTTGACAAATGGAAGTACGATGAAATAATTTTCCCACCAACACCCGTTCGACACCGTACTTATCTGTTAGAAGCTGTGCCAGATTATCAATACTATTTCCAACAGTGAGGGGGGGGGGGGTGGTGGTGTCACACGTTCCTACGTCATTCCCACCCACTTGTAATATCACTAACTCAGGATGAAACATATCAACATACCGTACAGCATATGCATGAAAATAGGGGAATACGCCTCCAGATTTCCCAACTACTTTTCAAATAACTTTTTGACCTTTGTGCTAATACGCAAAATGTAGGAAGTCCCAATGACAAGGACTTTAACAGGTGAGCGATCACTCATGATATATAATCAACTTCAAAAATAATAATAATAATAATAAAATTGAACCCAAGGGATTGAAGATGATATAGATATCACTAAAATACGGACATGCAGATTGATCATGTACTACTCCCTGTTAAATTTTATGTTCTGTCCTGGAGGAAATTCGTCCAGTTTGGGAATGACAAAACCTCATATCCATCATTCTGTGACGTCGCAGAACTAAAACTTTTCATTAGTCCACTACAGATGTGTTCACCTGTAGCATGATTCACTACACATTTGACAAGTCACGGGAATTACCTTGATAGGAACCTAATTTAAATAACATAATTAACCCCCATTCAGTCAATAGCTATAACCCAAAACATAAAATGCATTTAAGCACAAAAACGACTATCATTCTTCTAGTCTTTGTATTTTTCGGATGGTACTATTTTTAAGTGGCAAAAGCACATATTGGGTTAAGCTTCAGAGCATAACTTACAAAGCGGATGTGTTCATTAAGCATCTCTGCATATAGCAAAGTGAAGTGTTTGAAATTAACCCTTTCTAAAATGACAAGAAAGAGCAACCAAAGTAAACTAATTTTGGTAGTTTTAAATGGTACCTTTATTCTCACCAGCATTGTGCTTGAGGGTTAAAGATGAGATTAAAAAGTAAACAGTAACTTTCTTCTACAATCATTGTTGCATTTATCCATATCCAAATAATTGTTACAACAGCCTTGCATTTAGACAAATTTGCCAATAAAGTTAGTGAGTTTTGAAATTCATATCAGTTTTGGCCAATAGGGGTTAATTGCTAAATGCCCTATCTTCTCAGGGGAAACGTATTGAGAAAATATGGCTCCAGTGCTGAGAAATTGCATGTAAAAGTTGGCAAAAACAACGGTTATTCGACCGCACCCTTATGGGAAGTCTCAAATCTGCTGCATGCAGCCATAGAAAATATTCAGCGCTCAGTCAATTAGAAATGGGGTAAATTTTCACTTAAACTTGCCAAATTCTGAAAAAATGGGATTTTTTTGGACGGCACCTACTTTTATGCAACCAGAATGGGCATAGGGTTAAACATTACAACCAAACTTACATCAGCAAATATGCTCGATAGTCAATTATGAATACGGACATGCAAAGTGTTTGAATTTAACCCATTCCAAAATGGTAGAAAAAAACAACCAAATTTGTCTAATTTTGGCATTTTCAAACAGTACTCTTATTCTCACCCTCATTGTGCTTGAGGGTTAAATCTATGATTAAAAAATTAACAGTAACTTTCTTCTGCAATCATTGTTGCATCTGTCCATACCAAAACAATTGTTACAACAACCTTGCAATTAGAGAAATTTGTCCTTGAATTTGGTCAATTTTGAAGACAAAAATTCTATATTCATATCATTTTTGGCCAATAGGGGTTAATTGCTAATGCCCTATCTTCTCAGGGGAAACGTATTGAGAAAATATGGCTCCAGTGCTGAGAAATTGCATGTAAAAGTTGGCAAAAACAACGGTTATTCGACCGCACCCTTATGGGAAGTCTCAAATCTGCTGCATGCAGCCATAGAAAATATTCAGCGCTCAGTCAATTAGAAATGGGGTAAATTTTCACTTAAACTTGCCAAATTCTGAAAAAATGGGATTTTTTTGGACGGCACCTACTTTTATGCAACCAGAATGGGCATAGGGTTAAACATTACAACCAAACTTACATCAGCAAATATGCTCGATAGTCAATTATGAATACGGACATGCAAAGTGTTTGAATTTAACCCATTCCAAAATGGTAGAAAAAAACAACCAAATTTGTTTAATTTTAGCATTTTCAAACAGTACTCTTATTCTCACCCTCATTGTGCTTGAGGGTTAAATCTAAGATTAAAAAATTAACAGTAACTTTCTTCTGCAATCATTGTTGCATCTGTCCATACCAAAACAATTGTTACAACAACCTTGCAATTAGAGAAATTTGTCCTTGAATTTGGTCAATTTTGAAGACAAAAATTCTATATTCATATCATTTTTGGCCAATAGGGGTTAATTTTTAAATATTTGTGTGATGATTTTGGTGTATCATATTATGCTCTAAATGTTTGGAAAATTTGAGCTAGATAACTGTAAATACTTTTGAGACGTTTGAATGACGGTGAATTTTGATGGTTTGGGCTGAAAATATTGAAAATAAGCAATTTCACGAATATGACAACACCTCATTTCACTAGATTTTGAGACAATACTTAAATTTGCCAAATTTGGTTGAAATCGTACAGCTTGTTTTTGAGCTATGTTGAAAAATGGTGAAATTTTGAAGGTTTTGGCAGAATATTTTGAAAGCATACCTCTTTCCACTAGATTTTGTGGCATTACATAAGCATAGGCGTACAGGCCAGGGGGGCAAAACAGTGGGAAAAATTCAGGCAAAGCAAAAAGAAAAAATCAAACAGCGAAAGCAAAAATATTAACAAAATGATGGACATTCGGATGTACACATAAAATTTATTCGCATTCTGGAAAAGAATCAAATGCAAATTGGTATTGTTGATAGTGGAGAAAAAATACAGAAAAGTGATAGTTCCAGCTTCACTGTTATTGTTGGAAAAGATTGCAAGCCGGACGTAAAATTTCTCACCTTTATTTGATGGCATGACGTGGATGTCGTTATCGTGAGTTGTGTCTTGCGATACTATCATGAGTTCTAATCCACAGCTCGGTTCAGAACTCACGATAGTATCTCAAAACACAGCTGGCAGTAACGACAACCACGCCACGTCAGCAGACAAAGATAAAAATTTTACTTTCCTCTGAAAGTATCCTCGCCAAGTGGTTTGACATGCACATGCATGGGTCTCCAGAGGAGAATTTAATTCAATAGATATGTATTAAGAAATTTTCTGTTAATAAGGCCATGTGCCCCTTCTGAAAATACCTTGACTGCGTACTTAGGAAGCCTCAAAATTGCCCTCAGTGCCACAAAGTTTTCACAATTTTACCAGGGGATGCCCTCCCCTACCTGAACCCCCACCAATGGGAGGGGACACCCTCTTCCATGCCTACCCCCATCTCGGGCTTCCTGCTCTCAGGAGATGTCTTCGGCATCTCGTTGCCAATTTTTCGGGCTATTCTGTATTGACACCCCAAAAATTCTACCTCTCGTATGCCTGTGTAGATAAGTATGCCAAATTTGGTTAAAATCGTACAGCTTGTTTTTGAGCAGTGCAACAGACAAAATTGTCGGTAGAAAAAAAAATAAACTAGAGAATTGTAATTTGTTGTACAAATTACGGGCTTTCCCAACTTTTTACTGTGAAAAGGCAGACAACATATAGCAAAGAAAAGTATTTCAAATTAACCCTTTCAAAAATGATAGAAAAAAGCATGCAAAGTTGGCTAATTTTGGCATTGTCAAATGGTACTCTTATTCTGACTCTTGTGCTTGGGCTTAAATCTCTGATTAAAAAGTAAACAGTAACTTTCTTCTGCAATCATTGTTGCATCTATCCATACCAAAATAATTGTTAATGAGTACAGAAATTTGCAAAATTCACTGAAAATCAATTTGTTTTCAGAAAGTACTATTCTTTAAGTGGCCAAAGCATATGTTGGGTTAAGCCCCAGAGTATAACTTACAACAGCGGATTTGTTCATTAAGCATCTCTGCATATTGCAAAACAAAGTGTTTGAAATTAACCCTTTCCAAAATGATAGAAAAAAGAAACCTAAATTGGCTAATTTTGGCATTTGCAAACAGTATTCTTATTTTCGCCCTCATTGTGCTTGAGAGTTAAATCTAAGATTAAACAGTAAACAATAAGTTTCTTCTATAGTCATTGTTGCATCTATATATACCAAAGTAATTGTTACAACAACCTTGCAATTAGAGATATTTTCCCTTGAAGTTGGTCAACTTTGTAGAAAAAATGGTACATTCATATTGTTTTTGCCAATATGGGTTAATTTTGAAATATTTCTATGAGTGTATCATATTATGCTCTGAATGTTTGGAAAATTAGAGCTAAATAACTGTAAACAATTTTGAGACTTTTGAAAAAAGGTGAAATTTTGATGGTTTTGGCAGAATATTTTGAAAATAAACGTTTTCATGAATATGACGATACCTCATTCTACTAGATTTTGTGACAATACATAAATAAGTATGCCAAATTTGGCTGAAATCGTACAACTTGTTTTTGAGTTATGTTGAAAAGTGGTAAAATTTTGATGGTTTTGGCATAAAATATTTCAAATAAGCATTTTCACATACATGACAATACTCCATTTTACTAGATTTTATGACATTACATATGTATGCCAAATTTGGTTGAAATCATACGGCCTGTTTTTGAGCAGTGCAGCAGACAAAATTGATGGCGGTAGAAAAAAAAATTTAAAAAAAAAAATAATGAAGAAAAATTTTTGAAACTGGGTTTGTGAAAGCTGAATAATTAAAAAAAAAATTGAGAAGAAAAATTTTTGAAACTGGGTTTGGGAAAGCCTAAATAATTTGAGATGAAAATGAAAGAAAATCTTTTACACTACTTCGTTTACAGAAAGTAAAAACAGAAATACTTATAAATTAGTCCAAAATAAAGTTCAATAGAATCCAGTAATCCAGTGATGAAGAAACTTTCCAGCTGTTATTGTAATTTTCCAGCTGTTATTGTAATGTCCAAAAATTTGTCTGCAGAAACAGTATCCAATAAGTTGTTGTGAAAAGTTTACTCAAAAATTCAGCAGTCTCTAATGAATTCCAATAAAAAACTCAGCAAAATTCTAATGGAATTAATATCCAATAAGTATTGGCATCACAGGTAGTTTTAAAATAATCCAGTAGGATCCTGGCTTTTCTTAAAAGAAGAATAAATTTGCTTCCTCATTCTCTTTTGGAAACACTTTTCCAATACACAAAGATGCACAGCTCTCAAAATATTCTGAAGAATATATAGTAAATTCTCAGTTGCTTCTATATTAATGCACTGGCCTATAATAATAATCACCAATGTTCAATTAATGCTGAATATGTACACAAATGACTTCTCTGTATATGAATAGAATGCCTTGTGAGAGGAATAGAATGTCTATTTCTAAAATCAACCTCCACCCAGTCGAGTCTGGTAATTATAACATGATTGTAATTTGAACCGAAGGGGTAGTGATAGGCATCCACATAGGCTACATTAATGTATGTGGCTTGTGTGGATGTCTGTCCCTGTTCCTACGGATTAGATTCCAATTTAATCCGAAGGGGTTAAATTCCATTAATGAATCTGGAAATCTCGTCCATTTATAAAGTAATGTGGAAGGTCACCAGGTCTAGAGTTAAAAATTTACACATAACTGTCCTCAGATCATTTCTATCAATGCCTAAGACGCAGATCATGTAGTCAGTGTTTTACGGAATGTATTACGGGAATGACAGGAAGACAGCCAATCTGGCTTTGTCATCTCCCAACGGTATAGATTATTACTTCTGTATATGTATCACACATAGTAAGAAATGCAACTACATGTACTTAAAAATATGCCGATAAATAAAATATCTATGTATCTATCTATCTATCTATCTATCTATCTATCTATCTATCTATCTATCTATCTATCTATCTATCTATCTATCTATCTATCTATCTATCTATCTATCTATACATCCATCCATCCATCCATCCATCCATCCATCCATCCATCCATCCGATCCGATCCGATCCGGCCCGACCCGACCCGACCCGACCCGACCCGACCCGACCCGACCCCGACCCGACCCGACCTGATCGATCCCATCCCATCCCATCCCATCCCATCCCATCCCATCCCATCATCCCATCCCATCCCATCCCATCCCATCAACCAAATTTGAACCAAATCGAAAGAAACGCCCTGAAGACACTGAAAAACAACAAACAAATTATCATCAAGCCTTGTGACAAAGGATCTGCAACAGTTCTGATGTCAAAAGATAATTATATTAAAGAAGCTGAACAGCAATTAAATAACCCAAAATATTACAAATCTTTAGAAGCACCAATTTGGCAAGAAAATTGTTCAAAATTTAATGGAATTCTAAAAAGCTTGCTGGACAACGACTTCATTGAGAAAAAACATGTCGAGTATTTAATTGCAGAGAGGGATTCAAACAATCGTAAGTTTTACCTCTTGCCTAAAATACATAAACCACTCAGCAGTTGGAGTGATGAATTTACCCCTCCTGGTCGGCCTATTGTCAGCGACTGTGGCTCGGAATCTTACCACATTTCACAGTGTATTGATTTTTATTTAAAACCAATTGCTTGCCGCCATCCGAGCTTCCTCAAAGACACTGAGGACTTTTTAATGAAAATTAACAAATTGCAGGTTCCTTCCGACAGTCTCCTCATTACCCTAGACATTGAAAGTATGTACACTAACATTGGTATTGACGCTGGTCTAGAGGCAATAAAAAAATCATTCAAAAGGTACGATGACCCTAACAGACCATCGGAAGAAATCCTGCAATTGTTAGAATTATTATTGAAAGGTAACGACTTTGAATTTAACAACAAATTTTACCTTCAAATAAGTGGATGTAGTATGGGTAAAAAATTCAGTCCAAATTTTGCTAATATTTTTGTTGCAGAATGGGAAAGAGGTGCTCTTGCTAAAGCAAGAAAACAGCCATTATGTTATCACAGGTTCCAAGACAACATTTTCATCATATGGCCCCATGGCCGTGATGACTTCAACGAATTCTTGGAGATCCTGAACAACCACGATGAATCCATTAAATTACAGCCCTGCATTTCAGAAAATACCATTGATTTTCTGGATGTGGCTGTATTCAAGGGCCCTCAGTTCCATCATAGCAACGTACTAGACACAAAAGTCTTTTTTAAACCGACCGATTCTCACCAACTTCTCCATAGAGCTTCTTACCACCCACCCAAACTATTCAATGGGTTGGTAAAATCTCAAATCATTCGATTCCATAGAAATTGTACTAACAGAAGCGACCTCAATCACGCATGTTCAATTCTTTTCAAAACACTTGTTAAACGTGGTTACTCAAAACGTCTTTTGCGAAAAATTAAATCTGATACAATCCGAGAGATCGAGACACCCATTCGGGACTCTGAACCAACGCACCTCACAAAAATTCGGCATAACCGCCCAGTTCTGCGAAATGGATCAGTAAATCTATGTCAGCGCAAAATTTGTTACATACATCGTATGAACTACATGAATACCGGTAAGACATTTTTTAGTGAACAAACTCGTATGTTTTACCAAGTTAGAAACAGCTTTAACTGTGATTCTGAAAACATTATTTATTTAATCACATGTAGATTATGCCATATCCAATATGTCAACCAGACGAAAAACCCTCTGCGCGTCAGAATGCAAAACCATTTATCAAATATCCGTTTAGATTCAGGAAAGGCAGTCTCAGACCACTCCCTGGTCATGACATTAAGTCTCATTTCAGTTTTCAACCCATTGAGCAAATTCCGTTTTTGGACGACGATGAAACCACAACAGACAAACAACTTGAGTGTGAAAACTATTGGATTGGTAAGCTCAGGACCTATCTCCCATACAGACTCAATAGAGAGTACTCTGGGTTGCCAAATAAAATTATTTGTTTTTCTTTGGTTTATAATCGACGCAATGTCGAAATTGCAAAAATTTTCAAAAACAACTTCACAGAATTAAACACAAAACTGCCAGAAGCCATTAACAAATGATGCATCATAGCTTATAAAAAGAATCCCAGTCTTCGAAACATTCTTGCGAAAGCACTTTTGAGATGAGTTCATTTTGTCATAAAGTCATATAACTTCAAAAATATTAAAACAACATTGATTTCCATAGAAATAAACAGAAATCGATTTCCCGACCTGTGGCCGTGCTCCTTTGTTTTGAAAAATATCTATCTATCTATCTATCTATCTATCTATCTATCTATCTATCTATCTATCTATCTATCTAATCTATCTATCTATCTATCTATCTATCTATCTATCTATCTATCTATCTATCTATCTATCTATCTATCTATCTATCTATCTATCTATCTATCTATCTATCTATACCTACCTACCTACCTACCTACCTACCTACCTACCTACCTACCTACCTACCTACCTACCTACCTACCTACCTACCTACCTACCTACCTACCTACCTACCTACCTACCTACCTACCTACCTACCTACCTACCTACCTACCTACCTACCTACCTACCTACCTACCTACCTACCTACCTACCTACCTACCTACCTACCTACCTACCTACCTACCTACCTACCTACCTACCTACCTACCTACCTACCTACCTACCTACCTACCTACCTACCTACCTACCTACCTACCTACCTACCTACCTACCTACCTACCTACCTACCTACCTACCTACCTACCTACCTACCTACCTACCTACCTACCTACCTACCTACCTACCTACCTACCTACCTACCTACCTACCTACCTACCTACCTACCTACCTACCTACCTACCTACCTACCTACCTACCTACCTACCTACCTACCTACCTACCTACCTACCTACCTACCTACCTACCTACCTACCTACCTACCTACCTACCTACCTACCTACCTACCTACCTACCTACCTACCTACCTACCTACCTACCTACCTACCTACCTACCTACCTACCTACCTACCTACCTACCTACCTACCTACCTACCTACCTACCTACCTACCTACCTACCTACCTACCTACCTTACCTTTACCTTTACCTTTACCTTACCTTACCTTACCTTACCTTACCTTACCTTACCTTACCTTACCTTTACCTTACCTTACCTTACCTTACCTTACCTTTACCTTTACCCTTACCTTACCTTACCTTACCTTACCTTACTATATCCATCCCATCCCATCCCATCCCACATCCCCATCCCATCCCATCCCATCCCATCCCATCCCATCCCATCCCAACCCAACCCAACCCAACCCATGCCATCCCATCCCATCCCATCCCATCCCATCCCATCCCATCCCATCCCATCCCAACCCAACCCAACCCAACCCAATGGAGGAATTTCAGTCTCTCCCACCCCACACCACTCTCCTTTGCATCTGTCATTGTTATTACAACTAAGTACAAATTAACTGTTTAGAATTATTTACTTCTTGGAGTTTTTTGCAAGAAACCATTTTGAACATCTACTGAGTTTGTTGCTATAAATGAACATAGTTTTATTGTGCATATCTTTTTTTTTTAACCCTTTACCAAACGAATCGCCCGCATCCGCCCGCGTAATTTGCGAATTGAGCAGTTGAAAAAATTAAATTTTTCAAAATATTTCAACAAAACCATATCACGTGACCCCTCATTGGAACGAGCTCATTGAGCTCGCTCCAATGAGGGGTCACATGATATGGTTTTGTTGAAATTTTTTGAAAAATTAAAAAAAAATGATATTTAAAATAATAAATTTTGATATCGTCTGCGTTGGGCAAAGGGTTAATTCTAGTTTTAGGTATGGTTGTTGAAGCTGCCTTCGCTAGGGGTTCCATTTGTACTCACAAATAATCTGATGTAACTAATCCTGAAAAACAATCTGGATGTGCATTGTTCCTTTTCTTATGACATAGTAGAGGGCTCATGATTGTGCCTGTTGTTCCAAATAATTTTTTTACTCACTTTCTTTCTTGATTGAACCCTGACAAGTAGAGCTGTCATTTTATAGCAGACAGTTTCTGCTATATATATTTCACAACATCTGCAGGTTTGCTGATAAGGTAAAAATGTTTGGGCCATTAATTTGGGGAAAATTGGGCAACCAAGAGTCGGCCCGTCGTACGAAAATTTTGAAGTCCCAAAACCCCAATTTTGTTGCATCTGAGGGATATTTTAAGGTTTTTCACAGTAATATTTATGTAGGTTTTCACATTCCGAGAGCCTGTAATTATCGAAGAATAAGGACCAATGAGGAGAAATTCAGGTGAAAAATCATTCATACCGATTCTTTTCCATATAGCCTTCCGGCTATTTCGGGTATAATATGGCATATCACTTCGCTCGTGCAGCTTGTCGCTCGATTCACAGTAGTGAACAAAAGGTATATAAAAGGCCCTGACCTGTCTCAATCAGTGTCTTTTTCACTTCGAGTGCATGCCGCATACATTAGACGATGACTTCCACTTCTTGTTCTGACTCGGAGAGTCAGGGAAATTTATCGGAGGATACCAATATTTTAACACCTCCGACGCCTGTTCTTAGTCTGAGTTCACCCAAAGCCAGTTTAACACATGATGATGATGATGCTTCCAATATTTTTACGGATGGGGAGACTTTATCAATTTACGCTGAAAGCGATTTTCACACTTTACAAAGTGCTCCACTTGAAATAACCGGTTCCAAACATCATAATAAATCCTCCAAACGAAAGAAACATGATAAATCCAAACAGAAACAGGTGTTCTGCTCCACTTCCGGTTTGGGTGACAAGGAAAACGCTACTTCGGAACGCAGTTCCAGAAAACGGACACGGGCTGAGGTACCAAATTCGGGAAAGGCGAAAATTTCAAGAACATCTCTATCTGAGGCACGTAGTGCCGTGAATACCCAGTCTATACTAAATAAAACTGGCAAGGCACGCAGTGCCGAGCGTAATATTCATATTCCTAGTACATCCAAGAACTCAAATTCTGAACCACACATCAGAAGTGTTATTGTTGATCGTCGATCCATGCAAACTTCACCCAGGCACAATTTGGATAAGTTTAGTTCAGACAGCGATTCTGTTTCAGCGCTGGACAATTTATCAGGTGGAGGTTCTGATAGTGAAGATTTTGATTTTTCAAAAATATTTCAAACTGACTTATCTCTCGGAGAACCAGTCAACAGTAAATTGGCCGAGTATGCCAATAAAGTTACCACAACTAAAACTGAATACAGTGAATTGACTGGGAAGCACCTTATTCCTCAGAACTGTACTTCGATTGAAGCTCCTCGTGTCAATCATGAGATTTGGACTCAATTGGATGCTGGTACTCGCACCAAAGACTTCTATATTCAGGAGCCACAGAAATTATTGGGTAGGGCTATGGTCCCTTACCTTAAGATTAATGACTTGTTAAAACAAATCAAAAAGCTTAACACAGTCAAAACCGATATCACATTGAAATTGACTGGAAATGCTTCATCATGTAATGATAAGTTTAAGCGGAAATTGGCATCTGTCGACTCAGAGATAGAGGAACTTTTTACTCAAATGAGGATCCTGATTGTTGATGGGGTTACACTAACGGGAGCTGCTAGTTATGAATTTTCCCTACGCAGACGTTATCTTCTGAAGCCACATATTCTGCCTCAATTTAAAACCCTCTGTTCATCTGACCAGCCAATTTCGTCATTGCTCTTTGGAGATGACTTCGATAAGACTGTCAAACACTGCAAAGACTTTACTAGAATCACGCCAAGAGGAAACAGGAGTTTTAAATCTTATAGAGGACAATACAATTCTAGACATGGCAGGGATTCTTTTTTAGAGCAAAGAGGGTCTTACCAGCCTCGCCAGCGGTTTCGACGACCCTACAGAGGCCAGTCTCGAGGGTCTCGACGAGCACAGAATCAGTATCCAAGGAGATCATGAAGCAGGTAGAGTGTCCTTCTGATTTATTTATTGCTGGACAACTGAAACAGCATGTTTCTGATTGGTCTAACCTTACTAGTGATCAATGGATCATCAATGCCATTTCTGGGTATAAAATTGAATTTTCGAGCAAACCTCAACAACGATTTGCTCCACATCCATTGCCCTTTTCTGCCGCAGAATCTTTACTGATTGATCAAGAGGTCGAGACCTTGCTTCAGAAAGAGGCTATTATCCAATCAGAACACTCAGAATGTGAATTTCTGTCAAACATATTTTTAAGGGAAAAGAAAAATGGGAAGTTCCGATTAATCTTTGATTTGACTTCCCTGAATAAATTCATTATTTATCGTCATTTTAAAATGGAAACTCTTACTACTGTTCGCAGTTTAATCCAAAAAGGGGATTTCTTTACCTCTGTTGATTTGACAGATGCTTATCTGAGAGTTCCTATCCACTCACAATATCAAAAGTATCTTAAGTTTCAATGGAAAAACCAGTTATATCAGTTTACTTGTCTCCCTTTTGGAATTTCTTGTGCGCCATGGGCATTCACAAAAATCATGAAACCCATTTTTTCTACCGAGCGATTATTGGGCACACGATGTAGCCATTATATTGATGACTCATTGATTATTAATAATAATGTTGATCATTGTCAGTTACAAACCAACCGTCTCTGTGAAACCCTACAGAAACTGGGGTTTACAGTTAACAGGGAGAAATCTATTTTACAGCCATTGCCTGTAGTGAAGTATTTAGGACATATTTTGGATTCTAATGCCTTTACCATTTCACTTCCAAAAGAAAAAATTTTGTTTATAAAATCTGAGTCTCAAACCATGTTGACCCGTCCGCATCTGAAAATAAGAGATATTGCTCATCTTATAGGACTATATGTGTCTGCTTTCCAAGCAATTTGGTTAGGGCCACTCTTTTATCGACAGATAGATCAATCTAAAAACATAGCTCTTGCTCACTCAAGCTCATATGACTCTCCAATCGCCTTATCCACTCAGTCTAAGGCTGAAATATCTTGGTGGATCTCTAATGTAGAAGCTATGAATGGATCTTACATTCGATTACCACCACCCGCCCTAACCATAACAACCGATGCATCAATATCTGGATGGGGCGCCCATACCGACAGCTCGTCCACGAATGGTGTTTGGTCTCGGTGGGAGAAGCTTCTTCATATCAATGAGCTGGAATTGCGAGCCATTCAACATGGTTTGCTGACATTAGCCTCAAAGTGCCAGGGCATTCACATCTGTATCAAATGTGATAACATTACAGCTGTCTCATATATTAATAATAAAGGAGGCCCTCATCCTCATCTGCACAAACTCAGTAAAAGTATAATTTTATGGGGTTTTCACAGAGACATCTACTTGTCTGCAACTCATATTCCGGGAAAAATTAATGTCACAGCAGATAGACTCTCCAGGGAATCTTCTTCCTGTTCTGAATGGATGTTGAATAGAACCATATTTGAACAAATTTGTGGGGCTCTTCTCCAGCCAGATATTGATTTATTTGCATCCAGCAGAAATGCTCAATTACCAGTATACTGTTCCTGGTTTCCTGATGAAAACACCTCTTATACTGATGCATTTTCATTTTCGTGGACAGATTTCACACCATATCTTTTTCCACCTTTCAGGTTAATCGACAGAGTTCTCATCAAATTAGGACAGGATCAGGTACAGGATGCAATCCTGATAGTGCCTTTTTGGACAACACAACATTGGTTTCCCCTTCTTCTGCAAACCCTCATCGGGCGACCTACTCTCATTCCACCAAGTCCAGACCTTCTCACAAATCCTCTAACCGGATCTCATCATCCACTAGAAAAATCTTTACACCTGATCGCTTGTCCTGTATCCGGAATTGTCTCCAGGACAAAGGCATTTCAAGCGCAGCTGCCCAGCTTATTACTGGGTCGT
The DNA here is from genome assembly GCA_031216915.1 of Pictodentalium vernedei. Taxonomy (NCBI): domain Eukaryota; kingdom Metazoa; phylum Mollusca; class Scaphopoda; order Dentaliida; family Dentaliidae; genus Pictodentalium; species Pictodentalium vernedei. Next base: position 575,753,544 of record CM062297.1, on the reverse strand, counting down.
GGAGGAACTCCACCAATAAACAATATGGGTTTGCCTGGTAAAAATGGTGTGTGTGGTGTAATAGATGGAAAGTTAATCAAGCTCAGATTTCAGAGGTTCAAATTCTAAATTATCTCACTTTTTTGTTTTACCAAAACAAATCCTACAGTGTTGTAAACACACATAAGTCATGTATACTTCAAACTCTGTTATCTATGGGTAATACTCACCTCCAACACACTCCACTCATTTCTAGATTCATGAAAGGAATTTTTCATAAAAATCCTCCTTGTCCTCGGTACAATTTTACTTGGGATGTAGGTCAATTGCTAAAGTATTTAGCAACATTATACCCTCTTCCACAACTTTCTTTGGAGTTGTTAACTAAGAAGACTACATGTCTTATGGCTCTTACGTGTGCTCAACGCAGTCACACTTTAAGTTCTTTGAAATTAGATCATATGACGGTGTCTCCAAACCACATTTCTTTTGTCACAGACAGCCTACAGAAAACTTCAAGGCAGGGTCGAGGGTCACATACAATTGACTTCCTTGCTTATCGAAATAAGAAGATTTGTGTTGTTGAGACACTTAAACATTATTTAAAGATAACACAGAACATTAGAAAACCAGAATCTACAATTTTATTAATATCATATAAAACTAAAAAATCAGTCTTTTCTTCCACCATTGCTCGGTGGATCAAACAATCCATGCAGAAGGCAGGGATTGAGACAACCACATTTAAAGCTCACTCGGTTCGAGGAGCTACCACATCAGCCTTATATTCAGCTGGGTTTTCTCTACAGAATATTTTGAAAACTGCTAACTGGCGTTCTTCTCACACCTTTTTCAAATTTTATTGCAGACCTGCAGGTGTACCAGATAGGGATTTTGGACACGCTGTTCTGGACCAGCTGCGGAGGTAACAAACACTCCCTTTGTATTCTCCTGAAATAATACAGAACATATGAATGTTATTCTTAGTTTGTTGTTCTTTTAAAGCCCTGTTCCATTCATTGAGATTTGTCGCGTTCACAAGGACATTCCTTATATACCGCTCCTACTATACAGTCACCTGCGCCTTTTTTGGCCTACCTGTCACTTGTCCTGTCTTGCCTTGCGAACTACAATCATTGATACTTTGAACATGCCATATTATACCCGAAATAGCCGGAAGGCTATATGGAAAAGAATCCCCCTCTCATCCAAGCATCCTATGGATGAGATGGATGAGAAGGATTCTTTGAATATAAGCCTGGAGGCTTTGAGGGTATCTACCCTCCCTCTGGCTTGTATTCTGCATATTGATTTTACGTTTCTGTTCCAGGGTTTTCACTGTTACCCTCCCGATACTTCACTGCTTGTAGTTCCTTTTCATTTACACTCTACTTTGAATAAGACACTGATTGAGACAGGTCAGGGCCTTTTATATACCTTTTGTTCACTACTGTGAATCGAGCGACAAGCTGCACGAGCGAAGTGATATGCCATATTATACCCTCAAAGCCTCCAGGCTTATATTCAAAGAATCCTTCTCATCCATCTCATCCATAGGATGCTTGGATGAGAGGGGGATTACAGTACTTACCAACAATACCTGTCCATGGTAGCATTGATGATCCATTTCAACAACGATTGCTTGTACGGGGGTGTCAACAACTGTTATATGTTGCAACAGTTTACTCAGAAGCGATCACATGGAAATCAAAAAGCATGCAGTTGTGACGTCAGTCACTTATTGACTTGAAGTTTGCCGATGCTCTCATACACTGTCGCATGACCCGCACGTGGTCTTTGCGAACTTGGAGAGTGTCTTTGATTGATCTCTGACCTGCATTCATGTATAATTTTACAATATGTTTCCTGCTTCTGTTTGGTGTAACCCATGATTATTACTGTTGAATGCATTACGTTGGTAGCATGAGAGTTTTATTTCATGTTTTCCCCAATGTTAAACTTCTTGTAGCAATTTATATTAACTATGGAATGTATGGTTAGGGGAATTTAGGGCGAGGGGAATGAGGCCGTTCAGGGGATTCCAGGTCACCCTAGCAAAAACCCTAACATCTGGTAATGAGTGTCTTTGGTAGGAGTCCATTAACATTAGTAGCCTACTATAAACAAATGACTAAACTTGACTTTATACTTACATTACAGTTGCGATTTATCTTGGATGCTAAAACTCATCTTCAGCCACCATGAAAACAAACTTTTCCAGTCTTGAAGTATCTTCCTTTTAGTGTCAATACAGCTGCCTGCCTAGGTACTCAAAGTGGCATGAAACCTCTCTCACTGAGTTATTTTAGGTAAAGTTTTAATACATTTTTTTCAGTGTCCACTTATTCCTAGAATATATATTGCTGAACGAAGTAATTGTAGTGTGTTAGTTGACACTCGATGGCCTATGAGGATAGAGATAACACCAGCAGATGACAACAGTTCTACATCACCAACATGCAGGTAATCTGTTTCACTCAGAAATTAATAACAAATAATCAGTGATTAGGTAATCAGTTTTCTGCTATATCAAATGTGGCCACCATGGCAGCCATCTTGAATTTTTTGTCATTTTTGCTTGTCTGTGCATTAACTTGAATATGAAAGCATCACTGTGTTCAAATTAAGGCCCTCGGTTCAGATTTGGGCTCAATACAGGAGCCTGAATCTTAACTTAGGGCAATATGGGGAATAAGCTTTTAAAATCTTATTCTTCAGAACCACTAGTCAGATTATTTTAATATTTGGTATACATCATTGCTATGAGGGTTACATTCAAGTTTGTTCAAATGAGGCCCCTCAGATAATAGTTGGGCTTCCCATGGAGGCCCAAATTTTAATTTAGTGCAGTATGAGATTTCTTTAAAAATGTTCTTTGTCAGGCCCACCAGTCAGAATCCTTTGATATTTGGTATACAACATCTATGTGGGGGGGGGGGGGGGGGGGGGGGGGGGGGGGGGGGGGGGGGGGGGGGTGTCAGATTCAAATTTGTTCAAATACAGTCCCTGGCTTGATATTTGGGCTCTCTGTGGAGCCTAAAATTTAACTTTGTGCATTGTGAGGAATATTCTTTAAAAATCTTCATCAGATCCACCAGTGAACATTTTTAGCTCAACTTTGGCGAAGCCAAATTTGAGCTTTTGTCATGACCCGTCGTCCATCTGTCCATACGTCAACAATTGGATACGGCTCGGGCTAGAGGCCGTATTTATGAACCGATCTTTACGAAACTTCTTGGGTGCCTTTGTTATGACTGTGGGACGAGAATGAGTGTTTTTGGGTGCGGTCCGAAATTCAAGACGGCTGCCAGCCACCATTTTGTACTGACAATGCAGAAATCTGTTTTTTGTACAGAACTTCCATATGAAAGCTCTGATTTGAATAATTTTTTGTATGAATGTTTAGTACCATGAGATACATTACATATCATACAGGTTTTTTTCTCGTGCTTAAATTATGCAAATTAGACTAACTTTGATTTATTTAGTGTTACTTTCAGCACTGTCAGTGCAAATGCCAATATGGCTCGGGCTAGAGCCGTATTTATGAACCGATCTTTACAGAACTTCTTGGGTACCTTTGTTATGACCGTGGGACGAGAACGAGTGTTTTGGGGTCCGATCCGAAATTCTAGTTGGCCGTTGGCGGCCATTTTGTACAGACTTGGGTGCAATCAGATTTTTGCGCACAACTTCCATATGAAAGTGCTGATTTGAATAATTTTTTGTATGAATGTTTAGTACCATGGGATACATCACATATAATACAGGTTTTTTTCTCGTATGTAAATTATGCAAATTAGACTAACTTTGATGTATTTAGTGTTACTTTCAGCACTGTAAGTGCAAATGCCAATACGGCTCGGGCTAGAGGCCGTATTTATAAACCGATCTTTACGAAACTTCTTGGGTACCTTTGTTATCACCGTGGGACGAGAACGAGTGTTTTTGGCTGCGGTCCGAAATTCAAGTTGGCTGATGGCAGCCATTTTGTACAAAATTAGGTGCAATCAGATTTTTGCACAGAACTTCCATATGAAAGCGCTGATTTGAAAAAAATTTTGTGTGAATGTTTAGTACCATGGGATACATCACCTATAATACGGTGTTTTTTCTCGTGCAGAAATTATGCAAATTAGATGAACTTTGATTTTTTCAGTGCTACTTACACATAGTAAGTACACATGTCAATACGACTCGGGCTAAAGGCTGTATTTATCAACCGATCTTCACGAAAATTCTTGGGTACCTCTGTTATCACCTTGCGATGAGAATGAGTGTTTCTGAGTGCGGTCCAAAATTCAAGATGGCTGCCAGTGGCCATTTTGTACCGAAATTAGGTCTAATCAGTTTTTAGCTCATCTTGACAAAGTCAAGCTGAGCTAATCTCATCGCTTCCTGTCCGTCGTCCGTCAACACCATGTTTTGGTCTTCTCCTCCAAAGCCACTGGGCCAAATCAAGTGAAAGTTTGTGTGAGTGATGGTCCCAAAGGGGCATTTCATTTTTGTTCAACTCAGCATGCCCAGCCCCATAGGGAGGGAGTGGGGGAAAATGCTCCAAAATATTTTTAAAATCTTCTTCTCAAGAACCAGTGTGTACAATGACTTGATATTTGCTATGGAGCTTCCATATGAGATGTAGAATCAAGTTTGTTCAAACGAAGTTCGTGAAGTAATATTTGGCTTTGTAATAGGAGGGGTAAGATTTTTAGCCCCGCCCAAAATTTCTATTTTCTGAACCGATGGTCTGGTATGAACCAAGTTTGGTTTGTGGTAGTATTGGGTCATAAGTACTTGGCACATGTAAAAAAAAAATTCCCGCATCCCCATGGGAACCCTAGGAGCTAAAAATAGAAATATTTTCAAACGCCCATATTTCCCAAACCCCATGGAACAGAGAGCTTTTATTTGGTATGAAGTATCCTTATGACCAGAAGAAATGAATGGTAAAAAATAATTGCCATCGGTTATGTTAGGGTGTTCTGTAATGGGCATCGAAAAAATGCTGAGTCAGCATATTTGCAAAAATTAAAAAAAATCTTTTCTCCAGAACCAATCATCAGAATCTTTTGATATTTCGTATACAGCATTCATAGGGGGGGGGGGGGGGGGAGGGGGGGGGAGGGGGGGGGGGGTCAGATAAAAGTTTGTTGAAATAAAGCTTATTGGTTCATATTTGGGCTCTCTACAGGAGCCCGAAGTTTTAAAATAGGGTAATATGGGGAATATTCTTTAAAAATCATCTTCTTCAGAACCACCAGTCAGAATCTTTTAATATTTGGTATACATCATTGTTATGAGGGTCAGATTCTAGATTGTTCAAACCAAGTCCCTAGGTTAATATTTGGATTTCCTATGGAAGCCCAAATTTTATCTTTGTTCAATATGGAAGGTAATTTAAAAGAATCTTCTTCTTCAGATCCATCAGTCAGAATGCTTTGATATTTGGTATGCAACATCTCTATGGGGGTCAGATTCAAGTTTGTTCAAATCAGATCCCTAGGTATATATTGGGGCTCCTCACTATGGTAGCCCAAATGTTTACTTAGTGCAATATGAGAAAATTTCTTTAAAAATCTTCTTCTTCAGATCCACCAGTCGGAATGCTTTTATATTTGGTATACAACATCTCTAAGGGGGTCAGATTCCAGGTTGTTCAATTCGAGTGCCTAGGTTAATATTTGGGCTCCACATTTCCCGGGAACATGAAATTTAACTTAGTACAATATGAGGGAATTTCTTCAAAAATCTTCTTCTTCAGATTCACTTGTCAGAATGCTTTCACATTTGGTATACAACATCTCTAGGGGGGGGGGGGGGGGGGGGGGGGGGGGGGGGGCAGATTCAAGTTTGTTCAAATCGGATCCATAGGTCAATATTTGGGCTCGCTGTGGTAGCCCAAATTTGAACTTAGTGCAATTCGAAGAAATTTCTTTACAATTTCTCTTCTTCTGATCCAACAGTCAGAATGCTTTCATATTCGGTACACAACATCTCTAGGGAAGTCAGATTTAACTGTGTTCAAATCAAGAGCCTAGATTAATATTTGGGCTCTCTATGGGAGCCGAAATTGGCCATTTTGCTGAAGAATTAAAAATTTTGTATTCAGTACCCTCTAGAGGTACTAAGATTAATCCACATAGGTTGTATCAAGGGGCTTCATAGGGGAGCTCTACATTTTACTTATGATCAACTGAAGAAAAGGCATGATGCCCAGATTATTTTTGTCACTCCTGAGGGACTCCAGGATTGACAGTGTAGCCTATGGAGATGGCTTGCTTAATGTAGACTCATTCTTGGACTCTGTTTAAATTGTGTTCTATTACATATACATACCTGTGTCCATATCCAAACCAACAGGGAGTATTTCGATTCAGTTGTCAAAAGTTAGCTCAAGTATCTATATTTTTCTTCCAGGTGTTCTGTAGATATATATATATTGTTTTAGGGCTGTATAGATGTGATTTTAATAAAAGATAGTTATATTAGTGTTTTGTTTAGTTTCTTTATCGGATATCAGTGGCGTGTTCCCTATCTTCGCGCGGGTCATTTTAGGTGTTTTGTTTTGTTTACGAGTTCGACCGCTTTTTAAAATTCAAGCTTCTCATTCTAATTTTGGCTATGGATGGTAAGTGTTTCGTGACGCGAGAAGCTCAGACCAGCAGGGCAGAGACTGTTAGTATAGGTGGGGGGAGTGGTTGAGGCCAGCACAGGGGGTGCTACTGCTAGTGAGTTACCAACGGACGGCCAGCGGTCGGATGTGTGTAGGCACTGCCATATGGTGTATGTGGATGGGTGTGAGCTGGGGGAATTGGGGATGTGTGCCATCTGCGTAGAGCTAATGCAGCTGTTAGAGGCATATGTAAAGTTGGAGGAAGAGGTGCAGGTGGTGAGGGGGGAAACTGGGGAGGGCAGAAAACTCTGGTGTTACCCCAGTTAGGGTGGCATTCGATGGGGGATGGAAGGTGGTGGGTAGTAGGAAACGGACTTTTGACGTGGATAGTGGGTCGTTTGAGAAGAGGAAGGTGCGTCGGGTTGAGGGTAGAGGAGAAGTAGGGGCTAGAGTGTCAAATTCCCAGGCTAGTAGTGTGAGTCGGGAGGGGCGAAAAGGCGTATTCTTATAGAATCGGATAGTGAGGGAGATAGCGATGACCATGTGGAGTCTGCCAGGGCAGGAGTCAGAGGGAAGGTTAGGAAGGTGGTAAACGAGGACAAGGTGGCTTGTAGTGGGACTGGGCAGAAGGTGGGGTGCAGTGTCCAAAATAGATTCAGTGTGTTAGGTAATTTCGAGAATTCTGAGGAGCAGGTTGGGTCCAAAGAGGGGGAGGTGGCAGTAGGCATGGGGGTTAGTGTGGCGAAGTGCAAGATTGCGAGCCGGCCCAGTGGGGACAGAGGTGGTAACAGGGGGTAGTAGGGGTAGTAGGACGGGAAAGAGGACAGGAAAGGACAGGAAGAGGCAGTTGGTGGTTGCAGGGAGTAGTATAGTGCGGGGGTTGGATATGGTGGTGTGTGGGCCCAACAGTGTCAACAGGACCAATTTGTGCTTTCCGGGGGCTAGGGTGGAGGACCTAAGGGACAGAGTGGATGGATTAGTAAAGGGGTCAGGCCCAGACCCAGTGGTTGTTGTACACGTGGGGACCAACAACATCAGGGAGAGAAAATCAGTTCAGCTTATTGAGACTTACAAGGACTTAATAACTCAACTGAATGCCAAGAATGCACAGGTAGTGGTTTCGGGGCTTCTCCCAGTACTAGGTGGTGGGGGGCGAGCATAATTCGCAGATCATTGGGACCAACGAGGAACTGGGGGAGTATTGTAAGGAACTTGGGATACCCTTTGTAGACAATTGGGGATCGTTTTGGGGCAGAAATAACCTATATGGAAGGGATGGTCTCCATCTTAGCCCAAGGGGTACAGAGGTTTTAGGAAGAAATATGTTGCAGGTGGTGGAGCCTTTTTTGGTATAGGGAGGGGAGGAGGGGTCAGTGAAGGGGGGAATAATCACAGAAATTGTGTCACGAACCATGTGTAAAAAATGGGACAAGGGTGATAAGGAAAAGGGACCAAAAATCCAAATCAATAGGAATAGCTTCCCAAGGAAAGAACAGGTACACAAAGTGGGATATACAAACATACAGGGACTAGATAATAAAGGGACCAGTAGGCGGAAGCCAATGAACCTTGACACCCTGAAAGTGGGTTATAGCAACATCCAGGGTCTCCACCGGAAAGTAAGTGAAATTGCTACATTGATTGAGGCAGAGGAGTTTGACATCATGGGCTTAAGCGAAACGTGGGTAAGACACGAGGAGCGGGTAGACCAAGTAAGGGGGGTACTTATGGATAGGTGTAGGGCGAACGGAAGGCCAGAAAAAAGGGGGAGGGGTAGGCATGTACATTAAAGGGGATTTAAAACCATCGCTGATCACAGACCTGGAAAACATCAGCACCCCGGCTGAGGTATCGAAAGAAATTGGATGGGTAAGGATCAGTCTGAAAAACAAAAGTATTGCCCTTGGGGTTGTGTATTGTGCGGTGGAGGGAAGCAAACCCGAATGGAATGATTCAATATACTCAACACTGAGGTCCAATATCACCGAATTACAAAACAAGGGGCTCGGTATAATTCTGACGGGTGACTTTAATGGCCACATAGGTAATGATGAAGAAGGCATAGAGGGTGGGGACAATAAAGTCAACAGGAATGGAAGGAAGCTGTTGAACTTCACAAAACGAGCTTGGTCTGAAGATTCTGAACAGGGACGCGAGGTGTAAGGGGAAATGGACCTGGGAGAGGAACAACAGAAAATCAATAATCGACTACATCCTCACAGATATTAATTTATGGAGGGAGGTGATAGGGGTAGAAGTGGATGATGAGGGTAAAATGGAGGTGGATAGTGATCACAACTTGATTACAGTGACGATCAGGGCCAAAACTCTAGTAAAAAGCAAAGGAAGCTCTAAGGAGATTTGGGAACTCAAAAAAGATGCTCACTGGGCGAAGTTCAATGAAAAACTGAAACCAAAGCTTGCAACCGTACCCAAGAGGGGCAGTGTCCAGAAGATGGCCGACGTCATAGTTGCGAGCCTGGTGGAGGCAGGAAAGGAAAGTGTAGGAAAGGTCAGGGTGCCAACACGGGAACTTGGGTACAGAGTGAACGAAGAACTGAAAAGGGCCATAAAGGGAAGAAAAGCTAAATGTGCTGCATACAGGAGAAGTAGAAAACTTAAGGGGGCGGAAAGCAATGAGGCCACAGCTGCTAAGGAAGAATACCACCAAGCACGAAATAAAGTAAATAAGATTAAAGACGATAATCGGAGAGTACAGTCTTATTAGGACGATAAGAACGACAGGGGGGGGGGGGGGGGGGGTTTGGGAGGGGGGGGGTCGAGTTCGAACGTATTTTGGAAATGGGTGAATGGGAAATGTAACAAAGGAAGTAACCCACAGAGTATTAAAGTAGATGGCAGAGTTACAGACGAGCAAGATCAAGTCGCATCAGAACTAGTCAAGCACTGGGAAAGGGTAAACGATAAGCGATGGGGCATGGGGAGCCCACCAGAGTGTCCGAATTAGGTCGAGGAAAACCTATTAGCTTCGTGTGGAGCGAAATTAAAACGGAGGAGGTGCGAAAGGTGATATCAAAATTAAGGGATGGAAAAGCGGGAGGAGTGGATGAAATTCCTAAGGAGTTTATCAAAAAAGGGGGAGAGGAACTCGTGAAAAGCCTAACTGCCCTATTCAATCTAGCCATAGAAAATCAAGAGGTTCCAAAGGAGTGGAGAGAAAGTAAAGTGACATTTATTCACAAAAAGGGGGAAAAAGACGTTTTGGATAACTATCGAGGGATCTCTTGTCAGTAGCAACATTGGAAAGGTTTTCTGTAAAGTCCTTTATGGGAGACTGGAGGAGGTAATTGAGGAGAAGGGTTTTTTGGGAGAAATCCAGAATGGCTTCAGGAAGGGAAGGAGAGTTACTGACCATCTTTTCACACTATCCCAAATGATAGAATCCGCGAAAGCAAAAAAGAAAAAGATGTTTATGGCCTTTTTGGATATCAAAAAGGCATACGATAGAGTATGGAGGGAAGGTATGTGGCGCAAGCTGGAGGCTATGGGCTTAGGAGGCGAGTTTGTTGGAATTATGAAAGCATTATATAAAGATGTACAGAGTGAACTCATCCTGGGGAACATTACAACAAAACGTGTGCCTATGGAGATAGGCCTAAAACAGGGGTGTATCCTTTCGCCGATCCTGTTTGCACTGTACATCAAAAGTTTAGGAGATGAACTCCTGCGTAGCGAGGAGGGGGGTAGCAGTTGGGGACTTGAAGATCCCAGGCCTATTTTTTGCAGATGATATGGTTCTAATGACAGAAAGCGAAGAGGGGCTAACGAAAATGCTCGCAATTGTTGGGAAATATGGGAGCAAATGGAGACTCGAACTTAATGAAAGCAAGAGCAAAATTATACCTGTGGGCCGCTAAGTGGACCCCACTCGAAGGTGGAGAGTGGGTGAGTAGTGAGCATTCTGGAAGGGAGCAGCAAACTTCTCAGTGTGGGAGAGACAGGTGATTACGAGTATTTGGGGGTAAATATAAACATTACAGGAAGAGGCATCTACCGGAACCACACAAATAAATTGATTCTGAAGGGGAAGCGAATCCTTAACCAAATGAAACTTATAGGGAGAAACAGTTTCAATAAGGTTTTTGTGGGGAAAACCATTTGGGAAATGGTGGGGCTGCCAAGTATAACATACGGTACGGAAGTGGTACCCCTAAACCAGACGGCCGTAAAGAGCTTGGAAATCCTGCAGAACGATGCAGGCCGATGGATAACGGGGTCGAGTAATGCCGCAGTGCTAGAAGCAATCAGGGGTGAGCTTGGGTGGATGAGGATCAAGGACAGGATAGACCTGTTGAAGCTCGGATTTCTTAATTATTTGGTAAATCTCCCCGACAGCCGATGGTGTAAAGCAATGTTCCTGAGAATTTTCAACTCATATATCAAAACGGGGTGGATGGTCCAAGTGAGGGAGCTAGTAGAGAACTACTCATTGGAGATCTCGGACCTGGACGTTGGGGCAAACCAGGGTAAAAAAATCATCAGAGAAAGGGTCATGGAGGATTGTAACCGTAATTGGCGAGAGGGGGTCAAATCAAAGAGGTCTTTGGGTGGCCTGCGTGATAACGAGAAGCCAGGTTTTGAAGAGTACCTTGATGGCACCTTTGGGGGGTCACTGTTGTTCAAGCTGAGGTCGCGATCCCTGGAGCTGAGGGGAAAAATTGTGAAAGATGGTGAAAGGGAGTGCCAGATGTGTAACTTGGACATGGTGGAGACCCTGGAACACTTTCTTCTAGAATGCCCAAAGTATCAGCCTAAAAGAATGAGATTCACTGGGAGTATAATGGGGAAGTGGGATGGGAGAATGAAGGACATGTGGTTAGGGGGAGACTCAAAGGAGAGGGTTAATATGCTAATCGGAGAGATTGGGAAGAACGGGACAAGGGATATCATCAAGCAGTCCGTCTCCGAGTGTTGGGAGGAGAGGAGAAGCGTGGGAATAGAGAGGCAGTTGGGAGTACAGGGGTACCCATGGCCTTCTCGTCCGAGAACCGCGACAAATCAGCGGCTGGCCAAAGTGTTATTATTATTATACCAGATGAGCGCTTCAGGCCCCGTGGGGCCTCTTGTTTGTACACAACTTCTATATGGCTCAGGCTAGAGGCCATGTTTATGAACCAATCTTTATGAAACTTTTTGTGTACCTTTGTTATCACCGTGGGATGAGAATGAGTGTTTTTGGGTGTGGTCCAAAATTCAAGATGGCCACCAGCAGCCATTTTGTACCAAAATTAGTGCAATCAGTCTTTTGTACAGAACTTCTGTATGGAAGTTCTGATTTGAATAAATTTTTGTATGAACGTTTAGTAAAATGGAATACATCACATATAGTACGGGTTTTTTTCTCGTGTAGAAATTATGCAAATTAGATGAATTTTGATTTATTTAGTGCTACTTATACACTGTAAGTGCACATGTCAATACGGCTCGGGCTAGAGGCTGTATTTATCAACCGAACTTCACAAAACTTCTTGGGTACCTTTGTTATCACCTTGGGACGAGAACGAGTGTTTTTGAGTGCGGTCCAAAATTCAAAATGGCTGCCAGTGACCATTTTGTACCGAAATTAGGTCCAATCAGTTTTTTGTCAACTTCTATACAGCTCGTATTTATGAACTGATCTTCACAAAACTTCTTGGGGTACCTTTGTTTTCACCTTGGTACAGGAATGAGTGTGTTTTGGGGTGCCTTTGTTATCACTGTGCTATGAGAACAAATATTTTGGGGTTCAGTCAGACCCACTCTGGGATTCAAAGATTTCTTTTCTAGTTTAGCATCTGACTGTCACCCACCTTTACAATACTTTACCTATACATTTGTTACAGGCTACAGTCAGTATTTATGTACAGACCGTTACAATACTTTATATGTACCTTTGTTATCAGGTCATTACCTAGATGTTTGTCATTGCTTTGTCACATACTATACATGTACATGTCTTGACAAGTTGAGCTACAGTGTCATTGACACTTTCATTTTATATTTGGTATTCAATGTCTCGGGGGGGGGGGGGGGGGGGGTGGGGGGGGGGGGGCAGGCAGATTCAAGTTTGTTCAAGTTGAGTCCCTGGGTTAATATTTGGGCTCCCAAATGTTAACTCAGTGCAATATGGGAAATCCAAATTTTAACTCAGTGCAATATGGGGAAATTTCTTTAAAAATCTTCTTCTTCTTCTTCTTCTTCTTCTTCTTCTTCTTCAGATCCACCAGTCAGAATCCCTTCATATTTGGTATACAACATCTCTAGTGAGGGTTTTGGGGGGTGGATTCAAGTTTGCTCAAATTGGGTTCCTGGGTTAATATTTGGTTATCCATTGGAGCCTGAAGTTTAACTTAGTGCAGTGTGAGGGAATTTTTAAAAAAAATCTTCTTCAGATCCACCAGTCAGAATCTTTTGATATTTGGTATTCAGTATCCCTAGGGAGGTCAGATCTAAGTTTGTTGAAACCAAGTCCCTGTGCTAGTATTTGTGCTCCCTATTGGAGCCTGAATTTTAACATAGTCCAATATATGGAATAATATTTAAAACTCTTCTTCTCCAGAACCACTAGACAAAATCTTTTGATATATGGTATACAGAATCCTTACAGGCATTGGATTCATATTTTTTCATATCATGTTAATAATTGGGCTCTCTATGGGTGTCAGAATTTTAACTTAGTGCAATTTTAAGTTAGTGCAATATGCGGAGTAATCTTTAAAAATCTTCAGATCCACCAGTCAGAATTTTTTGATATTTGGTATACAGCATCCTTACAGGGGCCAGATTCAAATTTGTTCAATTGAAGTCCCTTGATCAGTATTTGGACTCCTTATTGAAGCCCAAATTTTCACTTGGTGCAATGAGGAATATTTTTTAAATATCCTCTCGCAAACCCCCAATCCAAATCATTTGATATATGGTATATACCATCCTCTGTGGAGTCTTGATTCAAATTGATAAAAACCAGTCCTTGGTTTAATATTTGGACTCTCTCTTGGATGCAATACAATATAAGCTCTCTCTATACTTCAACAAAATCTTCAGCACAAGACAACATCAATAGAACACATCGCCTCATGAAGAAGAATAAGAAAACAACCATGCCAACAAGAGCATCTGCACAGTTATTGGAAAACACAACCAAGGACTGACAGGTAGCCTCCCCAGTGTCCATGGGTTGATATTTGGGCTCAATATGGGAGCCTGAATTTTAATTACTGCTGAAACAAATATCTGGATATCTGGTTAACAACCAGTTGCCAACTTAACTGGTCGAAAAAAAGTCTCTAACTGAGCAGTTCTTGAATTCATACTCTCTTCGCATCAGCTGTGATAATCCAGTTTGCCCTGACTGCAGGTCCTAGCTCTGTAATCACATCCTTATCAATTAAGTGCCCCACAACTGTTTCATTTTCTGAAAACAAAGGAAAATTATTTTATTTATATGGAAAGAACTATTTCAAAAATTAATCTTCCACTTATTTTTTGCGTTAACATACACGTTGCTGTCAGGATTGTTTCACATATTACAGTTTCGTTTTTATTGGGAATGGCGAGAAGACAGCCGTAGTGGATATGCCATCTCCTTGTAGTGCAACCATGTAATTGTAATTGTATGTTGCTGTCTTTAGTTTGTACTTGTATGCATGTTGTACTACGAAATAAAATCATTCATCATTCATTCATCATTCTTCACTGCAGAGTTAAAACTGAATGTGAAGCTAATATTCAAGCTATTAATGTTGTCGACTTTTTGCAATGATACAGATATAGTCGCATTTGCAGTCGCAGACAGTTAAATCATCAGTACTGTAAGAGCTCCAAACATACTCATATTTCTCTTCTACAGCCATGGACCTGAACACTAGTAGACAGTAAAGCATCAAAGACTTGCAAACTTGCTATGTCTGTTTATTGTCAGCAGAACGTGCATGGGCTATTTTCAAGAGATCAGGGCAATTTTTGTAACACACTGTAGTTGTTAGGCATGTCATGTGTGTTGGTTGCATGATACTCTATGATTGTTTTGTTTTTGTTCTTTGATTTTCATTATTTTTAGCTCACCTGACTGACAGACAGTGGAAACTATTGCCATCACTTGGTGTCTGGCATCCAGCATCTGTTAACTTTTGAAATTTGTCTTCTTCAAAACCTCTGCTTCAAATTGAAACGTATATGGCACAGACCATCTTTGGAGTATACCCTTTCTACTTTGTTCAAAAGAAGCTGCTGCCCAAAAAGCCTAAAAATCTCTTAAAAAATCTTCTTCTCATGAGCCACTAGAGAGAATGCTTTGATATTTGTTATGGAACTTCCTTTGTTGGTGAAGATTAAAGTTTGTCCAAGGCAAGTTTGCTGGTCAATATTTGGGCTCTCTGTGGGTGCAGGCCCATTTTGGGCTCCACCCAAAATTTCTGTTTCCAAAACCAGTGGGGTGATTTGAACCAAATCTGGCATGTAATATTATTGGATCATAAGTACTTGATTGATGCCTGAATTTATTTCCACAGCCCTTTGGGAATCCCAGGAGGGCTAAAAATAGAAATAAATTCAAACACCCATATTTCAAAAACAGCACAGTCCAGAATATTGCTTTTTGGTATGCAGCTTCCTTAGGACCATTGGAATCAGATGGACCAATAAAAATTGCTATCAGTTTTGTCATGAAGTGCCGTTTAGGGATGCCCATTTTAACACTGTTGGCAAGTGGAAAGTGCCGATTCATCATCTTTCTTGTGCTCCATCAACTAATTTTAAACTTTTCTTCTTCAAAACTACTAGGCCAAATTCAAACATATACTGAACCATGAAAGTTTATCAACTTATTATTATATTTTATCTAACAAATGTTAGTATTTCATGGAGTAAAAAATTGATTTGTATCCATTGAAAGCATGGTCAAACACTCTTTTTCGCAAGGATTTCATGCACTGTTGGACACAATTCGTAATTCCTGGTCTTGCAAGTGGAAAGCAATTTTAGCCATTGTTTAAAAATGAGCAGGCTGTTTTCATTTATCTCCTTTGATTCTGGGACTGTTGTCACTTTGAAACAAATAAAACATTGCACTTTGCAACATGGGGTGCCATCCTGGTTTGTCCAAAAATCGCCATCATGAAGTCATGGAAAGACTCACTGCTGGACAGAGCGCCCAACAGGTTGCACAACATTTTAATGTGCATCCATCCACCATTTCACATTTAAGACAATGTGTGCAACAAACAAGTTCAAGACTGTGCAAGTTCTGGTAGGCCCTGCTCCACCAGCCAAAGAGAAGGTTGCTACATCGTGATGTTATCACGACATGATTGACTTGCTTGTGCCCCTCGTATTGCTAAAGACTTTCAGCAGGCTACAGGAACACACATTCATACACAAACTGTCAGAAATTGTCTGCATGCTGTTGGGTTGGCGGCACGATGTCCAGTAGTGGCAGTACCATTAATGCAACAGCTTAAACATGAGCATCTAACATGGGCTCAGATTCATCAACAGTGGTGTAGAGCACAATGAAACCAGACATTATTCAGTGATGAATCTTGATTGACGGACAAAGACGAGTATGGCATCAACATGGAGAACGCTATGATGCTGCCAACGTCATTCAGTGTGACCGATATGGGGGCGGTAGGATTATGGTTTGGGCTGGGATTCGTGGTAATGAAAAAATCAACCTTATCATCGTAAGGAGAAAACCTGAATGATCAATGCTATTGCGATCTTATCGTCACTCTTATGGTTGTTCATTCATGCGACAGTATTCAGGATTCTTATTCTAGCAGGAAACAGCTTGTGACACCATGGGTCTTCTTCAAAGACACAACACTGCTTTATTGAATTGGCCTGTAAGATCTCCGAACCTTTTTCCAATTGAGCATGTGTGGGACATTCTTGGTAGGAGAGTCAGAAATAACCACCCCAACCTTGGAAATATGCATGATCTTGAACGTGCGCTTGTCCAAGAATGGCGTGACATTACCATTCCTCAGATCCAGAGATTTGTTAACAGCTTGCAATGTCACTGTACAATAGTGATTCAGGCAAATGGATGACAAACACAATACTGACAGTTTTGCAATTGTACCTCCCATTTCATGAAGTGAGCCAATATGCCTTGGTCTGTTGAAAATTTTCAAATTGATATTGACTGTTTTCTACCCGCTTGATGTCTTAGTTTGGTTGTATGAACTGTTAAAAAATATTCTCAAAAAATTTCTTGTTAAGTATCTCATTTAATCGATTTGCTAAACATTTTTGGTTCAGTATTTATGGCACAGACCATCTTTGGAATATACCCTTTCTACTTTGTTCAAATGAAGCTGCTGCCATTTGCCTAAGAATCCAAAAGCCTAAAAATCTTTAAAAATCTTCTTTTCATTAACCACCTGAGGGAATGCTTTGATATTTGGTATGGAACTTCCTTTGGTAGGGAAGATTAAAATTTGTTCAAGGCAAGTTGGTGTGTTAATATTTGGGCTCTCTGTGGTAGCATACCCGTTTTGGGCTCCACCCAAAATTTCTATTTCATGAAATGATATGCTGATTTGAACCAAATTTGGCATGTAGTATAACAGGCTCATAAGTACTTGATTTTTTTATGCAGCTCCTTGGGAACTCTAGGAGCTAAAAATAGAAAAAATTCAAATGCCCATATTTAAAAAACTGCACAGACCAGAAAATAAAACCAGTGAAATAAGATGGACCAAAAAATTGCTATCGATTTTCTCGTAGGGTACCATATGCCGATGCCCTTTTTAAAACTGTTGGCAATGGTAAAATGCTGAGTCATCACCTAACTAGTGCCCCATCAACTAAGTATTCTTCATCAGAACCTTTGGGCCAAATCTAAACTAATTTGGGGAAAATCATCTTGGTGGAGTATGCTTTTCTGTGTTTTTCCCCCAAAAGATGCTACTCCCCTGGGGTTAATACCCCCAAAAAACTAAACATTTTCTCATAAACTACCAGACAGAATGCTTTGATATTTGGTATGGAACTTCTGTTGGTGGTGGAGATTAAAATTTGTTCAAGACAAGTTACTAGGTTAATATTTGGGCTCCATGTTGTAGCATGCCTATTTTGGACTGCACCCAAATTTTCTATTTCATCAACCTGTGTGCAGATTTGAACCATATTTGGCAAGTAAGCATAATTGGGTCATATGTACTTGATTTATGCCCGAATTCTTTCTTTTTTTTCGCAGTCCTGTGGGAATCCCAGGAGCAAAAAATAGAAAAAAATTCAAACGCCATATTTCAAAAACTGCATTACCAGAATATTCTTTCTTGGTATGAAGCTTCATTAGGATCAATGGATTCAGAAGGACCCCCCCCGAAAAAGTTGCTATTAGTTTTGGCATAGGGTATTGTTTGGGGATGCCCATTTAAACATCGTTGGCAATGGGAAAATGCCCAGCCATTATTTTTCTTGTGCTCCATCAACTGAGTATTCTTCTTCAGAATCATTGGGCCAAATCTAAATTAATTTGGTACAAAGCATCTTGTTGTAGTATACTCTTCTGAATATATTCTGCCCCGAATAAAATTGTCATTGACTAATTCAGTCTTTAATGATTTGTATTAGGGCAGAGTAGTTTGTGTACAAATTTTCAGATTTCCCTTTTCATGAGGGTTCTGATCCAAAAAGTTTACCACATGCAGATACAGTAGAACCTGTCTTGAGAGACCACTATTTTTGACAGGCAAAAGTAATCTCTCAAAACAGGTGGTCTCTCATGACAGGTCCATTACAAAGTAAAACAACCAGATGGTACAAGGTTACAGTGGTTTCTCAAGCAGGTGGTCTCTCATGACAGTGGTCTCTCAAGACAGGATTGTACCTGCTAACCTGATGATGTCTCTCTGTGATAAATCCAATGAAGTCTGCAGTTAAAAATAGGGGATATCCAGATGATATCTGGTTGTAGCTCATGGTTATCCAGTTGAGAAAAATGGTCAGCTGTTTCAGCACTAATTTTAACATGGTGAAATATGAGGAATATTCTTTAAAAATCGTCTTCCCCATGGGATCCCTGGGAAGTGAAGCAGTGCTTGTTTACTGAGGTAAACATAACCAGCTTTGTTTCTACTTGTAAAATAGGACCCGGTAGCCAATGCCTGGGGTGGAAGTCCCGTAAAATAGACAACATGGGTATAAATATTTGGTTGGACTTGACCTTATATTCATGTTGCGGTCACACTTTGCCAGTGTGCAGATATATGTAACCTTAAACACCAATAAATAAATAAATTAAAAATCTTCTTCTCCAGAACCACCAGTCAAAATCTTCAGTGACTGCATGTCTTTCCCTGGGTGCCTGTGATGCTTAAACCAACATACCATATTAAACACAGATTGAGTAGGAATTTCACACCTAGCTGCAATATGCCAGGATTTTGCATTTTTTTTCTGGGGTGGGGGAGAGGTTTGTGGAAGGAGATAAAAATTTTCCAAAAATGTCCCACTGGAGCAAACGATGATCAGTTTGGTGGGGGTCCTGGATCATTGATGCTGACATCTTAGAAATTACTAATCAATTTTTAAAGAGCAAATTGAATCCAGAAGGTAGAAAATAACTAAATATGCAATAAATTCTGAGGTTATTTTTACCATACATTTTGTTATTTGATATAGCACTCAAAAATTGTGTTTTATGTTTCTCACTTTAACACTTTACCTGATGAATCATCTGCATCCGCCTACATAATATGCAAATTCAGCAGTTAAAAAAAGGTATTTAAAAAAAAAATTCAAGAAAATCATATTATGTGACCCCCTCATTGGAATGAGCTCGTCGAGCTCATTCCAATGAGGGGGTCACATGATATAGTTTTAGTGATGAACCAATAATCAGAATCGGCAATCAGAACTGGCCGGTTATGGGGCATCGGCCAATTATGACAACAGGCAGTTAAAACCGGCAGTTTCCAATTATTGTATATTTAACACTAGACTATTAAAAATCACTTTGTTATCTGGCCATTTCAATAATGTTTGCCCATTAAAAATGTATGTAGTGCATAGCAAAATATAGGAATCTGTACTTTTGAGATATTATGGGATTTACCAAATGCAAAATCAGTGTGAGATCAGCACTGTTTCCTGGCTGATCGGAGTAACTGGCCTTTGATCATGATGTTGCACAATGTTGCATTGAGGACATAACATTGACAAATAAATACAATGTGTTCAGCTGGCAGTCTACAATATTTCATGATGCAAACATCACAACACAATAGGAGAATAAAATTGGAGAAAAAACTCAAAAACAATCTTTTTTCAATGGCAGATTATTGTTGCTGGACATGTATGTCGCATGGCTGTCACAACCACGTTTTCAGTTTAAGTTCATTGTTCAATTCAGGTACCTCCCTTGATGTTTCTCTCCAGTGTTGACAGCAGAGTAAATATTGAAGAAACACATCAAGAAAGGTAAAAAGTTGAAAAAATGAACATTAAATTCTCATACGTCTCGTGCCTATCGATCTGTAAACCATACATGGACACAAGTTCACAACACACATTTAAATCAAAGTCATTATTAAACTGAGACACTTATTATATATGCTCAGTATATTTCTGGTTAATACAGCTGAGTGTATTGTATTCATAAACAAAACTGTATTAACACTATTCACCAAAATAAACACATCCTTTACAAGAAAACAATATTGTGTGATTATATTACTATACTATTTTATTGCATAAAACAAATCACATGTTTATAGCAAGATATCATTACAATGAGTGACATGGAATGACAAGGTTCGTGTAGCTGCCACGAAGAGTGTGACAGAAGTTCAAAATGTTTAGAGCCTTAACCCTTAACCCAACGAATGACGCCAAAAATCTAAAGTTTATCCAAAACAGTACTTGTTTTCATACAATAAACCGGAGGGTTCTCAATTGAGCCATACCTATATGAATGGCATCGGAGCCCCTCATTGAGCTGGCTCTTGTGACTTCCATATTTGCACGGCCTTCCGTTGAGAAAATTATGAACATAATTTGTTCCCAATAATATTTTAAACAGCTATGTTGGGTGAAAGATTAATGAAAGCAGGATCTATAAATACCAATTGTAATAAACAGTTGAAATGCACTGACATAAACAATCTAAGATCTCAAATCTGCCGCCTTCAGGCGCCAGATTCCAGACCCCAAACTGCTCAACCCTGTCTCTGCTAGCAAACTTTCCACAGCAGATGGTATGTTTATAGTGGATCAGACCACAAAAGGCAGTTGTAGTGTAAATAGTTAACATGTCAGGTATTATGTGTTCAAGAAGGTGGTTCTTGCTTTGGTAGCATAAAAAATATATTTTGCTACATTTAGTATTGATTTTTTGGAATTAGTATTTAACAGTGTCGTAAATCTGTTTATCATTGGCCAATGGCAGAAATAGGGTTTGAGGTATTTCATCCTTAAGTTTCTGTATTTGGGGCATACTAAAAGGAAATGGTATTCAGTTTCGATCACATTCATGTTACAGCATTTACATAATCTTTGATCGTGGGGCATGTTATCAAACCTCCCAGTCTCTATTGCCAGGCTGTGGGATGAAGTTCTAAATTTTGTCAATGCCATTTGATATTTTTTATCTGTTATTGTATCTAAATATTTTTCCATTACAAAGTCTTTTTTGAATAATGAGTAATATTTTAAATGATTTGCGTTGTTAATTTCAAAATGCCAATTTTGTAAGTAATTATCAATAATTCTTTGATGGATTAGACTGAAGGAGATTTGATCTTGTCAACCTTGGGTAAAGGGTTAAAAGTTTAAATTGTTTATTACTTTCCAAAGTGTGATTTACTGGGATTTCTGGGTTTGATTATAAACGATAACTTCACAAGTGAATTATGCAATCAACAATTGGGTCCTGTATCAGTGCGCGTAAACGTAATGGGGACTTTATGTTTTTTTTTTTTTTTAATTCTTTACATAACATGAAAAGCAGACGTCACTTGCAAAAAAAATTCTTGAATAGTTATTATTTTCATTTTTTTCTCAAAAACATAGATTATGACTCCTCATTTGAACGAGCTCGATGAGCTCGTTCCAATGAAGGGTCAAAACCTATGTTTTAGAGACAAAAAATTAAAAAATAATGAAAATTAATTGGCGATTTTTGAGAATAGCGCAGGCCGTTAACGTTAGGTAAAGGGTTAAATAATATAATTATCGTTAATAAAGAAAAGTAATAAACAGAGTAATCGCTTGACTGGACTGGTTATGTGAAATAATTCATTCAAGCGAGGGACTATATTGTAAAACACTTGTGTGCATCCGCACACTCGTGTTTGTACAACGTCCCTCACCTCTCATGTATTATTTCAAGTAACCAGTCCAGTCAAGTGATTACTCTCTATATAATTGTGGTGTTTCAGTTACTATTCTATTTAGAGCCTTGTCAGCAATATAAGGCAAATTTAGATGAAAAATCAATTTTCATCAATCAAAAAACTGTCAACATGAAAATAAGGATATTCTCCATACGAGTTCACACTACATGAATCTTAGTGTCAAATGACTGGTAAGCTAGTCACCAACTAACTGCCTTCAATAATTACTGGAAAATTTACCAGTCATATCAACACCAAATGATCTTATTTTCCTTTTCATTTTTCTGTTGACAGAGAAGCCAGTTTAACAACACACTTCATTGAAAAAGGAGTGTATCGAATTCATGTATGGTTCAGTGGTAATTCTGATGATTCTATAAGCTGTTCCAGTGTTATTATATTGAACAATCCCTCAGACAGCAATATACGTAAGTGTTTTGCATTTTGTTTTGAAAAGATACTTTATCTGATCTAAATAGAAATTTTCTTCACTGCTAGCACATTAATTTCTTTTTATTTTAAAATGCTATCACATGGGTTTGCCTTGTTAAAATTTATGGGAGAGTGCCTATAGCACAGCCCTGCCCCAATTTTCAATTTTGGGTCCAATTGACCAATTTAATTTGGTGTGCAGTACTGTTGGGTAACATGCACTTGATTTATGCAAACAGGAATTCCACATACCCTTGTGGGAAATCTGTGAAAATAAAAAAATCACTTCAAATACCATTTTTCTGCATTTGATCAATTTTATTATTTGCTGTTTTTATGAGTGGGAAATTCAAAACTAGTCGGAAAATTGCTTTCATTGTTAAAGAAGATTCTTACCCTGGCAAAACCAATCAATAAAAATCTCTCGCATCCCACACTTACTCCCTCACCATTCTCTGTAAACAACTTGAGCCAGGTGATCCATATTTGCTAATTGGTGGGTGCAAGTGGTACCTATCAAACCTCTCTGTCACCTGGGCCTTGTTATATATAGTAGGCTGGTGGTGAGCACCAATGATCTAAAAATGTTGTCTTAGCTCTTACAAGTGAAGTGGTTTAACAGCACACGTTAAGGCAGGGGTGTAAGTAGTAGGGGAAGTTTAGTGGGTGTGCCCCCTCCCCAGTTTCCAGTTGGAACATTTTCATCTGAATTGGAATCTTACCTATTGATTCTCTCTTACATGTAATCATGAAGTTTATTACAGGCTGAGCTTTGCTTCTTGGACTTGCATCACACATGCAGTTGGTCTCATGCAAATGGAGGTTGGGGAAAGTTGGAGTCTCAGCATGACCAATTTTGAGTTCAGTACATGCTAATTTGGCTTTTCCCTCAGGAAAAGACATTTGTTTTTCTACGGGTTATTTATTTTTTTCCCCACACGTTTTGTCCATATGATTCTAAAGCCATTTATGAACCGATTTTCACAGAATTTTCCACACTTATACAGTTTAAAAAAATCTTCAGTTCAGACCAGACCCTCTGGGACATGAAAAATCATGGAATCTCGTTTGGAAAAGCCTATGATTCTCCAGAAACATTAAGTCTTGTTGAATAAGAATTTGTGAAGCTTGTGCATCATGACTACTACATAACCACAAACAAATTTCCTGGGCTTTTTAAATGTAATCCCCATTGAAAAATATTCCAACTTCATCATCAAAGCATGCCATGATGATGTAATTGGAATTTTTCTTCTATTGGGGCAAATTGGGTTTACATCCCACCAATCAGTTATATTTGCAAGGGGATCAGAAGTCATTTAGAATCTCAGTACCCTGCTCAGAGCATAGGAGGTAGTATCACCTCTCATGAGACTTGCTGAGGTTATTGGTATGGGTCCACACATCAATTCTTCCCTTGATGGGGGAAGAACATACCTGTTTGCAGACCAGTGCAAGAAAAAAAGGATAGATCTGTGAGTTCTTTTAATAATACATTCACTTTAGTTCTATTTGTGTCAAGTCCACCAAATTTACAAAATAGTTACTTCAATAGAAGGAAAAGAACAAAACCAATTTTTGGGCTTGTCAAGAAGTCAAGGTCATTGTCGCTAAATTTGCTCTTTTTTGTTCTTTGGGCAATACCATTAGTTCTTTTTACTACAGCCAAAGCAAACTTGCAGACAGTATTTCCATGTGGAAAGAGAAGAACCCTATTAATTTTGGAGTCTACCTGTGAGACCTAGCATCACTGGACTATTATTATAAATAAACTGTAAAATAAAAAAATTATTTCATGGTAATAACTTTAATTCTATTTGACACATGTCTACGAAATATACAGGGTAGACACTCCTATGGAAAGAAAAAGAACTCTATTGATTTTCAGGCATTTTCTAAAAGGAGAAAAATTGTAGCCCTTTGGGGTGTCAGGGCAATAACATAAGTTTACAGCAGAGCCAACTTGGTATTCGCATATGGGAAAAGGAAAACCTTTCAATTTTTTAATCTCAAACCATGTAGTGAAAGGTCACAGGACTGTTCATATTTAAACTTTGTTAAAAATGGGTTTTTGTCTGGAGAATTACTTTAGTTCTCTGTGACAAATGTCCACCAAAAATCTATAACTTAATACCCCAATCAATCTTGGAGTCTGCATTGTTATTAAGAAGTTAACGATTAGGTAAATATCATACCTTGACTTGTGGATCTTCCATTTTTGTATTGGATTTCTTATCATTGAACCAGTTATATATAGAGGATATCTACACTATTTTAGTGAATATCGGGAATTATTTCGTGAGTCTGGACCTGAAAGTTTTATTCTTCACAAACGCTTGCGCGAGTGAAAAATAATTCTTTCAGGTCCACACGAAGGTGACATTTTAATGCACAATATTCAGCCCAATTCGACTGTAAACAGTTTAAAGACAATAACAAAAAGCTGCTGACAGTTCCTTCAGGGCAATGTTAAAGGTGACGTCATGTGCCGAAGCGTAACATCATTTAGGAAGCTACTGAAAAAATTCATCGTGTGCATCTGAAAGTATTACTTTTCACTTGCACAAGCGCTTGCAAAAAATAAAATTTTCAGATCCACTCTTATGAGATAATTCCTGACTAAAATAGAGTAGAATTTCTTTTTAGATTAACTTGACAAAGTCAAGATAAGCTATTGCCATCATGCGAGCGGAAGTCTGTTAGTCTGTGAGTCTGTTCACAATTTCCTTTTCCCACAGGCTACACTCCATAGTTTTTGTCTGATCATCCCGAAATTTCATATGCAAGTTTGAGGTCATGTCTAGATCTTTTGGTCGCTATAGGTTAATCCTGATGGTTGCCCGAGCCCAAAACATGAAAAGCATTAGCACAGTCTACAGGTCGTATTTATGAAGGGATTTCATTGTAACTTGGTAGGATGCCTCTGTATAATATCTAGATGAGAAAATCCCCTTTTGGTCCTGATCTGTCAACCGTGACGTCGGCCCAATCCCGATACCCAAAACCTTTAGCACAGTCTACAGGTCAAATTTAATATGGAGGGATTTCATTGTAACTCGGTAGGATGACTCTGTATGATGTCTAGATGAGAACTTCCCCATTTGGTTGTGATCTGTCATCCGTGATGACTGCCTGAGCCCAAAATCCCAAAACCTTTAGCACAGTCTACAGGTTGTATTTATGGAGGGATTTCATTGTTACTTGGTAGGTTGACTATATAATGCCCAGATGAGAACGTTCCCATTTGGTCGCGATTGGTCAACTGTGATGGCTACAGGGGCCCGAAGCCCAAAAACCTTTAGCACAATCTATAGATCACATTTAAGAAAGGGATTTCATTGTAACTTGGTAGGGTGAGTTCAGATAATGTCCAGATGAGAACGTCCCCTTTTGGTCACGATCATTCAGTCGTGACAGCTGCCTGAATCCAGAACCTGAAAACCTTTAGCACAGTCTACAGGTCGTATTTATGGATGGATTTCACAGTAACTTGGTAGGTTGATTCCATATAATGTCTAGATGATAACGCCCCCTTTTGGTCATGATTGGTCAACTGTGATGGTTACAGGGGCCCGAAGACCGAAAACCTTTAGCACAGTCTACAGGTCATATTTCATTGTAACTTGGTAGGATGACTCCAGATAATGCCTACATGATAACTTCCCATTTTGTTCGCGATCATTTAACCATAACGGCTGACCAAGCCCAAAACCCCAAAAACTTTAACACAGACTACAGGTCATATTTATGCAGGGTTTCCACTAGGGGAAAATTTGTGGGTCCGGTAGTTTAAAGAAAGTGAAACTCAGATGCCAAAGGTGTCTGCCACACAAGGCACGTGCGTATAGAGGGGACCCCTAGGAAAATTTTGATTTTTAGGTGCTCTCTGGTGGCCTTTGGGGGCATTCTGGTTGCTAAAATGCTGTATAATTGAAGTGGAAAATATATATTTTTTCCTCTTACAATTCTCTAAATTCGCACGGGACACTACATCTTGTCGGAGGGTTCATAAAAATACAAACCCAAAACAACACAAATCCACGAATCCTGACAGTGACTGCGACGCTTGACCTCAATTTTTTTTATACAACCCGATACGTGCCAACGTAAATAATTGGAAATGCAGAGAGAACAAAATATTCGAAAAGAACCATGATGTGGACTTGTGCCGTCATGCCTGTGCAATTACATCATTTATCGCTCGAAATAAAAGTCAGTGATTTTGGACCAAACACGACAATTTAAGTCCGAAATTTTATAGGTGACGTTTAGGATTTGAACTTTGTTTCCCCCTCTTGTCTGAGGGCTATAAAGTATCAGGTTGTCGCCAGTAATAGTAGGCATAGTATACAACATAATTATGCCTATATTACGTGGAAACAAAGGATCCTGAGTGTCGTTACGATACAGCATTGTACTCGACATTTTAACCACCAGCTTTTCTGACTGATCATAGTATGATCGGCGGGGAGAATGGGTCCGGTCGACGGACCCGCAGCCAATCTAGCGGAAATCCTGATTTATTAAGGGATTTCATTGTAACTTGTTAGGATGACTCAGTATAATGTTTAGATGGGGACTTCCCCTTTTGGTTGTGGTCGGTCAACCTTGATGGCTACACAGGCCCGAAGCCCAAAAACCTTTAGCACAGTCTACAGGCCATATTTATGAAGGGATTTCATTGTAACTTGATAGAATGACTCGTTTTGGAATAATTTCACTGTAAATTGGTAACTTTCGTTGATATACATTAACTGTGAGGGCCACATACATTAACTGTGAGGGCCACATTAACCCACCCCTTAATTCTTTAGTACAGTCCACATCTCATATTATTAACTCAACTTTGACATAAGTCAAATTTGAGCTTATGCCATGTCCATCTGTCCGTCAACAATTCAATACGGCTCGGGCTAGAGGCCGCATTTATGAACCGATCTTAGGAAACTTTGTACCTTTGTCATCACCGTGGGACGAGAACAAGTGTTTTGGGAGTCCGGTTCGAAATTCAAGTTGGCCGCTTGCAGCCATTTTGTACAAAATTAGGTGCAATCAGATTTTTGCGCAGAACTTTCATTTGAAAGCTCTGATTTGAATAACTTTTAGCTGCGACTAGCAGCTCTATAAGTGGCAATGTCGGTCTGTATGTCAGTCTGTCTGTGACCAACGAGTTTCAAAACACAATAACTTTTGAAATACTTGATGGAATGACTTTATATTTGGCATGTAAGTGTATCTTATTGATGTCTAGCCACTGTTCAATGCATGTGTTGTTCCAAATATTTTTCTTTTTTTTTTATTTCACTATTATCTGCAGATTGCTTCTGAGAATCCTTTTTTCACCCACAGATTGCACCACTCGTTGCAGCTACGGCGTCGATGTCGTGATTTTTTGTATGAATGTTTAGTACCATGGGATACATCACATATAATACAGAGTTTTTTCTTGTGTGTAAATTATGAAAATTAGACTTTCTTTGATGTATTTAGTGTTACTTTCAGCACTGTAAGTGCAAATGCAAATATGGCTCAGGCTAGAGGCCGTATTTATGAACCGATCTTTACGAAACTTCTTGGGTACCTTTGTTATCACTGTGGGACGAGAATGACGAGAATGAGTGTTTTGGGGTCCGGTCTGAAATTCAAGATGGCCGCTGGCAGCCATTTTGTACAAAATTAGGTGCAATCTGATTTTTGCGCAGAACTTCCATATGAAAGCTCTGATTTGAATAATTTTTTGTATGAATGTTTAGTACCATGGGATACATCACATATAATACACACATATAATACAGGTTTTTTCTCGTGCTTTATGAACCGATCTTTATCTAACTTCTTGAGCACCTTTGTTATCACCGTGGGACGAGAACAAGTGTTTTGGGGTCCAGTCTGAAATTCAAGATGGCAGCTGGCAGCCATTTTGTACAAAATTAGGTGCAATCAGTTTTTTGCGCAGAACTTCCATATGAAAGAATAATTTTTTGTGTGAATGTTTAGTACTATGGGATACATCACATATAATACAGGTTTTTTTCTCATGCATAAAGTATGCCTATTTGACTAACTTTGATCTATTTTGTGTTACTTTCAGCACTGTAACTGCAAATGCCAATACGGCTTGGGCTAGAGGCCGTATTTATGAACCGATCTTTACGAAACTTCTTGAGTACCTTTGTTATCACCGTGGGATGAGAACGAGTGGTTTTGGGTGCGGTCCAAAATTCAAGATGGGTACCAGCAGTCATTTTGTACTTTAGTTAGTGCAATCAGTTTTTTTAGCTCACCTGGCCTAAAAGGCCATGTGAGCTTTTCTCATCACTTGGCATCTGTCGTCGTCGTCTGTCGTCCATAAACTTTTCACATTTTCATCTTCTGCTGGGCCAGTGTGAACCAAACTTGGCAGGAATGGTCTATGGGAGGTCCTCTACAAACGATCCTCATTTTGTTCCCGTCGGATGAAAAACATGGCTTCCAGAGGCATTCTTTGGTTCTGGTTGGTGGATTTTCAAAAATCTTCTCCTATGAAACTGCCAGGCCAAATGTTTTGAAACTTCACATAAATGATGACTGGAACGCCCTCTACCAACGATCCTCATTTAATGTTGATTGGGTTACAAACATGGCCGCAATTGCAGATTATAGTTACTGTAGAAACCCTATGGGAAATCACATTTTCCTCTTCTTCTCTGGAAAAATTGAGGCAACATGAAAACAAACCTGGCAGGGATAGTCTATGGGAGGTCCTCTACAAATGATCCTCATTTTGTTCCGGTGGGTTGAAAAACATGGCCGCCAGAGGCATTCTTTAATTCTGATTGGTAGATTTTCAAAAATCTTCTCCTCTGAAACTGCCAGGCGAAATGTTTTGATACTTCATATAAAGGATGACTGGAACCCCCTCTACCAACAATCCTCATTTAATGTTGATCAGGTTGCAAACATGGCCACAATTGTGGCTTATAGTTACTATAGAAACCTTATGGGAAATGACATTTTCATCTTCTTCTCCGGAACTACTGAGCCGACGTGAACCAAACCTGGCAGGAATGGTCTGTGGGAGGTCCTCTACAAATGATCCTCATTTTGTTCCCGAGGGGTTGAAAAACATGGCCGCCAGAGGCATTCTTTGATTCTGATAGGTGAATTTTCAAAAATATTCTCCTCTGAAACTGCCGGGCCAAATGTTTTGATACTTCACATAAGTAATGACTGGGACCCCCTCTACCAACAATCCTCATTTAATGTTCATCGGGTTGTAAACATGGCCACAATTGCAGCTTATAGTTACTATAGAAACCCTATGGGAAATCACATTTTCATCTTCTTCTCTGGAACTACTGAGCCGACGTGAACCAAATTTCGCAGGATTGGTTTAGGAGAGGATGGAAATATGTGACCACCAGAGGCTGTATTCTAATGCTTAACCCAAGGCCTCTCCTGTCTGCATGAAAATCAGTACTGTCAGCAAAATACTTGGGTTTTTTTGGAATCCAGTAAGGGTTGGTTCTACTTTTTTCTCCACTGAGAACTGGGGAAAAACCCAAAAATATTGTGTATACACTCCAAGTCAAAATAAGCTGTAGCATAACTTCAATAAACTAAGTGAACTACTGCTCCTGCCCTGACAAGATCAGAATCTGACATTTTCTGGAAAGCTATCAGTGAGAGCTTTCCAGAAAATGGTGTCAGCTTTTGGTCTTATCAGTGTAGGAAGAGAAAGATACATAGTTTATAGGATTAACGTAACTTATTTTGACTTATACTGTTAAACAACTTCAACTGTAAAGTAATTATCTATTCTCTCTTACTTATCAGAAACACAGCAGTGACATATGACAGATGTTTGTGAAAAGAATGGAAGTTTGTTTACATTCTGTTCACATCATGCCAGCTTAGGTGACAGTAATTATATTTATCTTTGGAGATCTGACAAAAATTGGAGAAAATGTGTTTCCTGTAACCCTTTACCTATCCAAAAGCTATTTTGAAAGAGAATACTGTCTGAAAAAAATTAATTTTCAAAATATTTTAACCCTTTTTTACTAATTTTTTTTTGTTGAATCAGAATTCATATAAATGTGTGCATTTTCAAGAAAATCCTCTTTGAAACTACAAGGCCAAATGGTTTGAAAAAATGTGACTGATGACTGTAACCCCCTCTAGCAATGAACCTCATTTAATCTTCATCAGGTTGCAATTATGGCTGCATTTGTGGCTTACAGTTACTATAGAAACCCTATAGGAAAAACACATTTTCATCATCTTCACTGAAAGTACTGCACCAATGTGAACCAGACTTGGCAGGTATGGTCTATGAGAGGTTCTCTACAACTGTTACTCATTTTATTCCTGTTGGGTGAAAAACGTGCCCACCAGAAGCATTCTTTGATTCTGATTGGTCAATTTTGAAAACTCTTCTCCTCTGAAACCACAGGGCCAAATGTTTTGAAATTTTGCATGGATGATGACTGGGACACCCTCTACCAACAATTTGATTTGTTCAGTGCTACTTGTACACAGTAAGTGCACATGTCAGTACGGCTCGGGCTAGAGTCTGTATTTATGAACTGATCTGGTACCTTTGTTATCACCTTGTGACAGGAACAAGTGTTTTTGGGTGCCTTTGTTATCACTGTGCTATGAGAACAAATATGTTTGGGTTCAGTCAGACCCACTCTGGGACTCAAAGATTTCTTTTCTAGTTTAGCATCTAACTGTCGCCCACCTTTACAATACTTTACATACACATTTGTTACAGGCTATGGTCAGTATTTATGTACAGACCGTTAAAATACTTTACATGTACCTTTGTTATCAGATCATTACCTAGATGTTTGTTATTGCTGTGTCACATACTATACATGTACATGTCTTAAACAAGTTGAACTACAGTGTCATTGACAATTTCATTGCTTAATATTCAGCTCAATTCAATCCCAAATACGTACGTTTGAAAACAATAACAAAGATCAGCTGATTGTTCCTTCAAGGCGATGTCATGCGCCGAAGCCTGACATCATTTAGGAAGCTGCTGAGGAATATTTCTTATCAACCTATCTTACCACTATTTACAACAGTCTTTCATTACAGTGGAAGTCCCTAACTCTGAAAAATACTCTTTATTTTCTTCTCTCCCAAGTGATTTGGGAAAGAAAAATGGTGCAAAAGCACCAAGAAAAACTAAGCCAAAACTGGGTCAAGTGCGACCAGCGCACACCCAGTAGGGGACACTCTTCTCCAAGTACTAATCCATGGCTTCCAGAACCAGTGCTCAGACGTATAACCAACATGTCATTTTATTTTTTCTGCCATCTTGTCAAGATGCGTATCGTTTTGCTCATCAAAAGTGATACCTTTTGACTCGATGTTGATGAAGTTCCTGTTCTGAATTGTGGATTCATAGCTGTTTCCTCACTGTCCAGACATACAGGGCTGTCTTTTTTATATATTCTCTCAATTGTTCACTGTATTTTGCATGATTAATCTCTATACCGATTTCGCGTGCAATTTTCGCACACTGTGCTGTTTCGGTTTTTGTTCATTAATGCTAACCCTTTTGGGTTCTGCTTTTATCTGAGTTAGGTGTCAGCTGGGGGCTGTTGTGGCAGCCTTTCTCCCCTCTGTTGAGGATAGAATTTTCTACCAGTTCCGTTTTTGGCTGTTGGGGTACTTTTCTATACCTGTCAGGCCTTTGTTTCCAATCACCTAACTCTGGTAGCTGGGGTGTCCTGATTTATTAGCTCACCTTTGGCGAAGCCAAATTTGAGCTTATGCCATGGCCCGTCGTCCGTCTGTGCGTCTGTGCGTCTGTCCGTACGTCAGCAGTTGGCTATGGCTCGGGCTAGAGGTCGTATTTATGAACCGATCTTTATGAAACTTCTTGTGTACCTTTGTTATGACCCTGGGACGGGAACGAGTGTTTTTAGGTGCGGTCCAAAATTCAAGATGGCTGCCAGCGGCCATTTTGTACCGACGATGCAAAAATCAGTTTTTTGTACAGAACTTCTGTATGAAAGTTCTGATTTGAATAAAGTTTTGTATAAATGTATAGTACCATGGGATACATCACATATAATACGGGTTTTTTTCTCGTGCGTAAATTATGCAAATTAGACTGACTTTGATGTCTTTTGGTGTTACTTTCAGCACTGTAAGTGCAAATTCCAATACGGCTCGGGCTAGAGGCCGTATTTATGAACCGATCTTTACGAAACTCCTTGGGTACCTTTGTTATCACCGTGGGACGAGAACGAGTGTTTTGGGGTCTGGTCCGAAATTCAAGATGGCCGATGGCAGCCATTTTGTACGCAATTTGGTGCAATCAGATTTTTGCACAGAACTTCCATATGAAAGCACTGATTTGAATAATTTTTTGTGTGAATGTTTAGTACCATGGGATACATCACATATAATACGGGTTTTTTTCTCGTGCAGAAATTATGCAAATTAGATGAACTTTGATTTTTTCAGTGCTACTTACACACAGTAAGTACACATGTCAATACGGCTTGGGCTAGAGTCTGTATTTATGAACCGATCTTCACGAAAGGTCTTGGGTACCTTTGTTATCACCTTAGGACGAGAACGAGTGTTTCTGGGTGCAGTCCAAATTTCAAGATGGCTGCCAGTGGCCATTTTGTACCGAAATTAGGTCTAATCAGTTTTTTGTACACAACTTCTATACGGCTCAGGCTAGAGGCCATATTTATGAACCGATCTTTACGAAACTTCTTGGGTACCTTTGTTATCACTGTGGGATGAGAACGAGTGTTTTTGGGTGTGGTCCGAAATTCAAGATGTCCACCAGCAGCCATTTTGTACCAAAATTATTGCAATCAGTCTTTTGTACCGAACTTCTGTATGAAAGTTCTGATTTGAATAAATTTTTGTATGAATGTTTAGTAACATGGAATACATCACATATAGTACGGGTTTTTTTCTCGTGCAGAAATTATGCAAATTAGATGAACTTTGATTTATTCAGTGCTACTTATACACTGTAAGTGCACATGTCAATACGGCTCGGGCTAGAGGCTGTATTTATGAACCGATCTTCACAAAACTTCTTGGGTACCTTTGTTATCACCTTGGGACGAGAATGCGTGTTTCTGTGTGCGGTCCAAAATTCAAGATGGCTGCCAGTGGCCATTTTGTACCGAAATTAGGTCCAATCAGTTTTTTGTCACAACTTCTACACATCTCATATTTGTGAACTGATCTTCACGAAACTTCTTGGGTACCTTTGTTTTCACCTTGGGACAGGAATGAGTGTGTTTTAGGGTGCCTTTGTTATCACTGTGCTATGAGAACAAATATTTTGGGGTTCAGTCAGACCCACTCTGGGACTCAAAGATTTCTTTTCTAGTTTAGCATCTGACTGTCACCCACCTTTACAATACTTTACGTATACATTTGTTACAGGCAACGGTCAGTATTTATGTACAGACCGTTACAATACTTTATATGTACCTTTGTTATCAGGTCATTACCTAGATGTTTGTCATTGCTGTGTCACATACTATACATGTACATGTCTTTGTCTTGACAAGTTGAGCTACAGTGTCATTGACACTTTCATTTTTTCTTTGGGTTCACCTTTCCATCTACATTGCCCTCACCAGATATGCTTAGGACGATACCTTGTGGGCCACTTTTGTTGTCTTAGCATGTTGAATTTTCCCATTATTTATGCTCCACTTTATTTGGGTATTCTACAGAAAGACCCTGTGGGTGGGGGCGGGGTATTCCACCTTTTGGGCATCAGTCTATTGTGTAGTTCGGTCAGGTGCCATTTCCTCCAGCTCCTGCGGGAAGGGGAATGCAGTCGTTTGGGGCCTCCCCAATTCAACTCTGTCTGGAGAGAGTTCTACCCCTTCGGTGGTGTTTTTGCAGTCTTTTTATGGCGTGGTAGCTGCTGACTTTCTGGTGAAGAGATGCCTGGTTCCGGGACTGCTGTCCCACTCCAGTCAGCATCTGAGGCTGTCAATAGGGTTTTTACTCTTCATATGGAGACAAGCTTGGTTGCTCTCTCCGCTTTTCTGCATTTGTCAACAGCTACAGATGTATCCGCTCCTGCTCTGTTGGCGACATCTTCGGTCTCTGTTTCAGCTGGCCTCGGCTTATCCCTGCAGGGATTTATGCTTCTTTGGACATGGGATATCGGCCTCAACCTTCCCTGGCTTCAACTCGGTGAAGTCAGAAGTGGTTGCCGACAATCCCTCTGCCGTGGTCTCTCAGCCGTCGAGTCCAGTAGGTTTGGCTTTGGATTCAGATGTCCATGGTGGGGTCACCGTGGACTCTGTTGTGCTTCTGTCCTCACAGTCGGGTGCTTCGGCGCATTTCGTACATTCTGGACCTTCTGTCCCTCAGAGGTCTGTGGCAAGTTCCCGCACTTCAGATCCTCGGGGTATTTCATACCTCTATAAGCATCTGTAGTCAGATGTTTTAGCTGCTATCTGTCACGCTGCGTCGGGTGTTCTAGAGGGTCGTGACCCATCTCTGGTTTAGAGGGTCAGATGCGAAGCCACTTTGCCAGGCCGTTCCCACGTCGAACCGGCAAATACGGGTCGTGAGCTTAGGGAGGCCCTCTCCTTGCTCACGCAGGTTCTTTCCAAGAGCCTTTCCATTGCCTCCAGTGAGGCTTCTAGTGGCTTCCTGGTGCCGCCTCACAGGATTGGAAGCAGGCCGCTTTCTGACCTCCCTGGTGTTCCTACACCATGGGAGGCATCAGCTGGTATGCCTGACATGGGCTATGTGTGTTCCAATGCACCTGACGTTGAGCGCCATCATTGTTCTGACTTGGGGGGCGGCTCTTGACTTTGTGTTGGAGTTACTTCAAACCATCAGACCAGTCGGAGGTTTGAGCCTGGCCGTGATCATCGGTCACGTGCCTACAGCCTGTGGGGCAACCTGCTTCTGGGCGTCTTCGACCATATCAGTCGGTACAAGTGATCGAAGCTTTTGCAGCATTGGACTCAAAGCTGAGTTCCAAGGCTATGAAGACTTCATTCTTCACTGGGCTGATACCTTTTTGCCCCCTGTGCATTATTGTTCCTAAGATTCCTCCAATCCGTCGGTCTGCCAAACTTTGACTGTCTTGGATCAGGACTCCTCCTCCCTCGGATTTTCCAAGCCCAGGTTGGCCATTATTCCTATGGCAACTTTGGAGTGCTAGGCATGTTTTCTCTCTCGGATCACGTCGTCTCTGCCTTGGCTGCTTATCTGCCTCCAGGTAAGTTTGACGACATACAGGCTCCTTTGCGGGTGATCTGTATACGCTCAAGCATCTTACACGCATGCCTGTAACACGGCTATTAGGAATTAGTTTGTTGGGATGCTGTGTTGGACCCAAGCCGTTTCCCTTCCTGCAGCGCGTTGCTCTTCGATCCGTTTCTTTGGTGGATCCACAACTATTCCATGATTCCATGGTGACAGTCCGATATGACATCCTGCGTCATTCCAAAGATCAACTGCTGCTTCGCCAGCTTGATTCGCCTTCTGTTGGAGGCCGGGGCCATTCCAAGCCTAACAAATGCCTGTCTGCTTCCTCTGTGAAGCCAAGGGCTGATCCTCCTGCTTCTGCTTCTACCTCTTACTCACGTGGTAAGGGTAAGCAACGGTAGTCCGGAGGGAGTTCTCAGGATCCTTCACCTAGGTTTCTCCTCTGAGAATCATGGGCCTCACCGGGGCTCGAATTGAAGGTACTCACCTCGATTCTTCCCAGGTTAGAGGAGGGATAACCGAGTTTGAAGACCGTTGGGCCATGATCACATCCGATCCTTGGGTGTTAGATGTTGTTCAGTCCAGTCTGCGGATATCCTTTTGGAGTCACCCCACTCTGCATCTTCACCCCACTCTGCATCTTCCAACCCAAGTTCCTTTAGGTGTTTCACATTGGGAACTTTTGATCACAGATATAGACAATCTCCAGTCAAAGGCGGTGATCGAGGCCGTGAAGAACATTCATTCAGTGGGATTTTATTCCCACCTGTTCTTGGTGCGGAAGAAGGATGGCCGAACCAGTCTATCATTGCTCCCAAGTTAGGTATGGAGACTTTCAGGTCGTTTCGCCACTGCATTCACCAGGGAGATTTTGCTTCCAGCATCGACCTGCAAGATGCTTACTTTCACATTCTGATTCATTGGACATTGCAAAAGTATCTCAGGTTCGCTTTTCTGGCAAATTTACCAGTTCAAGGCCATGACTTTTGGCCTCAACATGGCTCCTTGGGCCTTCATCCAACTGATATTTCATGTGATAGCCTTCCATTGTACTCAGTCCAGGGTGACTACTTCAGCGTTTCTGGACGATATGTTCCAGAGGCACTCCAGTGCTGCTCTTCTGGGGTCAGATGTCGACACACTTGAGCCTGCTCACATCGCTAAGGTTCAGAGTCAATGAGAAGTCGAACCTGGTCCCTTCACGGTCGTTTTGTCATCTGGGGATGGACTTCTGTACTCAGCTGAATATAGTGGCAGTTCCCCGGGTGATGGCTGTGATTCTCAAGGCTTTAGCCCTGACTCTGACCCAGTCCACGTCCGCAACAGCTCGGAGTATTCTTCGGCTGCTCTCTGCAGTTTGGTGATGGATCTCATTCCTCTAGGTCGGCTGCCTGTAAGACGTTTTTAACACTTTCTCAGTCATTGGCTGCATGTCGATCCTCTGGATCTGGTGCTTCAGTTACCAGCATCTCTTCATTGTCACCTTCTTTCCTGGATAGATGTTCAGTGGATTATGCAGGGAGTTCCGTTGGACTTGCCCATGTCCAATCATGTTCTGACGGCTGATGCCAGCGATCTTGGATGGTGCTTGAGGTAGGATCCTCTGGTCTATCCCTTCACGGTGTATGGGACCAGGATCAAGCAGCTCATCACATCTACCAGAAGGAGCTTCTTGCTCTTCTTCTGGCGTCCTACAATTCAACAGTGGTCGGTTACATTCGGAACCAGGTTCCCATGTACAAATTGGCTCGGGATCTTCTGCTTGTCGCCCAGGATGTCAATGCAAGGGTTGTTGTTCCTCACATTCCCGGCCATCTGCACGTCCTAGCTGACTCCCTGTCCCGATGGGGCAGAGTCATTTCCATTGAGTGGATGCTTCACAGGGCAGTGTTCCAGGCGCTTTGCGATCTCTGGGGTTGTCCCGACATAGATTTTTTGCGACCCGTTGCAACCCTCAGGTGTACACTTTTGTGTCCTTGTGTCTAGATCCTTTGGCTTTCACTGTGGATGCTCTGTCACTCGATTGGAATGGTCTAGTTGGCTACGCCTTCCTGCCAGTTCTGATTCTGCCTCAGGTTCTAGCCAAGATACGAACCTTCAATTGTCAAATCATTCTGATTGCTCCCCTGTCACCTCTGTGGGTGTGGATCAATCAGCTCCACGCCCAGTTAGTGGCAGTTCCGACACGTCAACTCCCTCTATGTCACGACCTTCTTTGCCAAGGTCACCCGAGGAGGTTTCACGTCGACATGACTTTATTGTGCCTTCACGCATATCTTTTGTCAGGACCTGTCTCCTCGGTAGAGCTCTGTATTTCAAGAGGAAAAGTGGAGTGCATTTCTTGGTATCTTTCTTTGGTGCTGCTTTGCTTGGGGGAGGGTGGGGGGGTGGGAGGGGCACTGTTTGGACCTTTATCCCAGGTGGATATGCATTTTCTCACAAGATGGCTTTTCTGATGGCTTTTCTGATGGCTTTTGCCTCTACCAGAAGGGTTAGTGAGTTTCACGCCCTCTGTTACTTTACCCCTAATTGCCCCTTTCTGGCCAAGAATCAGATGCCAGCAACTATTCCACCTCATATCTGTATCGGGGATCTTCCTTCTGCTGAGGGTAATCGCCCTTTGCTCTATCCAGTTTGTGCAATTCGCATTTACCTCAACTAGATGCAGTTCATTAGGAAGGGCAGGAAAAGATATTTTTCTGTCTTTTATCCCTGGTCGACAGAAGATCTCTCCTCAATCCATTTCTAGATGGATTGACTTGCTATTCGTGCATCATACGCTTGTCTAGCGACTGGCGATTGTATTACCAATCACTTTTCTGCCCACAAGGTACGTGCATTGTTTACCTCCTGGGCTTATACTAACTCCGTCAGTTGCCAGATGTTATGCAGGCAGCCTACTGGAGAAATGCTTCTACTTTCTCCACCTATCTGTGTCAGTTGCAGGGGCAGTCCAAGGACCTTTTTTCTTTTGCCCTCTTTATTCTGCTCAGGCTGTCATCAACCCTAGCCATTAGGGCTCTTTTTTTGAAAATTCAGAAAATGTACTTGAAAAGTACTTGAAAATCCATCAGACTCCCTGAAAGTCATTGAATTTTGGCCCTATATCATTTTGATCTGTGTGATAGTGGGCAATTGAAACATCTCTTTTGCACTTTTTTTTTGTTGAAAAACAAAAAAAAAATGAACATAAATAATAATAATCAATAAATGAGGAATTAAAGTTCAGGCATTATTTAACTAGGTGTCATTCTGTAAAGCACCATAATTTTGTTAGAGAGCATTTTTGAAGCACCGTTTTTCTGGAATTTAGAAGGATGAGGTAGAAGACATTTTTAACCCTTTACCCAATGTAACAGCCAAAACCGGCCTGTGCTATTCTCAAAAATGGCCAATTAATTTCAATTATTTTTTTCATTTTTGTCTCAAAAACATAGTTTATCACCCTTCATCGAACTCATTCCAATGAGGGGTCATAACCTATGTTTTTGAGACAAAAATTTAGTTATTCAAGAAGTGTTGTCTGTTTTTCATGTTAGGTAAAGGGTTAAAGTTGGTAAGGCTTCTAAAAATGGTTATTTTCCAAATGTACATTTTAAAAAAACATCCTTGGACAATGCTGAAATGTCCTTGAAAAGTCCTTGATTTTTTTTGGTCCTTGACTGTAAGTACCCCGTTCTTGCAAGGTCAGTTCCAGCCCTGTTCTTCGTACTGTCGTTTCTGCCTGTGGGTCACACAGAGCCATATGCCTCATCTCCTATTGTCTTTTACTAATGGTTGTGATGCTATGATTTTATACGGTTCCAGCGAGGTCGGGTTATGTGGGGGTTGGTTATGTGATTCCCTCCTCCTCTTGTCTATTCAGCCAGTTGTAAACAATTGTAAGGTAGGTTGATAAGAGATTTCAATTTTATAGTAAATTTCCTTTCTTATACCTACCAAAGTTGTTTACATGGAGGCCCTCCCATCTTCTTATTTGGGTAAGAATCCTTCATCCCCGCTGATTACATAACTCCAGTGTTGGTGGATTCAAATAGAGTGACATGTTGGTTATACGTCTGCGCACTTGTTCCGGAAGCCGTGTTTTAGTACTAGAAGTGTGTCCCCTACTGTGTGTGCGCCGGTCACATTCGACCCAGTTTGGGCTTATTTTTTCTTGGTGCTTTTGCACTACTTTTCTTTCCCAAATCCCTTGGGAAAGAAGAAAATAGAGAGTATTTTTCCGAGTTAGGGACTTCCACTGTAATGCAAGCCTGTTGTAAACAATTGCGGTAGGTATTATAAGAAAGTTTTATTATGTACTCAACCCTTTCTGCAATGTGCTACTTAAAAGCACCTCCTCAGTCAATACAGAGATGCCAAATAATTCTCGTGTCATTTGAGAATGGGTAACAGTACTTAACCCTTTACCCAATGCAGACGATTTCAAAATTTGTTGATTTAAAGATTGTTTTTTAGCTCACCTGACTGAAAGTCAGGGTGATCTTTTCTTATCACTCTTCATCTGTCATCCGTCCATCCGTCTTCCGTCATCCTGCGTGAAGGTGGTGTTTGAGCCTCTTTCTCCTAAACCACTGGCCACATTTTAATTAAATTTCATGTAATTAGTGGTTATATAGGGGCATTTTGATTTTTATGAAAATTAGGTTTGGGCTCATATTGAGCAGAGATATGGGGAAAAAATAGCCAAATTTTTTGAAAATCTTCAAATGAACCACCAGTAGCAGAGACTTGATATGTGGTATACAGAGTCCTTTTGAGGTTTAGAATCAAATTTGTTCAAGAGAAATTTGTCGGGCATTATTTGCCTTCGTTATGGGAGGGGCAAGAATTTTTGCCAGTTCCAAAATTTCTA
Organism: Pictodentalium vernedei; assembly: GCA_031216915.1. Taxonomy (NCBI): domain Eukaryota; kingdom Metazoa; phylum Mollusca; class Scaphopoda; order Dentaliida; family Dentaliidae; genus Pictodentalium; species Pictodentalium vernedei. The sequence continues at coordinate 575,713,100 of CM062297.1, read as the reverse complement.
TTTTCCAAACCGAGTGGCAGATTTGAACCAAATTTGATATGAGGGCTTATTGGGTCATAAGTACTTAATTTATGCCCAAATTTTTTCCCCGTCGCCCCATGGGAACCAGAGGAGCTAAAAATAGAAAAAAATTAAAACACCCATATCTCCAAAACTTCACGGCACTGAGAATTCTTATTTGGTGTGAAGCTTCCTTAGGACCAACAGAATGGAATGGTAAAAAAAAATTGCTATCGGTTTTATCATGGGTACTTTTTGGGGACTTTTGAAAAAGTGCTGAGTCAGCATTTTTTAACACTGTGGGTAATGGGAAAAACATGTAAGACTACTTTTCTCCCAAACCACTGCTCCAAAAGCTTTCAATTTTCACATATAACATCTTTGGAAGATTGATTCACATGTTTCTTGAAATCAATTCCCTGGGTCCATATTTGGGCTCTCTATGGGAGCCCAAATGTTTAAATTAGTGCAGTATGAGGAATATTCTTTAAAAATCTTCTTCTTCAGATCTACCAATAAGAATATTTTGATATTTGGTATGCCGCATCCTTAGGGGGGTGAGATTCAAGTTTGTTCAAGCCAAGTCCCTGGGTTCATATTTAGGCTGAAAACTTGGGCCCTGTTCCGGACTTAGAAATTTTGGACCAAAATCTGGATTTTTTTTTTTGTTTTTTATGCGTTTCGGTCAATTTTAAGACAAAAAAAGATTATTTTTTTTACACTGAAAATTTGGGGTGCGGGTGGGACAAAATCTGGAAATTAGTTTTTTGGTTTTTCTGTGCGTTTCAAGAAGAAAAAAAAAATTTAGGCTGAAAATATTTTGTTTGGGAAAAAAATCTGTTTTTTATGCGTTTATCTCAATTTTGGAACGTAAAAGTGCAGGAACTGAAAATAGAAGGAAAATCCTGTGTGTGGTGTGGGCACAATCGCTCCATCTAGTTGGTATATGCTTTTCTTTGGAGGGGCGTATGCAGCTTATTCAAGTGAAGTCCCTGGTTTGATATTTAGACTACCATGTCAGGTGAGCACACTCAGGCCCCCTGGGGCCTCTTGTTTCAAATGTTGCAAGTAATTTTAACAAAACCATAGCATGTGACCCCTCATTGGAACAAGCTTGACAAGCCCAATGGAGGGGGTGTGGGGGGGGTGTCAAGTGGTATGGTTTGGCTAAATTTTTTTGGAAATTTTTTTTTTCATCTGTTTAATTTGTAAAGTATGTGGGCAGATGTGGCTGATTTGTTAGGTAAAGGCTCAGTGATCTAATTTGGGGCCATTACAAGATTTATTAGTAACAGTCTCATATAAAATAATTATTCAAGTTATCTGATGAAATTATCCAAATCTAAAACTGTCTGAAGAGTATAATGCTATTCCTCTTATCTCAGTTTTAAAGCTCATCATCAAAATGAATTATTTATGTAAAATGTTGTTATTTTTTACCTTTTTACAGCTATTTATGTGGCAATAGCAATTGGGATGGCATGTTCCTTTATATGGATTTTTCTGAAGATAATGCACAGGTCAGTATGTACTTTATCTTTTGTGACTATTCTCCTCTTTCCACTCTTACATAATCCCGATTGCCCACGTGGGGGCACGGTGTCGCTGTGTACTAAGGCATGCTGCACGTCGATGGTGCACCTGTCTTCAGCCAATGCTCTAACCCTATGGATATTCTGCTGTTATATATATATATATAAACATTAGTTATCGGTATATATTTATATTACATCTTCAGCAGACAAGAAATGTTTTACGTCACATCCTTTCTTGGAATTAGTTTCAGCTAGCAGACCTCCATCGACCGGAAGTGACTCATATTTTTCAGTGACATTGCATTTCTTACATCATTATGTTTGTTACATTATATTGTTGTTATATTTTATTTTCAATCCTTGTACCAGAAATATTACAGTATTATATATTTTAGCTCACCTTGACAAAGTGAAGCCGAGCTAATCCCATCGCTCTCCGTCCGTCATCTGTCGTTCGCCCACCCATCCATCAACACCATGTTTTGGTCTTCTCCTTCAAAACCAATGGGCCAATTCAAGTGAAAGTTTGTGTGAGAGATGGTCCCGAAGGGGCATTGCATTTTTGTTCAACTCAACATGCCCAGCCCCATAGGGAGGGGATGGGAGAAAATGCTCCAAAATATTTTTAGCTCAACTTGACAAAGTCAATCTGAGCTATTGCCATCACTTCTCGTCTGTCGGCGTATATATGTACGTACGTCCACAATTTCCTTTGGCACACCTCACAGGTCACATTTATTATCAGATTGCTTTGAAACTTTGTATGCTTGTTTGGGGTGACCTCTAGACGGGAGCTATCGATTTTCTTCCATTTCCGTCAAACAATGTTGCCACGGCTAACGTTCTTAGAACTTAGTTTACTCAGACCTCAATATTTTCCTTTGGCACACCCAACAGGGCACATTTATGACTGGATTGCTTTGAAACTTTGTATGCTTGTTTGGGGTGTCCTCTAGATGGGAGCTATCGATTTTCTTCCATTTCCGTCAAAAAATGTTGCCGCTGTAACAGTTTATCTTCCCCTCCTGTATATCTTCCTACCCCCCCCCCCCCCGGGAGGGGGGGGAGGATAAACTAGTTTATCTCTCCCCCCCACTGGTTTATCTCCCCACCCCCCACCCCACCCCCCACCCCACCCCCAACCTGAATTTTTTTATCTTTCAATTTAATCACAGAACTTTTTAAAGAATTTGCTTTAGTACCCCTCTCTTATATTAAAAATCATGAGGTGCAATTTGAAAACTTGTTAGTCTGGTCTTGAGAGTGCGGCAACAAACCCTATATTTTGATATGTTTTTTTATTTGAAAATATGAATAAAATTCTCATCAGTATCGTTGTATGAGCCAAAAAAATAATTTAAAAGCTTTGAATGTGATTTGGGGGGAAGGGGGAGTCATAACCTAACCATGACCCCCCCCCCCCCCCCCCTCCCCACCCCATCAGAATATTTGTCACTTTTTACAATTTAAGCACAGGAATCTTGAGAATGGAAAATATAGCAAAAAATCAGAAGAAAACCAACGTTTTGTGACTCAGGTGTGGGGTGGATAAGATAATTTCTGAGTAAATAAAGAAAAAACATCTTTCGGTTGAGAACTTTTATTATCATAACAATAAAAACTATGTAAACTACAGCATCAAATTCAAACAAAATATCTAGCACTTGATAGAGTCAACAAAGCCCTCAATGAATTTCTCTTCAAAATGATGATATGAGCATTAAAACAAACTTACAAGTGGGAACTATGAATCTTAATATAAGATTAAATTCTCTACAAAATGGTGGTTTGCCCTAAAAAAAAGACATTTGTCAATTTCAAGTGTCAGGTGGGGGGGGGGGGGGTAAGATAAACTGGTCACAACATCTTCCCCCCCCCCCCCCCCCCCTCACAACAACCTGAATTTTTTTTCGCTTCCAACTTAAAACATATGAATCGGAAAACAAAAACCTGAATGTTTTTCTTTTTCAACAACTTGGACATACAAATCGTCATACTCATATGTTCAAGTGGTTAAAAGAGAAAAATATATTGTGACCAGTTTATCTTTCCTCCCACTTGACACTAGAACTTGGAACAGAATTTATCCAGTTTATCTTCTTTATCTCTAGTTGGTGAGGGGTAAGATAAACTGGTCACAATAACTACCCCCCCCTCCCCCCCCCCCCCCCCCCCCCCCCCCCCACTGAAAATTTTTCCTTTCTAACAGCTTGAGCATATGAATCTTAAAAATAGACAATACAGATGAAATTCTCTTTAAAATTGTGTTTTGAGCACACACAAAAATCATGACTTTGTCAAGAGTGTTGGTGAGGGGTAAGATAAACTGGTCACGATATCTTCCCCCACCTGAAAATTGTTCCCTTCTAACAGCTTAAGTATGTGAATCATAAAAATAAAAAATACAGATAAGATTCTCCTCAAAATAGTGGTTTGAGCTAAAAACAATTTTTGTGTAACTTTGAGTGTTGGGTGGGGGGTAAGATAAACTGGTCATGATATCTCCCCCCCCCCCCCCCCCCACCAAAAATGTTTCCATTCTAACAGCTTGACCACATGAATCTTAAAAATAGAAAATACAGATGAAACTCTCTTCAAAATAGTGATTTGAGGTAAAAAAAAAAATTGGGGGTAACTTCGAGTGTCAGGTGGGGGAAAGATAAATTGGTCAGGATATCTCCCCCCCCCCCCCCCCCAACCCTCTACA